>JAPKLX010000001.1:224022-252292 GCA_026898415.1 Leonotis leonurus
TTGTTTTCCTTTCTGTTTTTCGCAGGTTCGAAGCTCCGGTTCCAACATACACCACTTCAAATCAATCCTCACCATATCATGCAGCTGCGACATCCAGTTCGGAATCTTTTCAAGGAAGCCTTTCAAGTACAGACGTTCTAGTTTCTCGGGAGGATTCTTCATCTCGTCCATTACATTAATCAACTCTCGTCCATTTTCAGCTGAGGTTATTTCAAGGGTTTTCAAATTCTTCATCATTTCAATAGCTGCACATAAATCATCACCGTGTTGCCTTCTTATCCCAGTCAGCCCTAGCTTCCTTAGTTGGGTCGTCAATGCTTTCAACTCCTTTAGGATTCTACCGTCAGGCCCTACCTCCACCAGAGTTAAGCTCTGCAGTTGTGTTAAGTTTCTCATTCCCTCTGGGAACTTCACGCCTTGCACAGAGTCGCCGTTGCCTTTATAGGCGAAGAGGTGGCGGAGGCTGCGCAGATTAGTTATCTGTTGCGGAAGCTCAGTGACGAGGGTTCGCTTCAGATCCAAGGTTTCAAGGTAACAAAGCTTCTCTATGGAACTAGGAATGGACATTATTTTGGTGTTTCTGAAGCTTAGATACCTCATGAGGGTGAAACCTTTGATCACCTTTGGAAATTTTGTTACTGAATCATCATTTTCCACCTCTAGCACTTTGATCAACTCCAGCTCGGGCAGAATGTTCTCCAGCAATTGCAACCTAGAAAACAAGAAATAATTAATGCCTTAAAAACCATATATATATATGTGTGTGTGTGTAACCAATATGAGTGAGCTTTGGTACGTACCTAGGCCTCAAGAAGAACATGGAACGAACAGCAGCCAAGTTAGTATTTTGCGGCGGAGGCTTGCAGTGGTCGTGGATCCACAGACGTCGACTCGTCGGAGTTTGATCATCTTCAATTTTTTGGTTCCGATCTGCATTAATCTCTTGGGGGAATGCTGATGCAAATCTTCCATCCTTCGATTTTTGGACGATGAACATGTGAAGAAGCTTCCGGACACGGCACTTTCTAGGTCGATAGTTGGTAACATGAATCAAGTTCCGGTGGATGAGTTCATTCAGGTGGTCCTCCGCCACCTCCTCCGCCGTGTGGTTATCAACGGCAATTGCAAAGCCTTCCGCCACCCAGAGACGTATTAGCCTCCCGCGCTGGACGGAGTGATCCTCGGGGAAGACGCTCATGTACAGCAAGCACAGCTTGAGGCTGCTGGAGAGATGCATGTAGCTGGACAGCAGCTCCTTCTTGATGGGAGACAGTTCAATATTTGTCATCATTTCACTTGCCAAGTTGGAGTGAAAACTCTCCCACTCATGCTGAGTCTTCTGCTTCGAAGCCAGTGCAGCAGCAACCGCCACAATCGCAAGGGGCATTCCTTCGCAAATTGTCAAGATTTTTCTGGAAACATCTTCCAACTCGGAAGGGCATTCTCTGGTAGTGGGGAAGGCCTTCCTGCAAAAGAGTTTCCATGCGTCCGGTGCTTGTAGACCATCTAACTTATATATATGATCACGATGGGGCGACGTTGCGAAATCAGAGGACACTCTTGATGACCTAGTTGTGATGACGATTCTGCTTCTCCGATTCGACTCCGGCAGTGCATCCTTCAAACAGCTGCACTCTTCGATTCTCCAAACATCGTCAAGAACAACGAGGTAACTCTTGCCATCAAGATACTTCTGCAGCCTTCGCATCGAATTCGAGCCATCTTCGGGTGGACACGGTTCGTTCCTTGAACTGCAGAGCTGTTGTAGCAGAGTCCTCGACATCTTGTCAGCATCAACACCGGAACCATCAGGCTTCAGGTGGTCGGAGACACGAACCCAAGCACGACAATCGTACTGTGCCTTAACTACTCGTTTAGAGAAAATATTATCGATGAACGTAGTCTTCCCGGAGCCGGGAGGGCCATCAACAGCTAGTCTGAGCAGCATCTTTTCTCCCTTCACCAACATGTTGGTAAATTGAGTTTTATCCTTTTCATGGCCAAGCATGTCGTTGTCGTGGAGGAGAGGGCTCACCCTGCAGCTGGTTGATCTCCAAGGGAAGGAGGAGCAGTTACATCTAGAGAGAGCTTTAACCTGTGTCATACGTTCTATTTCCTTTGAGATGGTTTGTATCTTCTTGGAGAAATCACGGTGGGGGTACCTGTTGCGTAGATGGTGGGCCTGCGTGTGGATGTGGCGACTGATTTTGTAGCGATGATAGGTGTATGGCGACGAGTGAAGGCTGTAGTGATCGAGGACATCTTCGATATCATGCACCACTTTCTGGAACTGGTTAATATTGGGGATGCAGATCTCATTTTCACGGCCATGGTAATTAATTGCTTCCATTAATAAAGCTTGGAAGGAGGTAAGCGAGCTTTTCATGTTTTGGATATCGCCCTTCTGCACAACTACTTTGGAAAGATTCAGTTTGTCGGCCAGAGACAGGATGAGCTGAGATATAGCCACCGTTGTCGGAACCACCACTTCTGCCATTTCTTGCTAACTAGCTACTTGATGATGATGATGAATAGATACTTGCTTTAATTTTCTTCATAACCAGTTTATAATGGAACTGTAATAAGTTTCTTTTGTATAAAGAACTTATCTTTTTCTCATATGCAACTAAGCCACACCACATGTGTGTGGCTTTGTTGTATATAATAAGTATAAGACAACTATTTAACAATCAAGAGAAGAACCAATAATATGAAGAAAGATTCCCATCAATTGGGCGTAGACGAAGACTATTTTCTTAAATGAATGGATGTGAATTAATTTGGATTGAATATTATAAATGCTACCGAATTTGAGAAATTCTGATTAAATTTCCACACCAAGCCTTCAATTTTCTAAGCGTGTGTAGGGAAGAATTCCAATTTTCGAAGGCAAATAAATTATAAATATACTAATTACGGATTTTCAACGGAAAAAAATAATTATTTTTTCAAGGAAATAGCCAACCGGATTTTAAAAATTAAAAAAAAAAAGAAAGATTAATGAGTCGATACAAAAAAAGATGCCTCTCCTCTCTTACACAAGAGACAACACTAACCAAGTGCAAGTTGCATAAGTAAGTTGGCTAACAACCTCCAAAACAAAATTGGCATATTCTTCCCCTCAGTTTCCTTGAATCTACCAAACCATGTTAGGATTAAACTAACAAACGAACATAAAACGGAAACCGGATCTCTGAAAGGCGTGAAACACTTTCAGATCGAATCAATTCGACGGTTCTATCGAATTATTCAATCGGATACAATTCAGAGTATTTCGAACTTTAGTATGGGATGTCAGAGAATCAAGAACTAAGAAAGTTTTTGATCAAAATTCCTTTTTATAAGGAACCAAACGGCGGCGGTTTTCAATTTTGTTTAAATTGCAAAATAGTCCCTCGAAATTCCAGAAATTAAATTTCAGATGAATTTCCTGCACAGCGATTTAAAACCCCAGCCAGGGGCTCTGCCCCTTGGACCCCGCTATCGGGAGCGCTGCCCCCGAACCCCCGTCCTTTAGGGTTTTCGCCCCTAAAATCATAATAAAATTCATATAAGCGTGCACTCCGCACCACCAAACTTATATGATATATTATTATGACGATACTAATCAAACAAGTCAATCCAATTACACTAAAATATCCAACAATCCTCCCCTATTTTAGTGTAATCCTTGATTAACTAAAACAAGTCATCTCAAACATTCAAACATTTGCATAAATGAAATATCGTAACGATTGAATTTCATCTTAGTACACTACACATTCCATATATTCGAATAACAGGGTATCTCTAAGGATTGAACCCTGTGAATTCATATTGAATACACGAAGATAATGTACACAAAAGTTTACATACTTATATGTTCTATCTTGACACTATATTTTACTAGCCTGTGTCCTTATCCTTCATAAGCATGTCAAAGCCAAGTCCCGGCTTCTTGAAGCGGCTAAACTTCATGCTCATATAGGTAGTTCTTTTATTATTGCACCTGCATATGCAATTTGTCAAAAGAGCTATTAAGAATGTATACATTCAACCTCCTTAACTTGCAGGTCCGAACACATACCTTGGGATAATTCTTTAATGTGTTCCAATCTCTAGATATTAAGCCTTCCACATTGAATTCAGCACCTAGCATCATACTAGATGGGAATTGAGTATCTTAATATCAGAGATTTCTGGTGGACTTTAAACCCATCCCTATAGCCGATTTGTGCACAAGATCTCTACTTAACCCTTTGGTTAAATGATCGGCTAAATTATGTTGAGTTCTCACAAACTCCACAGATATCACACCATCCGTGATAAGTTCACGTATCATGCTATGTCTGACACCTAAGTGTCGAGACTTCCCATTGTACACTTGACTATATGCCTTAGCCAAGGTAGCTGCACTATCACATCTGATAGATATCGGTGACAACGGTTTGGGCCATAATGGAATTTCATAAACCAAATTTCTTAGCCATTCAGCCTCTTTACCAGCTGCTGCTAAAGCCACAAACTCAGATTCCATTGTTGAATTAGTGATGCAAGTTTGTTTCTTTGATGCCCAACATATAGCACCACCTCCAAGAAGAAATGACCAACCACTTGTAGAAGAATGGTCTTCCAAATTGGTAATCCAACTTGCATCAGAATAACCTTCAAGAACAGAAGGAAATCCAGAATAAGTCAACCCATAATCCATAGTTCCTTTCAAGTATTTAAATACTCGATTAATTGCTTGCCAATGGATTAAGCTCGGATTGTGAGTATATCTACTCAGTTTTCCAACAGCAAAGGCTATATCAGGTCTGTTACTAATCATAGCATACATGAGAGAACCAATAGCCTTTGAATATTCAAGCTGATTCACAGTAACTCCTTTATTGGCACGAGTTTCGCACTAGGATCAAAAGGAGTTCCCGTTGGAGAACAATCTTTGAGATTAAACTTTTCCAATACCTTCTCAATATAATGTGATTAAGAAATAGAAATGCCATGTTCTCCACGTGTGATCTTAATTCCAAGTATCACATCAGTCTCCCCCATGTCTTTCATATCAAACTTAGATGACAAGAACTCCTTTGTTTTATCAACTTGATCTTGGTTAGTACCAAAGATCAACATGTCATCCACGTATAAGCAAATGATTACTCCTTTGCCATAAGTATCAAATTTACTATATATACACTTGTCTGCTTGGTTAAGTACAAAACCATTAGACAACACAACATCATCAAACTTCTGATGCCATTGCTTAGGGGCTTGCTTTAGTCCATAAAGAGATTTTACCAACTTACAAACTTTATGTTCATTACCAGGCATGACAAAACCTTCGGGTTGTTTCATGTAAATCTCTTCATCCAATTCACCATTCAAGAAGGCTGTCTTAACATCCATTTGGTGAATTACAAGATTATGTATAGCTGCAAGTGCTAACAATAATCTAATTGTGGTAATCCTAGCCACATGAGCATAAGTGTCAAAGAAATCAATACCTTCCTTTTGTCTAAAGCCTTGGATAACCAATCTAGCTTTATACTTGTCTATGCTTCCATCTACCTTCATCTTCTTTTTGAAGATCCATTTACTACCCAATGGTTTACACCCAGGTGGTAAATGAGTCAATTTCCAAGTATTGTTGTGCATTATAGAGTCAATCTCATCTTGTATTGCCTCTTTCCAGAATGCAGCATCCCTAGAAGCCATAGCTTCATTGTATGTCCTTGGATCACCATCAATATTGAAACAATATTGATACTGAAAGTTAATTTCAGTCCTTGATCCTTCCACCAAATACAGTTGGAAATCATCACCAAATGTTTTAGCTTTTCGTGCTCTAATACTCCTCCTAGGCTCAGGAGGTGTATCAGTGACTCGGTCACTCTTACCAGAATTACTAGAGCTTGCAATCATGTCTCCAGGTTTAGGTAAAGATGTGAATCTATTCTCATTGCCAAAATCAGCATCCCTTGACTCAATAATAGAGTGCACAGCTACATAGTCATTAGATTCTATGACATAGAACCTATAGCAAACTGAATTCTCAGGATAGCCAATGAATACACAATCTATACCTCTTTGGCCTATGGTTTTCATTTTAGGGTCAGTTAGTCTCACCACAGCTCTACAATCCCAAAGTCTTAAATAACTCAGTTTTGGTGGTCTCTTATACCAAAGTTCATAAGGGGTTATCTTGTTCCTTTTGTTAGGAACTCGATTCAGTAAGTAATAGGCTGTCAACATAGCCTCACCCCAAAAACCCTCACTTAGACCAGAATAGCACAACATTGAATTAACCATTTCTTTCAATGTTCTATTCTTTCTTTCAGCTACACCATTTTGTTGTGGTGTATATGGAGCTGTGGTCTGATGTACTATACCAGTAGATTGAAAATACACTGAATCATAGTACTCACCTCTCCTATCAGTGCGAAGAGTTTTAATCTTCACACCATGACGAAGCTCTACCTCCTCTTTATAGATTTTAAATTTATCAAGAGCTTCATCTTTCGAATGGCACAAATAGACATAGCAATATCTAGTAGCATCATCAATAAAAGTAACAACATACTTTTTATTACCAAGTGACGGAGTAGAATGAAAATCACACAAATCACTATGTACAAGTTCTAATAAAGAAGTATCTCTTACAACATGCTTAGTGAAAGGTTGTCTACTAATCTTAGTCAACATGCAAGTTTTACACTTTTCAGCATTCAACTCAAAAGCAGGTATCAAACACATTTTCGACATATCTTTCAATCTCTTATAATGCACATGTCCTAGTCTAGCATGCCATAATTCTGCTTTGCCAAAATTATTACAAGAACTAGTAGAAGCTATGCAAACAGAATTCTTAACACAAGAAATATCCAAATTCAACTTAAACATACCATTCAAATAACTAAATCCTACAAAGGAACCATGTCTCGACAAGATATACTTGTCACTTTCAAACACTTGCTTATAGCCACAATTATTCAACACAATACTAGACACCAAGTTCTTACGAATACCAGGTACATATAGAACATTACTTAAAGACAAAGAGTTTCCAGAGGTAAATACTAGACTAACAGTTCCTAGTCCTTTGATTGGTTCGGTAGCAACAATGCCCATCTTTAATAAAGATCCATCTTCAATTGGCTTGAAATCCTTAAACCATTGAAGATCCTTGCATACATGACATGTTGCACCCGAATCAACCCACCAAGAAACATCATCATCCTGCACATAAAATGCTTCAGAGATTACGGATACATAATTCTCAACAGAATGATCATAGGGTACCAAAAACGGACCTGATTGCTTTCCGGGATCCTTGGATCCACTTGAACCAGCCTCGTTTTTCCCTTTTTCTCCACCCTTTCCAGACCTGCAGTCCTTCTTGAAGTGCCCGGTTCTACCACACTTCCAACAAGTCAGCTTAGGCTTCTTATTAGGAGCTTTACTGTTGTTCCCTTGAAACTTTCGTTTCCCTTTACCAGCCTTGGAGCCAGCTTTCGAAGATTCACCCTCTTCCACCATGTTCACAGAGGAACCAGCCACTGTTTTAGTATCACCAACAGAAATCCTTTCCATATCATGTATGGATTGTTCAATTTGGAAATGACTTCCAAGTTCAACCAAAGTCAGTTCCTCCTTCTTATGTTTCAGATTGTTCTTAAAATCCTTCCAGGAGGGTAGCAACTTATCGATGATACTAGAAACAGAAATGCATTCATCCATTTTCATATCATATTGGGCGAATTGTCCCAATATCCTAAGCAATTCATTATACTGCTCCATGACAGGCCTCGAATCTACCATTTTATAATTTATAAAATTACCAACAAGAAACTTCTTGCTCGAGGCATCTTCTGCCATGTATTTGGCTTCGAGGGAATCCCACAATTCCTTTGCAGACTCTACGTTTTGATACACATGAAAGAGGGAATCAGACATACCATTCAAGATGTGGCCACGACATATGTAATCATCGTTCTCCCACTTCAAGCGTCTCCTAGTTTGCTCCAGAGTTTCGTCTTCAACAGCCTCGGGCATGGGAGTACTCAGAACGTACACAACCGTGAGATTTGTCAACATGAAGTGCATCTTCTTCTGCCAGCGTCTGAAATCCTGCCCCGCAAACTTCTCCAACTTCTCGAAATTCCTCGTCATGTCTTTCACAGATTCTCTGTTCGCCATTTAAAAAATTGATTCGATCTTTGTTAGGATTAAACTGACAAACGAACATAAAACGGAAACTGGATCTCTGAAAGGCGTGAAACACTTTCAGATCGAATCAATTCGACGGTTCTATCGAATTATTCAATCGGATACAATTCAGAGTATTTCGAACTTTAGTATGGGATGTCAGAGAATCAAGAACTAAGAAAGTTTTTGATCAAAATTCCTTTTTATAAGGAACCAAACGGCGGTGGTTTTCAATTTTGTTTAAATTGCAAAATAGTCCCTCGAAATTCCAGAAATTAAATTTCAGATGAATTTCCTGCACAGCGATTTAAAACCCCAGCCAGGGGCTCTGCCCCTTGGACCCCGCTATCGGGAGCGCTGCCCCCGAACCCCTGTCCTTTAGGGTTTTCGCCCCTAAAATCATAATAAAATTCATATAAGCGTGCACTCCGCACCACCAAACTTATATGATGTATTATTATGACGATACTTGTTTTATCCGTTTTTGGTCTCGTTTCTCTCGCATTTTAGATTCATTATGTTGATTATTGTTGTTCTGATTGATGCTTTGGTCTTCTATATGATGCATTGTAGGTTTTGATCGACAAAAATGGAGTAGCAAGACTCGAAAAGAGAAACGTGACGAAAAGGCGTGAAAAAGGAGTGAAGATTTTCCATAGGGGTAGTGATCACTACCCCCTAGTGATCACTAGGTCTCTTAAGAAGAACAAGGGGGTAGCGGTCACTACCCCCTAGCGCTCACTACCCCCATGGAATTTCTCAAAACAGAACTTGGGGGTAGCGAGCGTTACCCCCTAGCGCTCACTACCCCCATGGAATTTCTCAAAACAGAACTTGGGGGTAGCGAGCGCTACCCCCTAGCGCTCACTACCCCCTGCAGCACTGACGCGGACAGAACTAAGGGCTAGCGGTCGCTACCCCCTAGTGACCGCTGGCCCCTATGAATTCCAAGGCACCAGAACGTTGGGGTAGCGAGCGCTACCCCCTAGCGGGCGCTGGCCAGGCGGATTCTCCTTCTCCTATTTAAACCTCCACGCGTGACTTCTACAGGGCTCTTCTTCGCCATGTTTTTACTTCCAGTCTAGGGTTTAGACCACGAGAGAAAAACACTATTAGTCTAGTTTTTATTAGTTCGTTTCTTTCAATTCAAGTTGTGGATTCATTCGTGAGACAAACCCGGAGTTCTTTTTAATGCAGTATTTTTCCTTTCAATCAGTGAGTTCTTTAATTGCTTTCTTTATCACTTTATGATTTATTTCCTTTCTGCTTTATTATTGTTTAATTTTCAATTCAGTAATTTAAATCTTTCAATCATGTTATTCAATCCATTCAAATCATGTTTCAATTCAGCTTCTTTAATTCACTGTTCTTAGATTTAGGATTTAATTGCTTTATTAATTTTCGCCTAGATAGATTAATTAGATTAAAATCCAAAACCTTCTTTTATTTGTTTTCTGTTCTGCAACATAGATAAAGCCCTGTTTAGCCTTCCTTGAGAATACGACTTAGGCTCAACTTACCCCTATACAACGAATTTGTACTCTTGCGAACTAGTTTATTTAATAAATTGTAGTATATCGGCTGGAAACATTCCTCGTGCCCAATACTGAATCGCTTTATCGGACAGTGGGTCTGGACTCAACAACGCCACGTACTATTGAAAAATAAGTTGGGAACAATACTGATCAAACAAGTCAATCCAATTACACTAAAATATCCAACAAACCAGTCCAAGTTAGTGAAATAAATTAAACAACAATTATAATTGTATCATTGTCTGAAAGTTGGAACTTGTCTAGGGTCAAACCAAACCAGTCCAAGTTAGTGAAATAAATTAAACAACAAATATAATTGTATCATTGTCTGAAAGTTGGAACTTGTCTAGGGTCAAGAACATGACAAGAGGTATCAAACAAACTTCCTAAAGCAAGTGGACTTCAAACTTAAGCTTACATGTTTATTATGAATGTTGGGAAGAAAAGCACACCATTAGTGATTTGCAAAAGAAAGAGAGAGCTAGGGCGCACGAAGCAACTTTAATGGCGGAGTTGGCTGTGGCGACGACGTTGGGTTTAGCCCAAATCATGATGCCTCTACTGAACAAGTTGAATCTCACCGGAGACACTAAGAAGGGTATCGAAAGCATGGAAAGCTGGCTCACCAGGGTCGTGGCTTTCATTAATGACCGCGAAGCCATGGAAGCTGCTGGCCATGTTGATCTCGTCAAGAAAGTTGGGAAACTTACCTACGACATCGAAGATGTCCTCGACTACTTCCTCCTTCACTCCCCTCCCTACACTTTTCACCACCACAAGGCCACTCGTACCATTCAGGGTTGCATCCACACTTTGTACCACGGTTTCCCTCTGTCACGCCCCAAATCCCGAGGGACGGCGCACGCGCCAAGGGCGTGACTGGGCGGGGATAAAAGAAGTGGGGAAGAAATGGGGCATTGTGTTCGTGTGCATTATAAGAGAGAGTTGTCCTTGAAAATCGGACAACATCTCCTCTATAACTTTGACTATGCCATTTTACAACCCAAACAGCTAACCAATGCAAAGACAATGTCTATAATAATGAATCTAAAATGAATCATATGCAATATGGAGATAATACAGCTCGAGTCATGGGAGCGGTAATCCAGAATCTCAAGCGGCCGAATCATCCAAGATGAAATGAATTGGAGATAATACAGCTCGAGTCATGGGAGCGGTAATCCTGAATCCCAAGCAGCCGAATCATCCAAGATGAAATGAATTGGAGATAATACAGCTCGAGTCATGGGAGCGATAATCCTGAATCCCAAGCGGCCGAATCATCCAATATGAAAGACGGGGTTGGAGATAATACAGTTCATCTCGTAGGAACGGTAATCCAGAATCCTCGAGAGGCCGAATCATCCAATAAGAACCGTTGATCAAAGGCAGAGGTTAGTGAGCCTAGCTCGCCAAAAAGAGTCACTCACCCAGCTCACCAAGTGTGGTCGGCATTCGCTCGAACACTACACGAGGGGCCGAGAAGTTGAGCGTCCAAGAGAGGCCGACTACTTCTAAGCTCTCCTATGCACGTGTATGCATGTAATGGACAATGATAATATGACAACATGAACTTTTATTAATAATGGCCGATGAGGCCTTCGTGGAATGAGAAAATGATCTTAGACTTTAAACATATATATTATCACACACATATACGTGAATGATAATTATTTCATAAATATTATAACATACGTGAGCATGGCAGCGGAAATTCTTATGTATTGAACGGTAAACCGTTCTCGTGATGAAGCAACCGTCATCCCAATAACACCATCCCTCAGCCACACACATCATGCTGCTTCCTTAGCCTGTGAAAAATTTTGTAAAACGTGGGGTGAGTACTAGTGCACTCAGTTGGGTTTTTCATAAAACAAAAAACATAGTCTCTGTTCAGTATACTTACCTTAGAAGGTTTTAAAACAAAAATAACTTTTAAGTAAGCAAAACATTTGTGCATAAATTAAACATGACCCGGCATGACGTTACTCTTATATAGGTTATGTCCCGAGCCTTTTACCACCGACGGATCATAAACATTCAGTCAAATAGGGCTCGGCGAACCGTACACCCTAACATAGCATGAGTCAAAACCCGATGGTGATCAACCCACCGAAGTAGAGACTAAAGTGATCACAGTCCTTAAATCGACGTGTTAGGCCGAATAAGAACCCCCGGCGGTCGATAAGAGTATTAAACAGTCGATACCTTTGTGAAAACATTTTAACAGAGATCCATGCATTTTTCATTTAAAGAAAAGAGCTTAATAACTCAAAATACTTATATATCTCCAACCTTTCACCGATGATATTCCTCGATTACAGGAAAACCGTAAATCCTTATGAGCTCAAATTTCAGTGCTAGCTACCTGTTAGTCATATGGAATATATTTTGGCTTTAATTTCCAAAAATGAACTATAGATAAGTAGTACTAAATTTTTAGGCTCAATATTATTCTTTTTATCACGTAATAAATTAATTTGGCAGCAACCAGACTTTCAAACGACTTTGGCCAAGAAGGCAAAAATAATCAGTGCAATATTCTTTCGTGAAATGTGCAAAGAAATCATGCATGCATGCAACTTCATTTTTACTTCACCAAGAAGTAACGTTGCCTTTTCTCGATTTTAAGAAAAACCGTTCGATAAAATTTAGTCCAGTTTTTTTTGAAAAATCCTATATTTTTTTGTTTACATTCAACATAAATTTCACCGAAAAAGGATAACCGGTTAATAAATTTTCTTTAGAAAAATATAAAAATAGTATTATATATATATATTTATATATATGCATGCAAAACTTTTACGTAGACGAAAACACATTATGATCATGCCGATATATAGAATGCATGGCCAAGAAGGTACAAAACCTTGGAGCTTTCGGAGTCCATCGGTGACACCGACATTGGAGGCGGTGGTGATCGGTCGTGGTCCCTTCGGGCCACATCCGGCCATCATCATCCCGAACTCCCTTCGGTACTCGAGTTCTATATAATGAGAGCTATGCATAGGAGAAAACCGTTTCGAAAAAGGACATGAAACGAAGAAGAAAACGAGACGTGAAGTTATGATAAAATTACGGCGACGGCGAGGTCGCTACGGTCACCCAACCGCCACCTTCGTTGAGTTACCGAGCATCCATTGTCTTACCTCAGTGTATCTCTTTGACTCGACTCGATCTCGGAAGCTCGGTGACAGAGCTTTGGTGCTCGTCAATGGCGACGATAGGGAGGAGAAAAAAAGAAAGAGAAGGGGAGAAGGGAGAAGAAGGGCGGCTGTGTTGTGTGTGAATGGGGGGAAGATGTCTCGACTCCCCCCGCTATTTATAGATGATTTTCATTTTTTTTTAATTTATTTATTATATAATATATTATTATTATTATATTATTATTAAATGTTTAAAACTCGAAAATTCGTAACTTCTACATACGATCTCCTTTTTGAGCAAACTTAACGTCAATATTTTTCATTTTAAAAACTCTACACAATAACTATAATATTGATATACTTTCAATCATGCATGAAAAAGCTCGTTTTTTTGAATGAAATACCTTAACTTTAAAAATACGTAGCGACTACATATGAACTCCTTTTTGGGCAAACTCAGTGCTAATATTTTTCTTTTTAAAAACTCTATGCAAGGAGTATAATATGTATGTACTTTCGACTTATGTATGAAAAACTCATTTTTAAATAATTTTTTTTAAAAAGCTTTGCCGGTATGCCAAATTAACATGGTAGGTCCTAACAGACTTTAGGTTTTTCCTAAAATTCTTATTTTATCATACCTAAATCCCTTAATAGTTAGAATACTTAAAAGTATAATTTAAAATTAGCGGGATATTACACTCTCTCCATGAAGTCTCCGGCAGAATAGCACTGATCACAACTGCTATAACAGATATCAGGGGACAATACCCAGCTTTATTTTCTGGATCTTCGTCCTCTTCCACCTCTACCTCATACGACATGGCGAAGGTGTTTGTGGATGGAATTAGCATCAGAGGTGACGATCGACACACCGCACACGGTTCAAAACATTCCTCTCATTCATTCTTTCACTCTCACAAACCAGGGTTGGTCGCGGCAGAACCTCTCTCACATTCAACCTTCGCTGCTTTAGGGTTATTTTACTACCTACTGCTTTTCTTTAAAAAAAAATTGTGGATTATATATCTGTAATTATGTATTGATGTATATTTTTAGTGGTGTTTCCAACTCTAGTGGTTACCTTAAGATACTAGCAAGACTTTAAATGTTACAAGCAAATAGTTTAATTATATAAACACACTACAAAGAACAGAACAGTAATCAAACGCCATTTTCCACAGTACACAAAGATCGATAGAGCAATAGTTTTGCAAAATAGAAGTGATCAAAACGGTGGCGTTCTGAGGGCGAATTTGAAGGTTTTGCTAGGGTTGCAGTCGAAGTTGGCATCTCCCCCAAATCCATACTTGGTGTTGTAGCCAGGATAGTGAGAGAGCTTGAATTTGACAGCTTCAACAAGCCTCAAACCGTGGGAAGAAGCAATGCTTTCAAGATTGAACTGTGCGTGGAAACTCCCATTAGTCTTGTGAGTGATGTGTATCTCCCCATTTTCACCATTAATCATCTCCTTCGCATTCTTCAAGAACAGGCTCACAAGCCTCCTGTGTTTACTGCATGCACGTATAATTAAATCAGCCATCATTATTCATGCATGCGTACTAGAAATATTATACTATTTCCACGTAGGAAATTAAATTAAATTAAATTAAGTAAATATGGCGACTCACCGGAGCTGAAGCTCAGTCGACAGACTGGGGAAAAATCCGGCATGAGGAAAGTTGAAAACGATGCGATCATATTTCAGTTTGTTGAGTAATTTATGCTTGGAAATCTCAGTTGCATCAATCCCATGCATCACCTTCCCTCCCCTGCTCCTCAATTCCTCGATGTTGTTAGCTGCCTCTCCATAATTCTTCTTCAAGAAATCTGATAACATATATGCAGTGCAGATCATTTACATCACAAGGGAGAGAGGTTGTTTCCGAGTAGTTGAAAGAACAAACAAGAAATATAAAGATCGTTAATTAATATAGTAAATGCCTTTAGAGTTGAGGGAAGTAGCGATGATGTTTGTTGCAGAGCCAAGCGCCACCGCAAGGCAGAAGGAGAAGTCGCCCTCTCCCACTAACAGTATCTTCTGCTTGCTGCTGTAGTGCTTTATCTTCCTCTCCTTTTCCTCATCCTTGAGCTTTTCCTTTTCCTTTTGCTTTTGTTTTTGTTTTTCATCTACCACTACATTAATAACACTCTTTACCTGCACTTCTCCTTCTTCTTCATCATGAAGAAGCTCCACGATCTCATTTCCATGGGTGGAGTAGTTTTCTTGAGGGAATATAACATCGATCGAAACATGGCCAGCATCTTCTTGAGTTGAAGACCCAAATGTAGGTTCAAATGTAGAGTCTGCAGAGGAATCGTTGCTGGTTCTTGGAGGTGTTTGACTGAGTGGACTCGGTGTAGGGTTTTGAATGGGTAGGAGTGATTGATAGGCTGTTTCCCCTGGTTTGAAGAAGATGGAGACGAAGCAACAGCATACCCTTTCCACTAGGCTCTTTGTTGCTTTGTAGATTGAGGTAAAGGAAATTAGTGTTTTATGGTTCTGCAAATTTGGAAAAGGTTGGCATTCACCTTCTTCTTCGTCTTCATCTTTGAGTTCAGAGGCAAGAAGAAATTTGGTGCTGTGGAAAACTCCCATTGCTTCTTGATCTTCCCAAAAGTTGATGATTGAAGACTGAAGAGGACGAAGCTAAAATATGTAACGTCATTTAATTTGGAATTGTAACGTCAGTTTTATTTTTTGGAAGAAAATTCGAAAATCGATGTTAATTAAAATATTAATGGCATGATTGATTAATTTGCAGTGGTTCTCAAACACTTACTTTTACAGTTCATCTTTACCAACGTTTGGTATTTTTGTTTCACAATTTTATTTAATATTATGTTGAATATATTTATACACATAATATCACAATTTAAAAGGTATTTCCTCTGTCCAGTAAAAATAATAATATTTCCACGTAGAATTTAACAAATACTTTGAATGTGTTATAGATAACATAAAGATTTTACAAATATTTATTAATTAAATATATTTATATAAATAAAAGAAAAATTAGTAATTCATTAATCTATATCTATATATAAAAAGAGAGTTTTGATAGTTTTTTTTTTTTGGAAACGGTTATTTTTTGTTTTGATTTATTTCCCTAAAAACATGGTAAATTAAAAGACACGTTTTTTCCACTCAAAACCAACCGACACCAAACGATATATATATATACAAACAATAGATAATCAATAAAGAGGGAGAGGATAATCGACTGAAGACGGGGGCGGCGGAAAAATGGATGAGAGAGGAGGATCCTTTGTAGCGGTGCGGCAAATTTCTCATCGACTCGATCAAGGAACTGCACGTCATTCTACTGGTATATTCCCCATTTGTTTTGTACTGTATATTTTCTATTCTCTTTCGATTGATTTATCCTCTTCTCTATCTCCATATCTCTATCTCACCCCCAATGTTCAATATTTGTACGCAATTGCATTGAGATTTGCAATTGTTGTGTGTGTGTGCGCGCAGGATACATTCAAATTTTTACTATTCTTGCATCTTTTATGTTCTTCATCTAGAAATTAGAATAGGTATGTTCCAGCATTATTTAACAATCTAGGATTTTTGGGGTTGTGAAATTAGCTCCTACCACGGGCCGCGGCTAATACACACAACTATTAGTATATATGCTGCGACAATGCGGAAGAGCAAGTACTGCATCTGTCCCGGCGGGTTCGAGGTTGCGAGCCCTCGGATGGTGGAGGCGCTTTACACCAGGTGCGTGCCCGTTCTCATTAATGACAACTATGTGGCGCCTTTCAGCGATGGTCTAAACTGGAAGGCATTCGCGGTTGTGCTTCCTGTGAAGGATATTCCAAATCTTAAGAAGATTATAGAAGGAATTTCAACGAGGCAGTATATAAGAATGCAGCGGAGGGGGGTGTTGGTGAGGCGGCATTTCGAGGTGAATGTGCCTCCTAAAAGGTATGATGTATTTCACACGACACTTCATTCCATTTGGCTCAGAAGATTGAATATTAGGCTCAATGGTGTTGCAGATTTGTGACAAGTGATTTCGTAGGGAAGAGCAATATATTGTATGATCTTTTGTAAGGATGAATTAATATGATATTTTTGATTTGGAGGCGTTTTATTGTTGTGTAATGATTAAGAATTGGTTGGAAGACGTTTGACATTGGTTTGACATTGGGGTTTTAACCATTTTTTCTCAAATTTGTGAAGGTAGCGTGTTACCTTCATGGCGGACGATTACAGTTTATCGTAACTGGTTGGTGCATTTATTTGATGGGTAATGTGCAGAAAGTCTGAATTCTTCTTCATTTGTTCGTGTGATTTTGGATTTCTATTCTTTTTTACGTTTTTTATTATTCTTCTTTTTGTTATAGCCACTTTTATTTTCTACTTACAAAATAAATGATTGAAATTTGTTTATTTTAACTGTGTCTTAAATATTCTGGAACAAAATTTTCAAAATAGTTATCTTTTTCAAGAAACAATGTACATATATATACCAAGAAATTCCATAGTTATGTAGATCTATGAAGAATGCACTGTAGATATGAAAAAAAAATAATTTCTTGGTGGTAAAGTGATTTGTGCTTTGTAGATCAGGTAGCTTGAATGGGGAAGAAAGAAATCAATTTTTTTCATATTTTATTTGTGTAAATATTAAGGATCTTTAGGATGATGAAAAGATTTAAGGAATAAGAAAGAATGTAGTTATCTGGAAATAATATATGAAACTTTAGGAGATGGAGACGGACACATAGAGAGTCTCGAGTCGAGACTGTCGTTCGTCGTTGTGGTTTCAACTGAATATTGTTATCTAGAAGCGTAATTTTTTCATTAAATATATATATATATATATATATATATATATATAGTTATTTATAATTATTTGAATGTTCTGTTCTTTCGACGTATATTCAGGTCTTGGAATATTTTGTAGCTCATTTTTTTCGAATTATGAACCGACTTATAAAAATATATAATCAAGACTCATCTCTACCTAAAGAAACACTCCACTATTTGATTAGAAAAAAAAATATGATTATGATGACCGATTCAAATAATTAAAAGTTATAATGTTCAACGAATAAAGATACTCCCAAAATATACGACAGACAATAAATAAAAGAGATTGGTATTAAGTTAAATAACAAAATATAATTTAAGCGCCTTCAACCCCATCCACAAACTAAAAAAAAAACGTCCACAAACTCCGCCAAATGATTTTCAATGGCAATTGTGATTCTTCAATTTATTATTTTATTTAAATTGCAATTTAACATCATGAAGCCCTAGATTACTCTGGTTTACAATAGGGTGATAAATCTTCTCCAACTAGATACTCCCTCCGTCACATTCAAGATGACTCATTTTGCCATTTTCGTTCGTCTTAACAAGGTGACTCATTTTCTTTTATAGCAATTTTTTTAGGAGAGATATGATTGAGTAAGTAAAAATGGGACTTTGTTAATCTGCGTGTCTGAAAGAAATGAGTCATCTTGAGTGAGACGGAAGGAGTACTATTTAATAGAGAGAAATAATATTGGAAGAATATGAATTCATTATTTTATATGAGTAAAATTGGTATTAGTGGAATTCCAGATTTTAGAAAGTATATGACATTTTTCATTAAATTAAAAACAAAAAACTCTAGATATAATCAGTCAACTTCTGTTGTGTATATCAAATCCACCGGCTATGCTTTTGAAGCTTCCAATTTGGCCATGTTAACATTTTGATTGGGATAATTGAAAATGGCTTCATAATCTACATATTGTTTGATGATGTGATACAACATGCAATTATCACTTTTGCCCTCAATATTTTAATACCATCTAAAAAGGTTGAGATGAACTGTTGTTAAGGAATATTGAAACACATGAGCCGCATAGCTACTAGGGATGACAATGGGTCGGGCTGAGCCGAGTTTTCCTATGTCCAGGCCCGCTCGAGGTTTATATGTATTGGTTTAGGCCCAATCCATGGTCTGGTCGGGCCTACGTGAATCGGGTGGACTTGGGCCGGACCACTAATTTTTTTAATTATTTTTTTTCGATATTATTTTTATTTTTAATACATTAAAGAATATATATTTTTTTCTAATTGTACTTTATATATTTTAATAACTATTTATAGTTTTAAATACAAATAAATACTAAATCCAAACTTATTTAATTATATATCTTATTTAATATGTATATTAATTATAATAATAATATTTATACTATTTTATATTTATAATTTATGTTTTAAATCTAATAATATCGGGTCGGGCTTGGACGAGTCTGGATATGTCGGGCCTAAAAATTGGCTCAAGCCCGCCCATCGGGCTTAAGATTTTGGCTCAAACCCAACCCATGACATCATTGGGTCGGGCATGGGCGACCCATTATCGTCGGACTTGGGCGGATTGGGTTGGACCAGGCAAAATTGTATCCCTCCCTAATAGCTACTGCCTTATACACACATAGGGGAATAAAAACTCAGTCTGGAATGACTAATCTTCAAATCAAGAGAATTAATATTTTTTTGAAGTAAGAATCATTTTTTTGGAGGAACATTGGCACATGAGAATGCACGTAGCCTCCACATCAAATTTTCTAGAGAGAGAAAAGGCTAAGAATGACACTTTACTCTCACATATTCCCACAAATTAAAAGCTCACAAAAATTTTCACTGAGACAACTTTTTAATTTTTGTAAATTTTTTAAATGACTTATGTCACAAAGAAATATTTGAAACTTAATGCTATTATTGATGACATTACATTAGTAATAATAACTCTTATTAATAATTTTTAATTTAAGATGATAATCAAACATGAAATAGCATATATCATACTTTGAAGTTCAAGTGTAGGAATAGCAAAATAGCAAATATAATAAAAATGTTTAATATACAACATTTATATTGTAGTATTTCAATGTATGCATAATTTAATAACTAATACAAATAACCATTCTTTAATTTGTTATATATCATGTAATGTTGTGTTCTTTTCAAAAACCAATTATATCATATTTTACAATAATATAAATAATGATTAATTTAACATACAAATAATAATTAATTTAATATATAAATAATATTTAAAATGTAACCGTGCATCGCACGGGCAAAATGTTCTAGTAAATACTTATAATTAAATATTACAATATATAATATGAGCGATTAAAAAAATTAATGGTGAGTCAAACATTATAAGTATAATCATTAAAAATAAAAATTTGCAAATTTTTCGTGAATGAAATAAAATAGACAAACGTACAACTTTTTCGTGAAGACGAAGGGAATATCATATTAAAGAAAAGTTGATTTGAAACCCCATAGTACCATATCTATGTAACTAACTGCGTGTGAAAAGAAAATATTTTAGAATTAAAAGTGGCTCTAGCCTCTAGCTCGCTCATGGCCAAATGAATGAACCATTGAGAATACGATGTGGAGTCGGTTTGACTAACCTAACGATGTCAGAGTATAAGAAGTAAGGCTAAGAAAATTAAATAGCTCAAGAATATGCAAAACCACATTCTATTATCTATGTGCAATGACACACTACATCAAATATATACATAGAGCAGTTGTTGGTTGTTACATGCATTAGATGATCACTAATTTAAGCAAACCAAAAAACAAAAGTAGTGCCACATCAAGCTTAATTAGCAGATCATGAGACAAGTTTAAATTTGAAGGTCATGCTTGGGTTGCAATTGAAGTTGTTGTCACTCCCAAACCCATACTTAGTATTGTACCCATAATAATCCTCATTGTTGAACTCCACTGCTTCCACACACTTGAGTCCATTCAAACAAGCAATGCCTCCCAACCCCCACTCCTTGTGGAACCCATTAGTCTTGTGTGCGATGTGTATTTCACCATTTTCACTCAACATTTGCTTTGCATTCTCCATAAACCCACTCACCAGAGTCCTATGCTGCCTACTTACACATCCCAACATGCTTCGAGTTAATTCATAATCATCACTATTACCATGAGAAAGAGTGTAACTAACCGGAGCTGGACATCGCGGGGCATGTCCTTGAAGAAGCCGGCAAAAGGGAAGTTGAATATGATCCGGTCGAACTTCATTGAGCCGAGATCAGCATGGTTAGCCATTTCGGTTGCGTTGATCTCGTGCATGACCTTGCACTTCCTTATCCTTAGTTCAACTAGATTTGATAGAGCAGTCCTGTAATTCTTCACCAAGAAATCTGCAGCAAGATTATGATACGATCCCATATCAGTAATGAGTTTTTGAGTGAGCCTAAACAGAACTTTTTGAGCAAGTGAGACTCCTATGTATACAAATGCTAAAAGAACTTTATAGTTTAACTAGATTTGATAGATCACTCCCATAATTTTTAACCAAGAAATCTGCAGCAAGATTATGATACGATCTCATATAGATAATGAGCTTTTTGAGTGAGCTTAAACACAACTTTAAAGCAAGTGAGGCTCCTAAGAATGCTAAAGGACTTGTTTATTTCATTTCATTCATTCATACCTCTCTACTACAAGCAAGAAGACAATATTAGAGGTAAAGGGTGAAAATACCAAGAGAATCGAGAGATGTGGCAACCATGTTAGAGGCCGAACCAAAAGCAGAGGCCAAGCAAGTGGAGAAGGAAAAGTCTCCCTCCCCCACCAGAAGAATCCGGTGGCGACTGCTGTAATGCGTAATCCACCTAACCTCCGCCTCCGCCTCCACCTCCACCTCCGCCGCCGCCCTACACTTCATCTTCACCGGAAATTCTTCCCTCCTCCTCCTCCTCCGCCGCCCTTTAGTGACATTTGGGCAATTATCTTTAACAATACCAGTCACGATGGTGTGAGCAAGTGAAGAAGAGCCCCTAACCTCACCCACAGTAACGGATAAATATCTCCCCTCATGGGTCCCAGTTTGGGGGTTTCCTTCCCGCCATTGATGAACGTAGTCCGACTTCGAAATAGCCTTTTCTTCCTCCCCATCTGCTTCAATGCCCAAAGATCGCATCACACTCTGCACAATTCCCATTCTTTTGATCTGGGATCAGAACAAACTCTTGTTTGCAACAGGAATGCAGCCTGCGCGACAAGGGGTTTCTACATAAGAAACACAGTGCATAAAAAAGAAAGAAAGTTTCTTCCTTTATCATCGTTGCGTCTATTTTCGGCGATCGCCATATTTTAACCCATTACGATCAAACTAATTAATGCTGAAAAAGCTTAAAAGAAAATCAAAATCATACCCCACAAAAGGAAAGAAATTGCAAAGGAGGGAGATGAAGTAGCTCACCAAGTGATCAATCAGCACATATGAAAGAAGAAGAAGACGACGACGAGAAATTAAGTAGTGAAGTCAATAGAGAGTCTTGCTTCAGTATTAATTAAATTAAATTAATTAGCAGAGACGAAAGTAGGAATGATTAGTTTTAGCTTTAAAAAAAGTAAAGCAGTAGACGAAGAGTCTGCTTTTGCACTTGATGTGAAGGTGCTTCAGAGCTTCTTCCTTCACATACATATGTACGTACACTCGTTCATAAAAATTTAATTAAAGAAAAACCAGTGCTAAAATCCTGCAAGGAATAATATTTTCCGCAAGTAAAATTAGTATATTTTCCAAATTTCAAAAATCAAGATATTATAATTGTTTTTTAATTAGTTAAATACAATAAGATACACTACAGAATTATTTTATCTTAGTATCCAATTTTTCACCTCAAAAATGATCATGTGGGTAATATACAGACAATGCTACATGTTTCCTATATAAATATTGAATTGTTATTAAAAAAATTGTTAATTTTTATTTTTTGATTAAGATTTATTAATTAAAGTATAATTTAATATTATTTAATATAAAATAATAATAAAAAAAAAATTATAGTATTTGTATGATCATATGTCATTTAACCGTGAGCACGTTAAATTATATTTATTGCCAACGAGGCAACGATGAAGCAATTCCATTTTTCACCTTACACTTTATGTTTCAATATCGAAATGTAAATTTTTAATTTTAATTAAATTTAATATTAAATATTTGTCTTCTTCAGTTATAAAATATAATTATTTTTATCAATTAAATAGAGTTCGAGACAAATCAAAAAATAATATACTGCCTCCGTCCATGAAATATTTGCACATTTTGCTCCGACATGTATTTTAACGAATAATTTGAATGTGTTGGGAGTGGAGTAAGGGTCCATAGTATTTATTAATTAAATATGTATATGTGAGTGAAAAAAAATTAGAAGTTGATTGATAAATAAATTAATATGTTATGAAGGGTTCCATATTATTTATAATTAAATATGTAATGTGAGTGATTAAAAAGACAATGATGAGTCTAATAATATAGATATAATTATTAAAAATGTATCTGGACAAGTGAGGATTAATTGATTTAGGAACTGAGCAAGCAAGTATAAAGAACTAAACAGTAATAGAGAGAGTATTTATCAAGATAGGCATATTAAGTAATAGTAACAGCAGGCCTAGCTAATTATTTCTATGAGGACCCCAATTGTGTGTAATGTGTACTATTCAATATTACCAAGAATGTTATTTTCATATTTATAACTTACTTTAATTACTATATATATATCCAATATATTTCCACCTATAAGTCATGCTTAAAAGAAATACATGTAAAAGACAGATTACATAGTTTAAATAGAAAAATGCAATAATAAAAAATACTACAATTCAATAGGGCAATTTTTAAAGTCTCCAAGTGTAATAGATTCAACCCAAAAGTTTATAAGTACTCAAAGATTTAAACAACTATTTTGCCTTGTACGTCTGAGCCAGCTCTCCATGCTTCTGTGATATCATCCTCCTTCATGTCTTTGGGAGACTCAACTTGCTGAGAATAGGTATGATGATCTGAATTAATCCCAACGGCGTGGTCGCCACAAACAACGTAGCTCCGCCATGGTTGCAGGCCACAGTGTGCGTGTGCTGGCATAGTGATAGTGAGAATAATGTCCAAAGCAATAGGTCTCGAGTTCGAGTCATCGTTGCAGTGACTATGTAATTTAATGATACCGTAATCAAATTTAAAAAAGAATGAATATACATTAATGGTGGTAGTGGTGCCTCTCTTGTCATGACAGATTCCAATTTTGTGATGTGGACTGCTGTAATAGAACGTCGATTCAAGGAAGGTGCATGAGGGGAAGATGCAGCCAATTTGTTTTAATTAATCATAGTCACATGGCAACTTGCGCTAGTTTGGTTGGTTTCCTATTTTTCTTTCTTTTGTTATTGATTCACAATGTAGAGAAACTATATACATACACACGACAAGAGAAACTTGTCATGCATAATTAATTTAATTCCAAGTATCTAGTAGAAATTAGAAAGCTTTTACCCAATCTCATCTCCCCACGTATATATACATATATATTTTCTTACACAAGAGACAACACCAACCAATTAAGTGCAAGTTGCATATGTAAGTTGGCTAGCAACGACCAAAACATATTTGGCATATTCTTCCCCTCAGTTTCCTTGAATCTACCATACCAGTCCAAGTCAGTGAAATAAATTAAACAACAAATTCAATTGTATCATTGTCTGAAAGTTGGAATTTGTCTAGCTAGCTAGCTAGGGTCAAGAACATGACAAGAGGTTTCCAACAAACTTCTTAAAGCAAGTGATTAGCAAAAGAAAGAGAGAGCTAGGGAGAAGCAACATTAATGGCGGAGTTGGCTGTGGCGACGACGTTGGGTTTAGCCCAAATCATGATGACATTAAGAAGGATATCGAAAGCATGGAGAGCTGGCTCAGCTGTGCCAAGGCTTTCATGAAAGACCGTGAAGCCATGGAAGCTGCTGGCCATGTTGATCTCGTCAAGAAAGTTGGAAAACTTACCTACGACATCGAAGATGTCCTCGACTACTTCCTCCTTCACTCCCCGCCCTATACTTTTCACCACCACAAGGCCACTCGCACCATTCACGCCTATATCCACAATTTGTACTACGGTTTCCCTCTCCATGAAGTCTCCGGCAGAATAGCACTGATCAGAAATGCTATAACGGATATCGAGAGACAGAAAGCTTTCACTGCTGGATCTTCCTCCTCTTCCACCTCCACCCCCTACATCATTAGGGTGAGTCCTCTCCTCACTGATGACGAGATGGTTGGCTATGAGAAACCGAGAAAGGAGCTCGTGGCTAGATTGGTAGATAATAGGGAGAAGAGGCTGGTTACAGTAGCTGTTGATGGCCCTCCTGGCTCTGGGAAGACTTCCTTGGTCAAGAACATCTTCTGGAATCGACGTCTTCGCTCCCAATTCGATTGTTGCGCTTGGGTTTGCTTCTCTCACCGCCCTCAGGTTAACGATATTTGTAATAATCTGCTCCTGCAACTCTCCGATGTGAGGAAGGAACATTACTTCGCTCCTGCTGAAGATGGTCTAACCAGGCTGCAACAATTCCTTACTGGGAAGAAGTACCTAGTCGTTCTTGATGACGTCTGTCCACCCCAAGATTGGAGCATCTTGAAGGACGCATTCCCCAACTCCAATCGTGGAAGCAGAATAGTCGTGACGACAAGGTACTCCAATCTGGCCTCGACTCACGATCACGTATACAGCCTCCACGGTCTAGACTCACTAGACGCGTGGAAGCTCTTCTGCAGTCGGGCCTTCCCCAACTGCAGCGGAGAATGCCCTCTAGATTTGAAAGTTATCGCCACGGAGATTATGGCCAGATGCGAAGGTCTGCCCCTTGCGATTAATGCAGTCGCCGGTGCGCTCGTACAGAAGCAAGGGATCCTGGACGAGTGGCAGAAGTTCCACAACAACTTTGGAAGTGAAATAAGGAACTCTTCCCAGCTGTCTCTCATCGACCACGCTCTCCTCCGCAGCTACATGGATCTCCCCAGCAGCCTCAAGCGTTGTTTCTTGTACATGGGCATCTTCCCTGAGGATCACTCCGTCAAGCGCAGGAGGCTCATACGTCTATGGGTGGCCGAAGGCTTTGTGGTTGCGACGGAGGACCGCACGCCGGAGGAGGTGGCGGAGGAACACCTCATAGAACTCATACACAGGAACTTGATTCATGTTTCCAGCTGGGATTTCGACGGTCGCCCCAGCAATTGTCGAGTCCTCAACCTTGTTCTCAAGTTCATCATCCAAAAATCCAAGGAAGAAAATTTTGCTTCTATTTTTGCCAAAGAGAATACGGCTCTAAAGCAAGGCCAGATGATCCGGCGGCTGTCGGTCCACGACCACTGGAATTATTTCCCGGAAAACGGTGACTTTCAGAGTGTTCGATCCATGTTCTTATTGAGGTGTGTGTGTGTATATATATTTGTGTGATTCAAAGATGTTTTTGTATAATTAATGTTAATCTTGGTGCAGGTTGCATGAATTATCTTCATCGAATTTGAGCAGAAATCTACAAAAGCTTAGGTTGCTCAAAGTCTTGGATGTGGAAGGTGGACATCGATCTCTCACACTATTTCCAAATGAAATCATCCAATTCCTCCTTATGAGGTACCTCAGTTTCAGAGACACCAAAATCAGTTCAATTCCCAGTTCCATTAAGAGACTTTCTTACCTTGAAACCTTAGACCTAAAGCAAACCCTTGTCACTGAACTTCCCCCAGAAATATCCTATCTCCATAATCTCCGTCACCTCTTCGCCTACAACTCCAACGCGACCCATTACGTAGCTTTCGATTCCGTGAAAGGCGTTAAGCTGCACAAGGGGATCAACAAACTAACAAATCTGCAGAAATTGACCCTTGTGAAGATAGGTCCAAATGTGAAAATCCTAAGAGAATTGAAAGCATTGACCCAACTGAGAAAGCTGGGAGTAACAGAGCTGAGAAGCGAACACGGCTCGACTTTGTGCGCCGCTGTTGAGGAGATGAAGAGCCTCAAAACCCTCCACATAACCTCTGCTTCGGAGAAAGAGTACATTGAAGTTGAAGCGATGAGAAACCCTCCCAAAACTCTCGAACGTCTTTACTTGAACGGACGATTGAGAAACACTCCGACATGGATTTCTTCACTGCATTGTCTGAAGAGGATTGGTCTGAAATGGTCTAAAATAGATACCACCCCTTTAAGGATTCTCAAACGCCTCCCCAACCTAACTGAGCTTGAGATGGTGGACTGCTTTACCAGACCAGAGTTGGTATTCGAAGCCTCGGGTTTCAAGAAGCTCAAGACTCTAGTGGTTGAGGATTTGAGTAATGCGAAGATGATCAAGATTGAAAATGGAGCAATGCCAGAGGTGCAGAAGATATCACTTCGAAAATGCCCTAGTGTGACCATGTTGTTGGGAGCAGAATGTCTCAACAAGCTTGAGGAGCTCACCCTGTACGACATGGCAAAGGTGTTTTTGGATAGAATTAGCATCGGAGGTGAAGATCGACACACGGTTCAAAGCATTCCTCTCATTCATTCTTTCACTCTCACAAACCAGCAGGTTTGGTCGCTGCAGAACCTCTCGCTCATTTAACCTTAATTCACTACTACTTTAGGGTTATTTTAATACCTACTGCTTTTCTTTAAAAAAACTTGTGGATTATACATCTGTAATTATGTATTGATGTATATTTTTAGTGGTGTTTCCAACTCTAGTGGTTGCCTTAAGATACTAGCAAGACTTTAAATGTTACAAGCAAAATAGTGTACTTGTATAAACACACTACAAAGAACAGTAATCAAACGCCATTTTCCACAGTACACAAAAAGATCGATAGAGCAATAGTTTTGCAAAATAGAAGTGATCAAAACGGTGGCGTTTTGAGGGCGAATTTGAAGGTTTTGCTAGGGTTGCAGTTGAAGTTGTCATCTCCCCCAAATCCATACTTGGTGTTGTAGCCAGGATAGTGAGAGAGCTTGAATTTGACAGCTTCAACAAGCCTCAAACCGTGGGAAGAAGCAATGCTTTCAAGATTGAACTGTGCGTGGAAACTCCCATTAGTCTTGTGAGTGATGTGTATCTCCCCATTTTCACCATTAATCATCTCCTTCGCATTCTTCAAGAACAGGCTCACAAGCCTCCTGTGTTTACTGCATGCTGTTGAAATTGTTAAACTCGAACTACTTCACAATTAAGAAAAGAGATTACTTCAAGAATGGTTAAGAGATAGAGACGTAGCAAAATTGAATACTTCAAATAGTAAAAGTAGCCGACTTTATATATCTATAAATAGGCTTAGTTGCTGTTGATTTCTTTTTGTATTAAGAGAGAGTGAAAACAGAGTCTTGTGAGTAGAAATCAGAGCTGAAGCTCTGTCTCTGTGAGAATTGTGAAAGAACTTATTTTGTGCTCTGTACTTCTCAAGTTTTAGTGCAATATATGATTACCTATTATCCTCCATATTTCATTTGAGAGTTTAAATATTGTGTTGAAACACCCAACACATGCACGTATAATTAAATCAGCCATCATCATTCATGCATGCGTACTAGA
>JAPKLX010000001.1:267292-397426 GCA_026898415.1 Leonotis leonurus
GTTTTTGTTTTTGTTTCTGCTTTTGTTTTTCATCCACCACTGGCACTACACTAATAACACTCTTTACCTGCACTTCTCCTTCTTCTTCATCATGAAGAAGCTCCACGATCTCATTTCCATGGGTGGAGTAGTTTTCTTGAGGGAATACAGCATCGATCGAAGCATGGCCAGCTTCTTCTTGAGTTGAAGACCCAAATGCAGGTTCGAATATGGAGTCTGCAGAGGAATCGTGGCTGGTTCTTGGAGGTGTTTGACTGAGTGGACTCGGTGTAGGGTTTTGAATGGGTAGGAGTGATTGATAGGCTGTTTTTCTTGGTTTGAAGAAGATGGAGACGAAGCAACAGTATACCCTTTGCAGTAGGCTCTTTGTTGCTTTGTTGATTGAGGTAAAGGAAATTAGTACTGTTTTATGGTTCTGCAAATTTGGGAAAGGTTGGTATTCACCTTCTTCTTCGTCATCATCTTTGGGTTCAGAGGCAAGAGGAAATTTGGTGCTGTGGAAAGCTCCCATTGCTTCTTGATCTTCCCAAAAGTTGATGATTGAAGACTGAAGAGGACGAAACTAGTAATGATAGATAGAGTAATAGAAAATAAATTTAATTTGGCGATCTATTTTCGGCGATCGCCATATTTTAACCCATTACAATCAAACTAATTAATGCTGAAAAAACTTAAAGAAAATCAAAATATACCCCACAAAAGGAAAGAAATTGCAAAAGGAGGGAGATGAAGTTGCTCACCAAGTGATCAATCAGCATATATGAAAGAAGAAGAAGACGACGAGAAATTAAGTAGTGAAGTCAATAGAGAGTCTTGCTTCAGTATTAATTAATTTAAATTAATTAGCAGAGAAGAAAGAAGGACAGTAGACTAAGGAAGAGTCTGCTTTTGCACTTGATGTGAAGGTGCTTCAGAGCTTCTTCCTTCACATACATATGTACGTACACTCGTTCTTCAAAAACTAGAGTATAGTATGAGAATTAAATTAATCAGATTACGTTCATAGAAATTTAATTAAAGAAAAACCAGTGCTAAAATCCTGCAAGGAAATAATATTTTCCGCAAGTAAAATTAGTATATTTTCCAAATTTCAAGAATCAAGATATTATAATTGGTCTTTAATTAGTTAAATAGTTAAATACAATAAGATACACTACAGAATTATTTTATTTTAGTATCCAATTTTTCACCTCAAAAATGATCATGTGGGTTAACATAGACAATGCTACATGTTTCCTATATAAATATTAAATTGTTATTCAAAAAATTGTTCATTTTTATTTTTTGATTAAAATTTATTAATTAAGGTATAATTTAATATTATTTAATAGTATAAAATAATAATAAAAAAAATTATAATATTTATACGATCATATGTCATTTAACCGTGAGCACATTAAATTATATTTATTGCGGACGACAAAGCGATCTCATTTTTCACCTTACACTTTATGTTTTAATATCGAAATGTAAATTTTTAATTTTAATTAAATTTAATATTAAATATTTGTCCTCTTCGGTTAGAAAATATAATTATTTTTATCAATTTAATAGAGTTCGAGACAAATCAAAAAATAATATACTAGTTTTTAAAATTTTATTAAGAAATGTAATTATATTTTTATTAATTAAATATTGATTAGAATAATAATTTTAACAGTAAAATACAAAGTGTAACACATAAAATAAAATTACCCACAACAATAAACCCAAGTTATTACATTGATTTATACAATAAAGTTAGATTCAAGATACCAACTCTACCAATTGTAGCACTGTACTGAGTTACCTTACTCATATTGGCTACCTTTTCTCTCTTTTTATACTTTCTTAGTGACTAAGCATATTGCCTAACAATCATAAAGTTGGTGCCAATAAGAGGCTTTGCTTTGATCAACCCAAAGCCCCACCTTCAAAATCCCACCCTTGATCAAGCTCCGATCAACGGTTCAGATCCGTTCCTCGTTTGCCAGGTCAAATTCTAAACAATCACAATTTCAAGAAAAAGTGGAAAGAGCACAAACCATATCTCTTTTGGCGTTTTCTTGCTCCAACAGCAAAAGCAACAAAATAATTCAAACTAGGCACATTATTAATTCATTATTGTATATCAACTTTAATTCTTACATGCACCCTCTTCAAGAAACACACATTCAAGAAAGCTGCTTTATGATTTGGATTATTTATATAGTTTATTTAACCTCCTGCTTCATTGCTAAGTTTATTTAAGAAGCAAACTTACCCTTCATTCTTCAATCTTCAATCTTCAATCTTCATTTGCATTCAGATATCTTTCCCAGAGAGAGAATGGATTCTGCTTCGAGTTCGCCGCCGTATACTCCAACTCCCGTTAAGAAAAACAGGCTCTCGCCGCTTTACCCTAAGCAAGCCATGCCCGACATGCTTCTCTATGAGAACAAGCTCCGGTCGAGGGAGCAGGCTATTCTAGGGAAGCCTCGGACGACTAGCCCGATGGTGTGGTTTGCTGCGATTCTTTGCATGATATTCACCCTTGTGATCATCTTCCTTGGGATTACGATTCTAGTGATCTTCCTCACTGTTCAGCCGAAAACTCCAGTGTTCGATACCCCTGCAGCGAGTCTGAGTGTCGTCCTTGTCAATTTCCCCGACTACATCAACGAGGATATCACGTTTCTAGCGAATTTTTCTAATCCGAACAGGAAGTTGAGTGTTCGATTTGAGTACCTCAAGGTTGAGCTCTGTTTCATGGAAAGTGCGGTGGTAACTCAGGTTATTCAACCATTCAATCAAGGTCCCCGAGAAGCACGGTTGATAGCGGTGCATATGGTGTCGGGGTTGGTCCATCTGCCACCCAGTCTTGCTACGGAGTTTCAGAAACAGGTGCTGACGAACCGAGTGGTCTACAGCATCAAAGGCACGTTCCAAGTGAGGCTTAACCTGGGATTGCTTCATTATTCTTACTGGCTGAATGGGGAATGCCAATTGGAGATGACGAGCCCACCGAACAGCACGCTCATAACACATGCCTGCAAAACCAAGAGATAAGAGGCATCGATGCTTTCATTTATGAAACTAGATTACCTGGTGCAGTTCTTTTAAGCCCATATCAGTTTCTTCGAGCGAATGAAGGTGTTCGTTACTACATAGCCATATTTATTTTGTGTATCTCAAACAGAACAGATTAGCACACAGTATTAGGCATTAATGAAGATTGGAATGAAGCAACAGCTTGTCCTTTTGAATAACTATCTGCAATTTATGTATAGCTCAATTTATTATATATAGTTTCGAAACGAAGCATAAGACTTTTCTCTAGCTCATAATGGAAGCTGCAGATTAATGTTCTCTAAACTATCTTGCAGCAATTGCAGTGTCCTATTATTTTATATCTTTATTTAATAACATCTCAGCATTCATCAATCTCCAGGCTAAAAAGTCGAAAAGGCTACTGCATTCTGAGAAAAGAATATATAAATTATCCATAGTGGGATCATCAGAATCCTTTGAATATGCATACCTAGACAAATAAACAACAAAAGATAGAGACTTTAGGAGAGGGAGGTTACCTGGATCATGGCATAGGCACATGTTCAATGAAGAATCTCGCGCATGTGCAAAATCTTCAAAGTCTGTGTACTCATTTGCCTTCACATTTAAAGCATAGATTGAAGGTAACAAGAATGAGTGGAAATAGAAGGAACTATGCACTATGATGCCTTCATAAGTTCAGACAAATATATCATTGACCTTACCTTTCTCTAGCACACTGCTAACTTTTTAACAGATGAAAACTTCTATATCATTTACTCAGATCGTACTAGGACCAACCCCATCTCGGGGCGAAATTTGAAAATGAAGTTCTCAAACTAAGAATTTAGGTGCGTTTTTAATAGAGGTAAGAGAAATACAAAGGCATGGAAGAAAGTATATTCCCCATTGAGTGGATTGCTAATGAAAATATGTAAATAAATTGAGCAGCAGATGCACAATATGCTGCAAGATATAGTAAATAAATAGATATCATAAAGTATAGCCTCTTTTGGCATGCTTCAATCTGCAAAAGCTTATATCACTCTGTGGAACAAGCACTATCATATGCTTAGTTGGTTTTTACTCCTAAACAAAAGTTAATCAAGAATATACTTCAAAGTTCAAATGTTATAAACAGATTCAATTCGTATATAAAAAGTAATCACTGCAACACGTCGTTAAAAACCACTAGCATTGAATCATATATGCCAAAACTACTACAACTGAAGTAAAAGAACACAATGTTGAAACTGTTGCAATTTGTATTCATCTGTATAAATCCCTCATATGGCCCAATGAATGAAGAACAAGTTGGTTTATATAAATTCAATAACACATTCACACGCAAACAAGAACAGCTGGTACCAAACTGTCCACGCACGAATCACTATCCAAGGTTAAGCTTCTGCCGGTGTCTTAGCCACAATTGACAACGCGTGAAGTCCGGTCTGCAACTCATTCTGCAACAAGCTGTAAACCAGCCTATGCCTCTTCACCAAACTCTTCCCTTCAAACTCTTGTGAAACCACTTCCACATTAAAATGTGTCTCGTTCGCGCCATTGCTCTCGGCATGCCCAGCGTGCTGATAAGATACATCCTCGACTTCTAACACAACTGGGCTCAACTCTTTCTCCAATATCTCCTTAATCCTCTTTCCCCTACCACCCAATACACTCACATTGTTCGCCTCCTTATTTAGTTCATCAGCAGTTGCACTCAACTTCTCTCCACCACTCACGCCATCTCCATTCAACACTAAATTCGGATCCTCAACTCGACCTCTCCCTGCAACATCACTACCCAAATCATCACCCCTCTCGGCTTCGATATACAACTGCAAGGCCTTTTTCTGCATCAGCTTGAGCATATTCAAGAACCCATTATTCCTAGAAGGAGTCAGACTCTGCTGCAACCCCAAAAGCACTGCGAAATCCGGCGAAACCCTCACAATCTCATCCACGGGGCGGCCCGAGAGGCCCTGAACAAGCAACGCAGCGAGCCCTTTAGTAAGAACCGAATCCGAATCCGCTTCAAAGACTACATTTTTGTCGGAATCCAAGTAAGCTCTAACCCAAACCTGCGAGACGCAGCCCTGAACCTTATTTTCGCTCGTTTTATACTGTGAGCCCAGAGGGCTTAGGTTTCTACCGTAGAACAATAACTGTTCGTACTTGGCCTTCGATTCTTCAACTCCTTGGAAGAGTTTGACGATATCTTGGAGCTTCGGCGGGAGCTCCTCGATCGGCTGAAGCGACGCTGAAGGTGATGATGATGAGAGGATGGGTTTCCTCGAAGCTATTCTCTCAATCGTGATTGGCCTGAAGAACAACAGTTTCGGGAACTGCGAGGGAAGCGAAGGGGTTTTAAGGGATTGAAGGAGTCGGGCCGTGGAGTGGTGGAAGAGAAGGGAGTGCGGGATTTTGGCGGAAATCGACATTGGATATAGCTTTTCTGGTACACAATTTGGTGGAGCGTTAAAGGTCAGATGTGAAATTCGATATTCTTATGAATAAAATCGAGCAAGAAAGGTCCGGAAATCTGCAATTTCAAAATCAAAGCTTGAGTCGAAGATTTTGGTGTTTCTTCTTGCATTCTGAGATACTATTCGAAGAAGAAGACTTCGTTCTGTTTAATTGGGCTGGGCCGTCTTAAATGGGCCCAAACAAAAAGCCCAAAACAAAATAAGCCGACAAAAAGTATTCAAGCCCGGCCCGTTCGGCATTTTGATATTTCAAGCCCCATCGAATTTTAAATTACATTAAATTTTTAATTCATCAATAATTTTTTTATAGAATTATGTCTCAATTCTAATAGTAAGTAAGAAGTCTTCCTTGCTATTCTAATTTGTAAATGAATTGAAATGCTAGTATAATATTAGAATTTGATGAATTATTTGGTGTGAATAATATTAATAGCCAAGAAAATTTTCTCAAAATATTCATGGTAGTCCATGCATGCATGTTTACTGCTCTATAGAGGAGACATGACATCCTCCACATGATGCTCTTATTTCATCTCATCAGTGAAGAAATTACATATAATCCTCTTGCAAATCCGATCTTGGCAACAAATACGGGTGGGTGGCCCCGTCGTGTTTAATCATCGTCTGTCCCGAAGTATCGGTCGCCAAACTCACCCATACCGGGGATCACACGGTAATCTTCATTCAACCCGATTTCAATCTCAGACGTCACTATCTTCACCCGGGGGAATCGTCTGCACACCACATGTACTCCTTGAGGTGCCTGGATGAACACAAAGTTTTGACATAGACACCATCGTTATTTGAATGGCTTAAATCGATATTCATATGGATATGATGTTAGAGGAATGGCCCCGTTGCCCGACTTACAGAAACTAAATTAAGGAATATGATGTTGCACTCGGGTACGCCTTTCTTGATAAGTAGGGATATGGCTTGAACAGCTGAGTTTCCTGAGTATAGTTTACAAAGAGAGAATGAAAACAAGTGCATACTTATGGTTATGCCGGTGCTTCGATAACATGAATAATTAGGACTTACCTGTGCCCAGAATCGGATCTAGTAACAAGACGTGCCTATCGGAGATATCCATTGGCAGTTTTTCGTAGATCAGCTGCACAAAGCACATATATATTTAATAAGGCAAAATGGGAATTAAAGCAAACGGGAAAATATTTCTAACCTGTTGACCGTTGTCGCCTTCCCTGTGGATGAGAATCTTGCCTATTTTGATTCCTTTGCAACATGCACGTAAAGCATTCTCCATGCTCTCGCCACTGCAGATGTTTGGAAATAGTTAAGGGGGGAAAAAGAGAAGAAAAACACTCTCCGGTATATATGTTGAAGAACTAAAGATGATCATTTACCTTCTGATAACAGAGACGCCACATAATCTCTTGCAGAAGTCTACACCAGTGTATACAGATTCTGCATTGAGGAGGGATTTATGAAATATCCATAGTTTTTCTTTGTATTGTAGAAAAAAATGGGGATAGCACTGTGAGTTGAGCATATATGCTACATAAGTGATGATAGTGGCTTACCAGTTGGAGTGATCACCTGCTTTTCTGTAAATGGAAGATGCCCAAGACCATGTTCAACAACCTAGTAACGCACAGAATAGTATACTGAATAAGCAAAAGTCGAAATGGTGTTTCTATGTGAACATAGGTTGCATATCACATTGACTTACCAATCGGATCAACCGGTCAGAATAGAAGACAAAGTCATGTTTTGTTGTTTGAGCATCACGAATAAGGGTATGCATACCTCGTATCTGGAGAAGACAAAATCACCAGAACATGGGAAGGGGGAAAAGAGGTTAGGTTAGAGTGAAAAATTCATTGTATCTTCAGTTTCAATTAAGTCATAGGATCAAATCACATATCCAAAGTTCCCGATTAGGAAATGATATAGACATAAAAAATCTACGGAAGTATTACCTGAAAAGTTGATTGAATGACATATAAATTAGGATATATTTTACAAAGATCGTGTTGACCAAGTTTAGTCCGGATGTGTTGCACAATCAAGTCAATAGCAACATGATTGTCTCCTCCACGAGGAATGATAATGTCTGCATACTTTTTTGTCGGAAGTATAAAATCATCGAAAGCAGGCTTGACGAATTTTGAGTACTGCATATGGGTGAAACCTGGTGATTAGTAATCGAGCATTCGATTACAATAAAATGAAGCTAGCAATTGTAGCTCAGCATCAACATTAAAATGGGTGATAGAAAAGGGGAAACTTGAGATGACAGAATCTTATTCTAACCAATTGTATTCTAGCCATCTCATGTGTTGCCAGAAGCACACACATGTCCCGTAAAGAACAAAGAAGTGATCAAAACAGAGGAATCACCTTTATGGCTTTATAAGTAATAATTAACCAAATCAGATGTGCGTTTTATCTTACCTGATCAAGTACAGTACCAATATCTCTACCCTTTTCTGCTGTATCACGCCTTATCCTCCTCGCCAATCGTACATCAGCATCTGCAGAGGTTATTTGATATTTGTAGGAATCAAAGGAATAGTAAAATTATGAACTGTATAAACAATCCCTCAACATGGTAAGGGAACAAGAACTAAAAGAAGATGATGAATAAGAAGCAGCTAATACGAAGAATATCAATAGCTTATGAATTCAACAATGATGCGTGAACTAAAGTGCCTAGCAACCCACTGCAGATGTTAGGATGAGCAACTAAAAGCCTAGAGTTTAAAGATATGTTTAAGATGTTATTTCTCTAAGTAGAGTTTATAACAAACCCAATGAATGTAGTCTATAGAGTGAAACAAAAAATGAGAGCTGTAAAAACAAAAACCTGTATCCACGAATATTTTCATATTCATAAACTCCCGAACCCTTGGATCATGAAAGATGAGTATTCCTTCTAAAATAATGACGTCCGAGGGATTCACCTGGCACATAAGCAATAGGGAATTTGTTACAATAGATGCAGAAGAAAGAAGAGAAAAATAATCTAAACAAAATTGAAAGAGAATTACTCTTCGAGCAGGGAAGACATCATTTTTATAACTCTTGAAATCGTATCTTGGAATATCTACTGCATGTCCGTGTTTTAATTTCTCCATACTACTCAATAATTGCTCTGTGTCGAATGCGTCTGGACCAAAATGAACAAGTAAGCAAGAAAACCCATGTAATGATCCAACAAGAAAATGCAACTAATAAATCCTTCTGAGTGGCAATATCTGACTTATAACTTCATTGATACCTATTCACTAACTAGCTTGGGAATTCTCCTAGAGCTTCTGTTATCTAGGAAAATACCTCATACCAATGACGCTACTAAGTAGAAGATGCTACACTTTGGTCTGGCCCGTGATACAATTTAGAATATTTTGGTATGATAGCACAAGTTATGACAAACGAAACTGGGATTGGATTGTGAATGAATATAAATTAGAAAGTAGAGAATGCTTCAATGCATGGCAATAAGATGGAGATTTCTAAAGTGCAGACTTATCAAACTCAACCTTCACGAAGAACATTGATTATTAAATAGTATTCTCCTCATAATAAAGAGAGTGAGAAAAATATCCGGATGTCTAGAGATTCATCTTTTGACCAGGCTCTAAAATCAAAATCTGAGGAACAGAATAAAAGCTCTCAAAGTTGAGAAAATACCCACCAGGGTGGTCAAAATTGTATTCATGAACTTTTTTAAGTTCCTCTGGTTTCAAGTTGTGATAAAAAGAATCCTGCAATAAAGGAGAAGCAGATTAGGTACGATGTTGATTCTTCCTAATCCTACGAAACTTAAGATTTTTTAATAGATCAATAAGTCAAGGCATAATAATAGAGATAGTGATACCTGATTGACAAGTACAACACGCTGATCATGAAGCTGTTCAATAATCATATCACACACTGTAGTCTTCCCAGATGCTGCACCTCCAGCAACACCTGATGCACAGACATCATAGAGCATTCGAGGTAATCAATATAGAGCATAGTAAAAGATATTGATAAGACAATCTCAATGTATTCAATTCTAAAGGGTCCAGAAATCAATAAATCAGAGACCAGAATTTCATATCATAACAGCAAACCAAAATGCAGGCTGTTATTATCATTTCCCCAAGAGTAGCCTTATGAAAATTTGAAAATCTTTTAACAGCAACAAAGCGTAAATCAGTAGTTATAGTCTTCTAGATCATGCACCACATGCCGTTTTTTTATCCTTTCAGAACCAGTGCAAGCCAGATCCCGTGGTTTGCACAAAGATATAACAAAACTCCAAACCATATAGCTGATGTTTATTCATAAACACAGGAATATAACAAAACTGTGATGCTTGCACTACCTATGACAAAGGGCTGTTTGATATTTTCAGTGGTAGAGGTGGTCGGTTGTTCGATTACCGGAGTACTTGGATCCGCGGTTTTTAAATGAAACCCAGAAAAATGGACCCCTGATGAAGCCTCTATCAAATCTTCGACTGCTTTTGAACCCATTTCAGGCGTTCACTGCAAAATCAATGAAGAAAGACTAAGCATTATGAATAAGCTCAATATTCAAGGAGGCCTATATCAACAGGCAAAGCTAAGAAACGATATACATTAGAAACAGAAAAGTTCTAAATGGAAGAACTTCGTTTATACCTTTAAAACTTCAGGTTGTTTTGTAAATATTCTTGAAAATTAAAGCATACACGAGAATAAATCACAGAGAATCATATTCTTAAAAGAAAGAAGAAGAAAAAAAAGAATCCATAAGCTGGTGGTGCATCTCAGAATCAGCTAGTGATGCAGATAGGGACATTGTAAAAGTAGGAAAGGTATCAGTCGAGCAAATAAGGAAGAAGTGTCATCATCAGTAGCCCATGAAAAGATCTTGAAAAGCACCAATCTTTTACAGGAGCTCAATCAAAATCAAGGTAGCTTCACCATTTTGTCAACAACCAATAGCAAATTGCAGTAGAAGCTACCGATCAAAAGATATCAAGTTTCAACTATCAATAATGAATCTCAATTCACTAACATTTCGAACCAATCACTGAAATCAATATAAGCCTAAAAGTGAACGATACTTGTTCATCAACAATACATCTCCCAATATTATCCAAATGTCGAACTTATAGCGAAGAAGCACTGGCACTGTGGCAACCATTTGCTTCTAAGTGTAAATACACACAAACGCTTAATTTTTTTTATCAAACATACAAGATCGAACGCGATGTTAAGCTCTCAAATCCCTACCGAGTGCAATCTGCCCGAAACAATCATCTCAGCTGACAAACACGACGAGGTGCACACTAAAAAAGAAGAGATTTTTCCCAGCGAAAATAACCAATAGATGAGGCTATTCGTAAACAGAGATTGACCAATGCAGCCACGCAGCATACCTGATGAGTAATGAGTATAATCTGAGATACCAGAATATGAACGAAAGGCGCCACACTTCAATCAATCAATCTTATTCAGCGTGATTCCTCCAATTTTAAACAGTAAGTGAGAGAGGGAGATAGAGTAGGAGCAAGCGAGAGCGGAAAGAGAGAGGGATATGGTGGCAGTATGAATATATATAGGGAGAAACAAGTTTCGAGGTCTGCCATGAACAGCGCAGCTTTATATATGGGGAAATTACGACCCCACCCCCTCGGCGATCTAGTAGCAATAAACCTTTCTTTGAATCTACACGATGCGATGGCGAAAGAGGGCAATCGAAGTTTTCACCGCCCAAATTCACCTCGGCGGTGCGCGGCGGGGGAGGTGGTGGGTCCCATGCTTGTCGAGGTGGGCCGATCGTCAGCGGTTTTGATTGTAGCGGATCGGATCTATCCGTTGGTTTGGCGCCGACATGTTCCGGGTCCCACCCGGATTCTTGCACACGAGTTTAATTTAAATCTTTAATTGTTTTGTTAGTCCTAATTAATTTTTTGATTATTTGAATTGGGCTGAAATCTTACACAGCCCAATCAATTTTTGACTATTTTGCCTGTTCTTCTTATAATACTGGACTGAATAGTTTAAATTAAATGAAATATGCCATTCATGTTTCAAACTTTGGCCCAAATAACATCTCATTACTATTTCTCTAATTCAAAATCAATTACCACAATATAGCATTTGATCCACATAATTTTACGCCCACTTATTGATTGTAATAAAAAAAAAAAAAAAGAGTGTCGAGGTAATTATAGATAGTTGAGAGGATATAAAAGTAAAAGCAAATACTCATAAAAGCATAGCCGCAAGTAATAATTTGAATGAGGCATGTGAATTGTGATATTATAATCCCAATAAAATAATTATTGAAATGAACTTTGTACTTTTTGCCTCCTATTTTCTTCAAACTTAGTAACGTAAACTTTTCTTTTTTTCGTTGACCCATGTCCTATATTATAGCTGTTTAGACATTACATGGAAATCAAATCACCATCTTTAGATACTTTTGTGACTATTGTCACGCAATTAACCCATTAAATTTACAGCTAATAACAATATTAATTAAGTGTATCTATAATTGTAGTATTAATTTGTAAAGAAAAATATACTCCATTAATGAAATGAGGAACCACGCTCCGAACAAACACTCACCATTAGATTGAATAACATAGATTGTTAGTGGCCGCAAGGACCACTAAATTGTGCAATTGGGCAACATCATGATCATCACAAGAGTGCTTTCTTTTGCTTTTCTCTCATCATCATAAATAATTAATCAATATATTTCTCTGTATATTTTTTATTTTGTTCACAAGTCCCTTAATTAGAGCTTGTTATCATTCTCAATTAGCATAGAAGAAGGGTGCGTTCTAAAATTTGTAATAAAGAACCTTATAAAAGCAAACTCAAAGGCCCCACCAATGCCACGTGGAAATTACACTCTCCAATTATAATCGGTATTAGGTGCCTAAATATACCTAGTGTTGAAATTGGGACACAACACAACACAAGTAGTTCTCTTCGGTATATTTAGGTAGTAGTTAGGTGTGAAAAAAATCTACCAAAATTACCCGAATACTCTATTTGAATTGGATTCGAGTATCCAAAATTTAAATTCGGGTATTAAAAAGTTACTTCGAATTTAGATATCTGAAATAAGAATACTCAATCCAACCCGAATAGACACACCTAGATATGACCCTTTTCTCATATGCCCATTCATAAACCTTTGTTAAGTCGATTAAACACAATGAGATGATTTTGATATCTTGTTACATACTTATTAAATATTCTGTGGGTCCTAAATTACCTCCGTTCAAAAGAAAGTAGAGGCAACGGGACATTTAGTTTCCAAGGCCTTTCTTTAGAGTGAGCGAAAGAAAGAATAGTTGCTTAACTTTGCTCTCCACTGCATTGAATGGATCCCTCACTCATAGTTTGAATGCTTTCATCATAGCTCACGAGAACTCCATACATTCCCCCCATTCCATCGCCGGAGTTTCAAGAACCCCATCGCCGGCAACCGCTTGTTCAGGTAAGTACCTCCACTACTCTTGATCACAAATCCAGCCACCCTTCTGTTTTCATTCGTGAAGCTTCTTGAATTTTCATCTGCTGTGAATTCTCATTGACGCCGTTAGGTTTCTGTATCTATCTCTTGTCTGCTCCTTCAAGGTCGGCCTTGACATTGTTTCTGACGAACAATGATATAATATAAACTGCTGGGCTTGTCGTTTAATGGTATAGGTGAATTGGGGTGAGAATTGAGAAACAAGAAGAAGATGCCACAAGAAAGCTACGGCAGTTCATCCATATTCAGCTCACCCAACAAGAGCTTGAGAGGGCTGAAGGGCTTGATCTACAACGCTCAACACACTGAAGATATCATCAGCGACCATGAATTAGCGCAGAGGAAAGCCGACGAAGCAGGTGTGTTCTCTTCAAACCAAATCTTTTACTGCAAAACAAAATGAGGAACAGTATAATGAGATTGAAGTCAAAAGTAGAGTAGTTGGCATTGTAGCACCATGAATCAAGATTAGAGTATTCAAAAGCTCAAAAAATGCAGTATTTGGTCTGACTATTTATGACACTTTGGCCCCCCAGAAAAGTGGTGGGTCTCAGCTGGTAATTAGGCCACCATTTGAGCTGCTGACATGATTACAAAGAAGCATAGTTAAAGATTAAAGCACCGACCATTTTCTCTTTAAGACGTTTTATATAATTACTGCAAGTCACACACCACTAATCACGAGGAGAATGGTTCTGCTTCTTGAGAAGCTATGAAATGACTTAGCCCTATAGACTAATAGAAGTGTATAACCAAGAGGAAATTGGAATCTGAATTGGAATTGAAATTGGAAACACTCTTGATTCAAATTAAGCAATGTAATAGAGTAAAAGGGGGGAAATCAGATCAGATCTACAATACGAACAATAGAAGCTAGCATAATCTACAGAGAATTATCCAAAAATTCCCCAATTTTCAAAGCGAGAAACCCTAGCCTCCGAAACCGTAAAGAGTGCGTCCCTGCCGCTTGAGCGCGTAGACGACGTCCATAGCAGTGACGGTCTTGCGGCGAGCGTGTTCGGTGTAGGTGACGGCGTCGCGGATGACGTTCTCGAGGAATATCTTGAGCACTCCGCGAGTCTCCTCGTAGATGAGGCCGCTGATACGCTTCACACCGCCGCGGCGAGCGAGGCGCCGAATCGCCGGCTTCGTGATGCCCTGGATGTTGTCCCTCAGCACCTTCCTGTGACGCTTCGCCCCTCCCTTCCCCAATCCCTTGCCTCCCTTTCCTCTTCCCGACATTGTTACTTCTGGTGAGCTCAAATCTCAGTGTCTACTGATGAAGAATTGATTCCTCCAAGTATTTGCTCGGCGCTTGGTGATTGTGGAAGCCAAGTATTTGACTCCTATAAATATACGAGCGCGAAGATAGGGAATCGGTGTTTTCAGCCGCTCGATCTTTTTCAGTAATCTACGGCTGTAAATAGCGATCCGCGTCGCTATCTCTAACACTCCTTTTTAGCCGTTGATGAAAACAATCGACGGTTGATATTTCTTATTGAATTTGAGTATTGTGGCGCGGAATTTGCTTTAGCTCTTTTGATCCTTCAAATTCGGCGCTCAAAATTTCACTTAGCCACCAAAACAGAAAGAGGGTAAGAAAGAGAGGAAAAAAATCACATTAAATATTTAATGAGATAAAGATTTAACAATTTTTAAATGTATAAATATAAACGAAACATGAAATGATAATAATTGTAACTATTAATATTTTATAGTGTACACTTAAACATGTTACAAAATTAAACTAGTTATAAATTATGAAACACTATATTTTATAAATTCAATAATAAATTAATTCTCTTACTTTTTAATTATTTTATGTTAATACCCAATTAAATTTTAGGCGTAGAAGATCCCAACTGCTAAAGAAGTGCAACGTAATGAACAAAATCAAATGCTAAAAACTATGTTCGGTCTTTGTGTATATATATATATTAATATTATATATATCAGCATCAAGGAGGTACGAGGCGGCGCAATGGCTACAGCAGATGGAGCAGGCGGCGTCGGAGGTGCTCCCGAGGGAGCCCTCCGAGGAGGCTTTCTGCTTGGCTCTCCGCAACGGCCTCATCCTCTGCAAAGTCCTCAACAAAGTCAATCCCGGCGCCGTCCTCAAGGTATAACTTGCATTGCATATATATATACTATTTCAATCTCAATTCATAAATAACTTGCATCATCTTCTTCATATGGACCGGAGATGTGCAGGTGGTGGAGAATCCGGTGCTCGACGTTCAAGCCACCGAGGCCGCTGCCCAGTCCGCCATTCAGTACTTCGAGAACATGAGGAACTTCCTTCTTGCTGTTGCCAAAATGAAGCTCCTCACCTTTGGCGCCTCTGATCTTGAGAAGGTAATTTGTTCTTACAACAGTTAGTTAGTTACCTTCGGTCTTGATATACTTTGTTCATGATCTTCACAGGGTTAGTTATTACAGTTACCTCTCTTAATATACTATGATGATCTTGATTCTTGAAAATGATGTGTATTTACAGGGAGGCTCTTCAGGCAAAGTAGTGGACTGCATCCTCTGCTTAAAAGGGTATCATGAATGGAAGCAGTCTGGAGGTATTGGAGTATGGAAATACGGTGGAACGGTGAGAATCACTTCGCTTGCCAAAGACTCACCTTCCTCTGTACTGAGTAGCGAGAGTGCGGATGAGTCGACTGATGGTTCCGAATCCTCACAATACGAACGGTTAACGGACTTATCGGCCGACTCACACGAGGCAGCCAGGGCTGCCAACATACTCACCTTCTTGTTCGATCATGTTAGCCTCGGCCTCTTGCAGTCTTACCTCACCGAAGCCAACGTGCTCGATGACCTGCCTTCGAGTTCAATGGTAGGTAAGCTTGCTCTCTAAGAGGGATATCTAGATATGGCAAGTTTCTTCGTTTCTTCTAATTTTCGGATACGTGTAGGCCGTTGATGTCGTGCTCGGTAAAGTCGTTAAGGACTTCTCAGCCTTGCTCGTGTCACAAAGCAATCAGGTTTCTCCTAGTTTTGATTCATACCTGTTTATGAGTTCAGAAACTCAACGAGTTTCTATTTCTTTCGTCGTGCAGCTTGGCTCGTTTTTGAAGAACGTCTTGCATAGCGAGGATGCCCCTCTGACGAGGACCGGATTGCTGGAAGCCATATCCAAGTACCTTGTTAGAAGGGCAAGTCTTGTATCAGAAGATGTTTCTAAGTTCTGTGTTTGTGGTGGAAGAGGTGATGCAGCATGGCCTAGGAACACGAAGCCTCGTGTCCGTATCGAGCTTCTCGATATGCAGCAGAAGCAGTTAGAGGTAATATTAGTCCTTTCCTCCTTTGTTCTTGAATTTGATTTGAGACAATGCTTGTCTCCAGCTGCTTTATGCAAGAGGTCTATTCTTTGCTTCAATACTCTTTTTCTAACCTCAAAGCTTTCCTTTTCAGGAACTCAAAGCTCTTTTTAAGGAAACGAAACAAGAATTCCACATGTCTCAATTAGGATGGGAGAAAGAAGTAAAAGGGCTTGGTAAGAATTCAAATAGTAATGCTTCTTGCAGCAACTTGCACAGTCTGCTGATTTTGTAACACTTTGTGTAGGGCAACATGTGAAGGGATTGGAAGTATCTGCTTCTTCATACCACAAAGTCTTGGAAGAAAACCGTCTTCTCTACAACCAAGTTCAAGATCTTAAAGGTACCATCAGAGTGTACTGCAGAGTTAGGCCGTTCCTCTCGGGCCAGTCTAAGGAGACGACTGTCGATTATATCGGAGACGAAGGGAGTATAATGATCGTGAATCCTCTAAAGCAAGGCAAGGATGCAAGGAGAGTTTTCTCATTCAATAAGGTGTATGGCACAAATGTGACACAAGGTAAGTGTTATACTTTATAATGCAAGAACATCAGACTCAAGGTAGGATATGCTTCATTGGCCATTCTTTTGAATCTTGCAGCGCATATATACGCTGATACGCAGTCATTGGTACGATCCGTTCTCGATGGCTTCAACGTTTGCGTCTTTGCATATGGCCAGACGGGATCCGGGAAGACATACACTATGGTATGCAGTTGTTGCATTGGCACAATAGGCCCTTCTGTTGTTTTAGATTAGGCAGCAAAGAGCTGTATTGTCACTTCATCTGTTTGGATTCTTGAGTTCATGATGTAAGTTCGACGATGCAGAGTGGGCCGGACTTGACAACAGACGAGACGTGGGGAGTGAACTATCGTGCCCTTCGTGACCTTTTCCAGCTCTCAACGGCCAGGAAGGATGTTGTTGAGTACGAAGTCGGAGTCCAAATGATCGAAATATACAACGAGCAAGTCCGGGACTTGCTAGTCTCGGATGGCAGCAATAGAAGATATCCTCCCCAACTGTCTTTAACTATGTGAAACATTCTTGCTTATGGTGTCTTTAACTATCCACACATTAGATATCCGAAACAACTCTCAGCTCAACGGTCTAAACGTTCCCGATGCAAGCCTTGTCCCGGTGAAATGCACGCAAGACGTTCTGAATCTAATGAGGATCGGGCAAAGAAACCGTGCTGTAGGCGCCACAGCGTTGAACGTGCGGAGCAGCCGGTCACATAGGTATGATTGTGCTTCCCTTACATGACATTGATTTTGTATGATCTCTGACTGAAGCTTTCTGTTTCAGTATCTTGACAGTACACGTACGAGGAAAGGAGCTAGTCTCGGGTTCGATGCTAAAGGGCTGCCTACACTTAGTAGACCTAGCCGGGAGCGAAAGAGTGGAAAAATCCGAAGCTGTTGGTGAGAGGTTAAAGGAAGCTCAGCATATCAACAGATCCCTATCGGCTCTCGGAGATGTCGTTGCGGCCCTAGCTCAGAAAAGTCCGCACGTACCTTACCGGAACAGCAAGCTCACTCAAGTGTTGCAAGACTCTCTAGGTAAGTAGATAGCCATACTTGGTTGAACAATGAAGTGAAATGGCCTAAGGCAATTAATGGCTTCTTTTGCATAGGAGGACATGCTAAGACATTGATGTTTGTTCATATAAACCCTGAGGTGAATGCTCTTGGAGAGACTATTAGCACTTTGAAGTTTGCTGAGAGAGTGGCCACAGTAAGCCTCGGGACAGCCCGATCCAACAAGGAAATGTGTGAGGTTCGAGAGTTCAAAGACGAGGTTCGTTTCTCTCCTCGACTACTCGTGCAATGTGGCTCTTTCTTGATCTTGTTTAGCTTGTATCCTCATCATCTTTTGCTGTGTTAAGATCTCAAACCTCAAGCTAGCATTGGAGAGGAAGGAGGCCGAGCTCGAACAGTTGAAAAGCCGCCCGACTATACGAGGCGTGTCGCCTCTTCGCTTGCCTAAATCGAACGACACCACCCTCTCGAAGCCCGGGAGCAGTCAGCAGCACCAGCAGCAGTTTGACACTACAGAGGTACCTGCAATGTACTATGTGGACTTGAATTCTTGATCAGCATCTCAGCTCTTTTGTGCTACATTTTCAGGTTAGAAGTTGCTCGACCGGTAAACAGAGACGATCCCGACTGCCCTCACGATTTACGGACAAGGATGTCGTGACAAGAGGGCCGTTCCTAGCAGACGAGAGAGCAATAGGCCACGTGAAGCCCCGGTCTCCATCTCCCCCGGTTAGAAGATCAATATCAACGGATAGAGCTGCGGTCATTAGGCCTAGAGTTAAACTCGAGACACTTGATAACGATAATCCACCCGTCGTAAAGGCTCCGTTTCCAGCAAGCCTTTCGGTTAACAGATCTGTTGCCAATCTGCCATCAGTGATGCCAGCTGCAGTGTTTCACAATGCTATGAACAGCCACCAAAGAGTCACGCTACGAAGGGTTCAGCCCGAAAACGAAGAGGAACAGTTCAAGCAAGCACTAAATATAAGGCAAGGTGGCATTAGGAAACCTAAACAAGACACTAAGGTGAAGATAAAGCAACAAGCATCAGCTAAGGCTCACAAATCCATGGCTGCAGAAGCTCTTCCTTCTGATTCAGCCACAGGTAAAATGCACGATGAGGCCAACTTTTCGGACCATGAAGACGCGAAGGGACATCCCTTTGGATTGAAGAAGCTACTCAGAAACTACTCGAGAAACTCTCAGAACGTCGAACCAAGGTACGTTACAAACCCTTAGTACCTTACAACGTAACTTTTATGCATTGCTCATTTTGACATGACTTGCTCTCTTCGTCGAGTAGGGAAGCAACCCAGACAGCGGAGCATCCGTCGGGAGGTCCCCGGGTGGTCCCAAACGGGAAGGAAGACGGCCCACATTCATCGATGTCTCGATTTCAAAGGAGCAGATCAACACCTCGAGGAAAGTTTATGATCTGATTGTGATGAAGTGCTGCAGAGCTTTGCTACATTCAAGAATCAAGTGCTCTATCTTTGCAAGTTTGTTTCATATAAACATACTGTTCAAGATCTTGATGATATAGTTTTGATTTGTATCAATGTTCATAGTATTGAAAGGTATTGATTTTTTAGTGTTTCGTTCATCTTTTTTAACACCAGCATCTATAGAAATGGAGTGCTAACTATCTGTATTTGAGAATTGAAACATACCACAGCTTTGAGAAATATTAATTATGATTAAATTATCAATACAATACAAATACAAAATAATGTTGGTATGTCACAAACAAAATTCACATATTATGAAAAATTAATTAAATATTAATGTTAAAAAATTTAAAAGGTTAATTTTTATTTAAAAATTATTCACCTTTGTTTTAATAACCATATATAATTACAGATGATATTTCAAAAAAGGATTAAAAAAAGAAACAAATGCAAGTAAATAATTAAAAGAAAAGAAAAGAAAAGAAAAAGAGGGATAAATTGTAGAAGCCGCAAAGGAAATTTGGCGCTCAGTCAGTTAGGGTTTAATCTCCCTCAAATTAATCTCAAATCCAAAGATGGCGTGCTTGTACGGGAATTTCTTCAATGGAGCAGCCATCAAAATGCACTGTCGAGTGTTTCTGATTCCATGGTCAGTATATCTTCGATACTTGTTCCAAGATTTGGGAAATTGGCCGATGAATTAGAGGAACGAAAGAATTTGTTTACTATGTTTATATTTAAAATAAAATGAAATTTAATGATTTGGAAGCTTAGTCATTGTATATTTATCTTAAAGATTCAATCTTTAGGGTAAAAAGGAATAGCGGTATATGTTGCTGCGCTAGAGGAAGAGGGTATAGTAGCTCGCCTCTAGTGAGATATATTTCCAGTGAAGGTGTAAAGAAAGAAGAAGAGGTGGGTACATCTTTGCCTCCGAGGTATTTGGATGAAGAGCGTATAGGACCAGGGTTGAGTGTTGGGAGGCTTGAATTATCCAATGAATCTAGCAGGAGGCTTTTGGATGTTGATTGCAAGAGAGATAACTCGTGCATTCCTTCTGATGAAAATGATAGATTAAACATGGGTATGTTTAGCATGTCTTGATCTTGAGATGTTGTCCCAAAAGTTTACCTTTGTCTGGTTTGTGTTAATTTATAGATGTGGAAGAAGAGGTCGGAGGAGAATCCGACAAGGCTGTCGAAGGTAGTAGTTGCGGAATTTCATCAGGTCATAGTTTGCAAGATGTGCAGAACTCTGCCACCAAGTTGCTTGCTGCCAGGTTAATTATTTTGTGCAACCTTGTATCTTCTGTACACCTTAATCTGTTCGGGAAATCGAACTTTTTATAGTGAGAATGTTCTGGGAATATGATCTGACTTGGTTGAGTTTATTTGATTTCATTAATATATGTCTGAATTATCATGCTCGTGAAGTTATGATTGCCTCGAGTGAAAAAAACCCAAGTGAAAGCACCAATTTGTTAGGCTTATTTCATTTTATAGTTATATGGAAATGATGTGTGTTGTATGTTTGCAGAGCATTTACATCAACAGAGGTGAAGAAGAAACTACAAGGAAAGAAATTTCAGAATGAGGCTATTGATGCAGTCATAACGGACTTCCAGAGAAGGTGCGTAGCATAGAGCATGAATTTCCAGTTCATAACTCCTTTGTGGCGATAGCGATGAAACTTACTTGCCATGATTTAATACAATATTGACAGCTCAGTGTGGATCTTCCTTAAAGCCACATAAATTTTTGCAGCACAACCCACTTCCTTACCTGTATCTAATTGTTAATCCTAGTATATCTACTACAGGGGGTTGATTAATGACTCTTTGTATGCGGAAGCATATGCCCGGTCCAGATGGTCTTCCTCAAGCTGGGGCCCGCGCCGAATCAGACAAGTAACCACAACTCTTTATTACGCCGTTACAGTACAAAATATCTGTAGTTGGTTTAGCAGGCCATAGGTTTTCTGATTCATGGCCACCCAACTCCCTTGGCAGCACTGAAACTGCACTTTTGCATTAGCTCCTGCGACCCATATGATTGTAGTACAATTGCCCAGCGGGTTTTGGTCCAACAGAGTCTATAAACCCATTGAATAAATGAAAGTCTAAAATAGCCAAGACTTGACATTCACATATAAGCCCTCTTAATGTCATCACAAGAAAGTTTGTTGCTTGTCCATTTTGAGGTTATGATTTTAATGTGAAACATGTAATCATTGGCTGTTCTTCATGTTCTTGGTTGTGTCTAGATATAAATACTAGGAGTATTAAGTTTGAGCAGTAATCTTATTCTTTTCCTTTTAATGGTAATATGAATATCCATCCTTCCAACTTTTGTATATAGATTCCATTTGACTAATCTAAGTTCAAGATTATGAAATTGAGATAGAGCTGAGTTACAGGTTACTCTATTATAATTTCCGTATAGGCGCTATTCAAGAAGGGAATAAGCGAAGCAGACGCAGATAAAGCTATCAAACTAGTATTCGAAAAAAGAGACGAAGACGAAGATCAGGATTCAGGAATAGCCATGTCAAAGCTTTCTATCGACCAGTTATACACGCAGGCCTCAAAGCAATGGCGGAGGAGCGAAGGCGCATCACAAGAGACACGGAAATCCCGAATAGTTCATTGGCTTCAATACCGTGGCTTCAATTGGGGAGTGATTAAATACATGCTAGGGAAGTTGGAATCTGGAGGTCCTTCCTAGAGCTATCATTGCTCTGCTTCCTGTACCATAGACGACGACCATTCCTCGACCCATTTGGCCATTCTTGTCAGTCTCAACGGGTTTAGCCTCTGGACCATATGTGCAGTTAAAGTACAGGCAATAAATGGCAGACAATAACTACTAGGAGGTGGCCTCCGGACCGGTTGCTTTCGATCTCTGAAACAAGCACTGCATTGTTTTGTCTCGGAAATAGATATCTGCATATCTTAACTAGTTACTCGATTCTTGAATGATGATTGGCATTCCCTGGGTGTGGCCAGATGCGTGTGCTTGTGTCTGCATGTGTGTGTTGTAAGTGTACAAGTTTGGATGCAAGAACAGAGTACTGATGTTTGTTAATTCTGGTTGAACAAGGTGAATGGACCCCCTCTTCACCCACCTATATCATGATAGCATTTCTGCCATTTCATGTGCCTATTAAGTCTTTTATTTTTGGAAGATTATTATTTTTTTGATCGTATTTAATATTGGAAAAGTTGATTTAATGCTCAATTTTATTTTATTTTTGTATAGATCTCTTGTAATAGATGGTGTCCTGAGGAGCAAATGGTCTTACGGCTATAAACGAATAGAGTTAGTTATTTATGAGCTATTGTGGTCTTGGTTCGAAAAAAGTTTGATCAGAACTTGCCTTGATAGTGAATAAGCCGTGTTCGAACCTATTTTCAAGCTCGAGTGAGATAATGTTCGGCTGTTGTGTTTGTAAACATGTTGAAATTCGTTTGTTTATAAGCATGTTCTTGAGTTTTTAATCGAATATTTAATTGAATTTTAAGTTAAGATAACTAATTTGAGTTTTTAATCGAATATTTAATTGAATTTTAAATCAAGATAACTAATTTGATTAAGCAAAAAAATTATATGAGTTCTAGTTTGAAAATATTAATATTATTATCAAATGAGTTGAGTTGGAGTTTCGGTTCATAAATAATATTATCAAATAACATACGAGCGATTCAAGTTCAAATATGTCTGGTTTGATTCTAGCTTGATAAAATTATCGAACTCTAAACTAGAATCGAGTTCAGCTTGTTTACAATCGAATGGATCTTTGATCTCTGAATGAATTTTTTTGAGTTGAAATTCCAATTGTTTAGAGTTCCAACTTCCAAGCTTAGCAATAAAGCATATTTATAAAGGGAAATCCGAAAAGAATTTGTGTATGATAATAGTATTAAATAATTTAATATTGCAATAATGTTTCACTCTACAAAGACTAGTATCAACAAGAAATGTGGTATCCACACTTAGTTATGACAAGTGCTAAAAATAGTATCTACTGCATTCTCCTAAATAATATGTGCACAAATAGCACTCGCCGGAGCCCGCCAGAATCAGGCCGAGTCGTCGGAAAACGCGAACGAGCAGCTGGACGAGCCTTGCGGCACGACTCTCTTCGGAGTGGCTGTTTTAGGGCTGGCCGATACGTTGCCCTTCAGCAGGTCCGTTTCCGACCTCACGGGCTCGAGATTCCGAATCTCCTTGAGCATCGCCACGACATCCTTCATCATGGGGCGATCATCGCCCCGTGTGCTGAGGCAGAGGAAGGCCACGGCCAGCGTTTGCAGCATCTCGTGCATCTGAGGGTCCGCCCTCCCCCTCAGCTTGGGGTCGAGCACATCGACCGGGTCGCGCTTGCTATGCAATTGCTCGCGGACCCATTGAACCAGATGTGCTCCCCCGGGCAATGTGGGGTCTAACGGGTGCCTCCCCGTTAGCACCTCTAGCAAGACGACCCCAAAGCTGTACACGTCGCTCTTTTCCGTGATCTTCTGCATTGAACCATGCTCTATGGAAAACAAACACAAACATAAAGAATGTTAATAACTTAACAACACAACTAATCATATTACTTTCAATTTAAGGTTTACCTGGAGCCATGTAGCCATAAGAGCCTGCAAGATGAGGCCTCTGGCTTTGTTTCGAATCGGGATCGACAGTGGTGTTGGTCTCGACAAGCCTTGCCAGGCCGAAATCGGCAAGATATGGCTCCATATGAGGGCCTAACAAGACATTCATGGCCTTGACATCTCCATGCATTATAGGAGGAAGGCAGTCATGATGCAAGTAGGCAAGCGCGTGGGCGACGCCTAAAACGACGTCGTATCTCGCCTCCCACTCTGCGCCTCCCTTGCCGGCTCCGTGAAGAAGCGAACTCAAGCTCCCGTTAGGAAGATAATCATAGAACAACAGCTTCAAACTCCGGTTCGAACCCCAACCTAGGAGCCTCACGATGTTCTTGTGTCTGATTGAGCCGAGTGTCCGAATCTCGGAGTCGAACGCTCCACATTCTTCCGACGACCACATCTTCTTCACCGCAAGAGTCTCCCCGTCGGGAACCGTAACCTTGTACACCACCCCGGAACTTCCCGTCCCGACTACATTCGACGACGTGAGGCTCTTCACGATCTCGTCGATTGAGACCTCCATCTTCTGATAGAATGTCGTCTCCCACGCATCGCCCGCCAAGGCCTTCGTGTTAGCCAAGTGAGTCTTGACTAACACGTAAACCGCCAGCAGCACGAGCACGACGCTCGTGCTGACAAGGATCGCCATGGCGAGCTTCATGGTGGCCCTCCGCGCGGAGGACCGCCCCACGCCTCCAGCCGGCGTCACGACCCCACCCGACACGTACAGATCCTCGTTTCCCGCGAGATCGCTCGGGGGCAGCTTCCGGAAGAACGGAGTGTCGGGAAGGTCGCCGGAGAATCTATTGTAGGACACATTCAGCGCCACGAGATTCTCGAGGCTTTTGAGGACGTCGAGGCTCCCGGAGAGGCTGTTGTAGGAGAGATCGAGAATCCCGAGCTTATCGAGATTCGAAAACTCGGCCGGGATCTCGCCGGAGAACTGGTTGGAGCTTAGATTGAGAGAGATTTCTAACGACGGCAGCTTCCCCAACTCTTTAACAATCTCGCCGGAGAAGCCATTGCTGCCGAGGTCCAGCAACTGCAGCCTACTGCAGGAAACAATCTGCGTAGGGATCACTCCAGAGAGCTGGTTCCTCCCGACATTCAGTTTGGTCAACTCTGTCAACTCACCGATGGTCGGAACAAGTGGGCCCGACAGCCTATTGTCGGAAAAGTCAACCAACTGCAGACTTTTAGGCAGAGTCTGCGGCAAAGGTCCACTCAAGCCATTGGAATGCAGATCAAGAAACTCGAGGCTATCACACCCAGAGATCGAGGGAGGAATCCCTCCCACAAATCGATTGTTTGCCATATCAAGAAAATTCAAATTCTTCAACCTCCCAATCTCCGATGGTACGGCGCCGCCAAGTTTGTTGCTGCTGATTCTGAACCTATACAAACTGGTGCACTTGCCTATATCCGGCGGTATGAAGCCGGTGAGATTATTCGACAGCAGCAGCAGCTTCGTTAAATTCGTCAAAGCAAAAATCTGGGTCGGAACCGAGCCGAAGAGCTGGTTGTAGGAGAGATCGATGGCTTGGAGATCGGTGCAGGTGGCGAGAGACTCCGGTATAGTTCCGGTCAAGTTATTCCGCCACGCGAAGAAGAGGTTCAGCCTCGTTAGCTTACCCATGTCGGAGGGAATCTCGCCGGAGATGTTGTTGTTGTCGATTTCCAAATGTGTGAGGGCGGTGCAATCAGTTATCTCGGCGGGGATGGCGCCGGATAACTGATTGACACTCAGCTGCATTTCCTCGAGCTTCGAGAGGAGTCCGAAGCTCGACGGAATGGTGCCGGTGATGAGGTTTTCCGATAGGTCGATGACTTTGAGGTCTGTGCAGAGACCGAGCTCGGTGGGGATGACGCCGACGAGGCTGTTCTGCCATAGTAGGATTGACTGAAGCTTCCTGAGCTGGCCTACGCTTCTGGGAATGGCGCCGGTGATCGAATTCTGGTATAAGTAGAGGTTTTGAAGCTCGGTGCAGTTGCCTATCTCCTCCGGGATGGGGCCGGAGAGGAGGGAGGTGTATATCGCGACGGTTTGGAGCTTGTTTAGCATCCCTATCGACGGCGGGAGGCTGCCGGAGATGCCCGTTTCCGCGAGGCCGAGGACGGTGAGCTTCGTGCAGTTTCCGATGGTGGACGGGATTTCGCCGTTGAGATTCTGATTGCCGCCGGCGCGGAAGGCTTCTAGGTTGCTCAACTCTCCGATGCTGGCAGGGATTTCTCCGGCGAGCTGGTTGTCGAAGAGGATGAGGTGCTTAAGGCTGGAGAGGTTCCCGATGGCGGAGGGGATGGCGCCGGAGATGAGATTGGTGTTTAGGGATAGGTACTGGAGATTCTTGAGCATGCATATCTCCGGCGGAATCTGGCCAGAGATGGCGTTGTCGCTGAGGTCGATGAGGAGGAGGTTATGGTAGTCGGCGAACTGAGCCGGGATGGGGCCGGAGAGGTTGGTGGAGGAGAGGACGAGGGTGGTGAGGGAGTGGAGGGGGCGGAGGTTAGAAGGGAGTGGGCCCCGCAGGTCGAGTGACTTGAGGGTTATCTTCTCCACGTCGCCATTGGAGTTGCAGGAGATTCCGAACCAGTGGCATGGGGTTGGATCGAGTGGGGTCCACGTGTCGAGGGCGGAGGCGGTGTAATTTAGAGTTGTCCTCCATGCGAGGAGAGCAGCTCCCTGGTCATTGATGGAGTGAGAGGTGGAGAAGAGAAGAGAAGAGTGGATGAAGAAGAGGAGAAGAGCAAGTGGTAGAGTTGCAGCCATTGCTGTAGTGAGTGTGTTTTGGGAGTGAAGAAGAAGAAGAAGAAGGCCATGGTTTTGTTTTCTTTGATTTTCTATTATAGGAGAAAAAGTAAAGAGAGATCTACATCCAATACCACTATCAATTTTCTAATTATTATTCTACTCCTTTCTTTATGCTTAAAATGCCTATTCACTAATCTATAATATTTCTAATTATATTAATAAAATTGTGATACTTTGATATAATTAGAGTTAAGATTTAGTAAGTATGAAAAAAATTTATATAAGAGATAGATATCAGGCTGTTAAACAATAGAAAATTCAGATTGAAAGTGACTATTAAAGTTAAAACACAAAAATAAAACAATAACTTTTTTTAACTTTAGTGTTATAAACACAATTTTTTGGAATGGGGAGTTAAGAACATATTTACAATGAGAAAAATTAAACTAGAATAAAAAATGTATTAATATTTGATAGTGAAATAATAAAAGTGAGATAATGAATTTGATGAATAAGAAGAAAAAAAATATAAATTTGGGTAATGTTATTGGATTTATTTGGCAATATTTGGTTGTGATGTCAATGGCAGTCCAGGTAGATAAATTGGGAATTTAGTTTTTATGTATTTTATTGAGTGATTTATATGATATCCTTAATAATATAATTATGTTGTTTGATGTATGAAGAATATGGAAAGGGAAGGGGGAAAGGGTAGTTTTCAAAGGAAGTAAGTGGCAGCAGAAACTGGTGGCCTTTAATTTCCCTCTGCGAATTTTGGGCATCATACCTTTACATAATACTAACATTTTCTTATTTTTCTTTTTTAACTTCTTTAAGAATGTCTTTTTCTTGTCTTCCCATTACATGTTACTCTCTTGCTGCCGATAATTGTTCAGTTCAAGTTCGATTTGTGGGATGTTTCGTAATATTTTTCTTGAACTTGAGCTTGAGCGTGAGTTCATTTGATACTGTATATATTATTTATTTTGTTTCATTACATTAGACACACTTTGATCAAAAAGTTTTCATAATTTTGATCAAAGTGTGTATAATCGAATGGAACAGAGGGAGTATTAATTTTCTAGTTCGAACTCGGCTTGGACTCAAATTTATAATTTTTTAATTTTAAAAAATTAACTATTTTAGTTTGAGGTCCGACTGAATGACCGATAAAATTATCGAACTTAAAATTATATTTCAGCTCAGCTCATATAAAATTGTGTCCAACTTAGAACACATTTTTTTTTTCAAATCAAACTTTAAATAGCCTTATTCGTTTACGACCCTTATATATCATATATAAATATGCAAATATTAGGACATCAAAATTTTGCATATTATTTTAAAAGAAATGGGTTAAATATTATTATAAATATATGTATACATAATGATGTAATAAGTAATGTATCTAGTCTTAAGAACAACCGACAAAAAGGGAATTAAACTATCTAAAGCAATTCAACTTGAATGAGATGGATTTGTTGGATCCAAATAAATGTGACAAAAGATGAAAATAATTAATCAATTACTATATTGAAAATCAGACATAGTATTTTAAATGTAAAATTAAAGTCACAAATAATTTTTCTTGAAAGAAATACAGTTGAATATAATGGGAATTAATAATGTATTGAAAGCAAAATATCACTTGGGTTTTCAATAGGTGTGTGGGACAGTTTCATTAAAATAAATTTTTTGTTTAATTTGTGTGCATTTTATCTCATGTGATAATTTAATGTGAAATTTAAAACTTACCCTACTTCAAGTTCAATCTCAGAGTTAGTAAATATATTTAATTAAAATAGAAATAATTGGAATCCTGATATTGTTTTTCGTTTTTTATATTTGTTAGAATTTTTAATTTTTATATAGCTAGGTATTTCATTTTATTCAAATTGTTCTTTTAAAATATATAATAAATATATTTGTTTCTTCCTCTTAGTAACTATTTATTTTCCATTTTGAAACGTTTTCATTTCTTATTGGATAAATACTAACAAATGGGTATTTCTCTGTTTTCGTGCAATACACCTATATTGAGTGTTTTTTTATTTTCATGTAATTTGATATAGTAAATTGGTTATTCATCTCAATATTTAAAAATTAATATATATCACATTCATTCACGAAAAAAATACTCTTATTCTTTATTTGAGTTGTTCACAAAAGCGTACTGTTTTATTTTTTAGAAATAATTCCACAAAACACTCAATATTTTGAACTTCACATGTATTTCATTTCGCTGTCTGACACTATATTAAAAACACAATTTTCAACTTTGAATTATTTGAAGCGTAAATCGACTCCCTCAAAACACAGTTTTGATGTACGGAAAAAATTTCAATATCATTATTCATTAGACATGATATTGATTCCACAAATCACAAAAATCACTAGTGCAACTATAAGTCCAAAATGAATTAAATAACTCTTTTATTTCCCATCCTCTAAATTAATTATGGGAAGTTAAATCTTTGCTAGTTACAAAAATAAATGTTATTAATCACCACATTACAAAGGACCACAAACAACTACCTAATATTGAATGTTATTTCTATTAAGAGCTGTCCAATTAAGTAAAAATATATGCATGCAACCACCCACGTTCTTAAATTTAAATTAAATTGAATCCTTTGTCACACAATTATATTCCATTTAATTTCTAAACCAAATCTAACTTCTTATTAAGTACATTTTCATTCATTAAGGAAAGAGTACATCATGCAATAATTGTATTAGAACAAATAAAATTAAGATTAATTAAAATAATATTAATATAAATCTGATATTGGCATAGTTTAGAAAGTGGGCACTGAAAGAGATGAGTTGGCCCATGCATGCATGTTGCTTCTTAATTCCAATGCAGACTTTTTTTATATAGTTTAGCAAAATTAATTGAGTTTTAATTGGAATTGATAAGTCGATGAAAATAAAAACAAAATAAAATAGTACTTTAATTAAATCCTTGTTTATTAGTAGTGGATTGAAATTTAAATTTGAAACTTTCATTTTTATCACTAGACCGATAAATTGAGTTATTGTGTTAAGAAAATAAATGTACAATTTACAAAGTAGAAAGTAGAAACCATGAATAAATAGGGTAAAACTCCTACCCAATTAATTAAACTACCTAACTAGATCAATTGAATCAATAATTAGGGCCAGTGTTGATAATTTATAATCGGGACTTGAGAAATTCCCGATCTAATGCAAGTTCGGAATTTTTTTCGTGGGAACTTCACTTTTGATTTTTTTATATATTTAATTTTAGTTTCATTTATAAATTCATGATTTTTTTAGTTCTACATACAAAATTCGAAACATTTACACATGTAATCAAGATTTAAAAAAAAAACATTTTGGGACTCAAGAGTCGGGAGTCTCAAACTCCTCAGTCTGACTAGGATCAGAGTCAAAATCATAAAATTTTGAGAAAAATCAGAACAGATCTATTCCCGACTCGATTCTCATCCCTGGATAGAGTGACATATCTGTAAAATCATTATATCTATAAAGAGAACAAAAAATAGAAAATAAATCAAAACATTTATTTATTAATTTAGTGAATTTCACGAGTTTCTTGATGATATATGTTTGATTAATTTACTGGGATTAATCTCTTGAATCTAGGAAACAAGTAATTAATCAAAAATCCAAATCATGGGGATCTGAAAACCAGTAGTAATAATTCTTAGAACTTCTTCATTTAATCAATCATTAATAATTAATGATCTGATCAGATCAGATCAGATCTAACACAAATAAATTTATTAATTCATTATAATTAATTAATTAATGGAATCAAACGTTGCAGTAGTGATTAGTGAAGAGCACATGATTTGGGAAGAATTAGTCTGATTTTATTTGTTTTTTTATTAAATAAATAGGAAATTGGAGTACGGCTGTCGGAGAGCTTTGCTGTAAAAATAAATTAAAGAATGAGAAATAATTTAATTTAGTGTTAGTGGAAGGGACACTCTCACAACTAATTGGATTAATTTAATTAGCCAACGTAATTATTTATTTACTTAATAAAAAAATAACATATAACCACATAATAAAATTATTTTATACTTGAAATTAATTAGGACAATGATGTCACGAGCTCCGACCATAATTGTTTTATCAAAAGTGTTACACAAGATTAATAATGGTGAGATTTAAATACATTGATAAATTAAATCAAAAGTGTTCATTATTATTTTTTTATTTTTTATTTAATATTTAATAAAAATAAATACATCATATTATATTAAATACCAAAGAATAATTAAATATTCTAATTTAGCGGGTTAGATCATTAGTATTAACTATAAGATTAAACTAAATCATTTAAAACTAAAATTTGATAACATTTTAAAAAATGTAACACAAAAAAGTAGAATAATAAATAAGTTATGATAGTAAAATTAATTAATACTATAATATGCATGAATCTAATTAGATTTAGTATTCTATCGGTCTGCGGTCACAAGAGATCTGACACAAAGACTAAAAAAAGTAATGTGTTGTGTTTTAAAAAATTATGAGTGATATATTTTAAAAGTAAAACTTTTTCTTTTTTTTAAGAAAGTGACCACTTTGGTACGGTCCAATAAAAAAATATGATCATTTTTAGCGGAACGAAAATAGTACTTCGTTAAACAATATTTCGTTTTAATGTGAACAAATCTATATCATTTCCTTTAAGAAAATGATGAAATAATGTTCTTTTACATATACTCCCTATTACATATATCTTCATGAGAGGTATTAAATCTTATTGAATTTTCAACTATAATTTACGAACTCTTATATCTATCTATATTGATTTAACTTATACCAATAAATAAACTATTTCAATCAAACCACATTCATAACAATTATTAATGATTACTATTTTCTATTGTATTAAGTCTTGGTCTTTATGTCTAAATAAATAACAATTCAAGTTCTTCTTTGGCTTGTTACATCATAACACTAGCTAGGAAATGGAATAGTGGAGCCATGATATTACATTTCATCCACAATATATGGTAATGAAATTGTAAATATTTCAACTTTTTAAATTATTAAAATTAAAATATTTTCACTTTTTTCATAAAGAAACAACATAAAGTGTGTCTAATTTGGCCTATTTGTTGAGACCACTCACATCCAAGTTAGGCAGTACAGTACATTCCCCTAACTAACACAAACTAAATGTACAACAACTACAATTTAAAACATAAACAAGAGACAAAACTCACAAAACACCAACATACATTCATTTCTTTTTATTTACTCTATTATAGCTACTTCATGTTAGAAATATTCAAGATACTAGTGTAATTTGGTTTGGTCTATTTCAATTTTAGCGTGCGCGCGTGTTGGCCTATTGATGATGATGTTAATGTTCAAGACAATAGGTCTCGAATTCGAATCCTCCCTGATCGGCTATGTAATTTAATATTAATATAATCCTATTAAAAAAAATATTACTTATTCCATACCCGCATAATCATCTCAATTTATCCCAATACATTTATATAACAAGTAATATATAGAATATATATAGTTTTATCCTTATAAATAAACTTTATGAAAATCTTAGCTCGAGCTCTCATTCTAACCAGTAAAATAACTCTCATGTTAATTGTAGTATTTGAGTGGTTTTCAGTGCTGAAAAGTTATGACGACGATCAAAATCTACATGTTCGTACTACATTTGATATAGAATGTATCTTAATCGGAGCGAACCGGACATATCTTCTACTATTATCATTGAAGATTTATGATTAGAATGTTCACAAAATTGATTTTAGATGGCTTAAATTTTACATTGAGTTAAGTTTAATCTGAAAATATCAAATTTTATATTAATTATTTAATAATTACTCTATTTGTCCGACTAATAACTCTCTCTCTATGTATAAATATATATATTAAAATTTATTTATTTACATGCAACATATTTACCAATTCATTATTTCCCAATAAATGTCTCAAATTACCATTAATTTACTACCACATTAAATCCAATAAGTTGCAAGATTCAAGATTGAATGACAAGATCTCATCACATGAGCCAACATGCAATGATCTTGTCACATTACAATCTAACTTAGAACAAAAAAAAAATTGATCCCATTATTGGACAATTACTATGATTTAATTTCAATATTTGTCGAGTAAAAGAATGTGCACATGATCACAACAATTACTGGCTATATATTTTTCCTCAAATACTTTTAAGAACGTGCCATGTTATGAGTTATGACTATGCAAATTAAGCCATTCAAATTTTTTAATTAAGTTTTGTATAATGGCATGATAGGTCACATGAGCCTCTCTCTCTCTCTCTCTGGGTTTTTACATTTTTAATTTGTTTATTACAATTATTTATTTATTACTATGATCTATAAAGTTGGTTGAATTATTGGACTGTGAGATGCAGGGGATAAACTTATTTTAAGACAACAGAAAGGCCACTTTTTCCTTGTCCTAAAATTGAAGATTATTTGCTGTAAGTTAAAACTGAAATTGATAATATTTATATTGTTGTTTGATGGATTAATTGTTTCAAAATTTATATTTTTTGATATTTTTCAGTTTGTTTTATAAATATATTAACTGTACGATCTTTTTACATATGAATTTGAGTTTGATGAATAAAAAATACATCATTTATAATTATTTTATTTTATTTTATTTTATCGATCTTCTTGAATCAAATTTAAGTTGATGTAAAATTTAATATTTTACTTTATACATATCAATATTTAAAAAAATGAAAATATTAAAATTTTCCATCAACTCAAACTTAATCAAAAAAGGTTGTTATTGAAAAAATACAAAAAAAAATCGTAAATTTATTATATCCCATGATTAAATAAAAAAAAAGTCATACTAAAAAAATTAAATTAAAAAAAAACTAATTAACCATTCGTGTGATTAGATTAGTGGATTCTTGAACATGGCCCACCACCAATCACACACTTGTTATCACAAATATTCACAAATTAAATCATTCTTTGATGTTTAAGACGGCAAAAGAGATGATTGCAGCTTGTTATTCTTCGTACTTAAAACTCTTTTAACCAATCAAGTCATCATTTAAAGTAGTCAAAACTAGAAAAAGATTGAAAACAACTCATGATTGTGAATAATTCAATAATAGAATAACGAGATTAAAATTACAAAATAAAGCATGCATGAAGTAGAAATTGAGGATCAAATTTAAATAACTAACCCTTTCATTAATGAACAACATTATTATAAGTACGATTTTCGGATAAATCACATGTATTTCTTGAATATAATATAAATAGTTTTTTCTCCAAGAGACGATATCCGAATAGGGGTAAGATCGGATGACATCAAAATTTTGTGTAGGAATCAAAACATATGCATTTATATACTAATTTATATATACATTAAGTATATAGTATTTTATTGCATAATGTCACAATACATTTATATGCACCAGTCAATGCATCGTCATTTCAATGCATTTTATGTACAAAATTGATGCATCATTCATTTGAACCATAAATTATATAGTGATCAACGGTCCAAATTGATTCATTGTTGATGCCTCAACCACTAAGGAAGTGATTGGTATGCTGGAATGGAATAAGGTAGGAATGGAATGGAGTGTGGAATGGAATGAAGTGTGGAATGTAATGAAATTGTTAATCCATTCTTATGCTTGGTATGTATAAGGAATAAGAATGGAATGGAATGACAATTTATTTATTAATTTAATCCTTATAATTGATAACTACAAATAAAGTAAATAAATAAATTATATTTATATTGTAATGCGAAATCATACTTTTAATATTTCATGTAAATTTATTATTATCATTTATGTTAAAAAAATTGTCGAAATTCTCTATTTTTTCTTTATTTTTCAATTATTTTTATGGACCAAAATAATTCAAAAAAATATATATATTTCAATATAGAATATAAAACGTGGGGGTGAACATTCGGATACATGGTTCAATTTTGTCTAAAAAATCAAACCAAACCAAATTAATAAAAATGGATCGAAAAAGATAGTTCAACCAAACAAAAAATTAACTAGACCAAACTAACAAAATTTATTTTGATTTAGTTCGATTTATCCAAATATTTTATTTCGTAACTTATTCCATTCAATTTTAAAATAATTAATTAAAAAAAATAATCATTCATTTATATCTTCAATAGTTATCATGTACTAAATAATTAAAAATTATAATCACAATACTTAAATTATTAAAATATTCTCATATATCTTCAATAGTTTCAAATGATAATAAACATTATAAATTTATTGAATTTCATAGTTTGTAAATCTAGAAAAAATTAAAATAAAAATGAAGTGAATAAATTATCACATTTAATTTATTAAATAATTTTAAAATTTAAATTATATTATAAAATATAATAAAAATAATAAAATTATATATGATAAAATAATTTTATTTGATAAAAATAAATTATATTTTAATATTAAAAAATAATTCGATTTTTGTATATTCTTTTGATTTGATTTTATCTAAATCCTATTCAAATCTAATTAGAATTTGATTTTGAAATAAAATCCAACCAATCAAATATTTGAGTTTGATTAATTTTGCTCATACCTACTAAAACGTGTATGCTATGTTATAACTAGGGGTGTAATCGAATCGAACTGAACCGAATACTGTCAGGCTCGAGTTCGGCTCAATTAAAAATTGGAAGGCTCGAGTTCGGTTCGAGTTTTGAAAATCAAACTTGAGTTCAGTTCGATAAATAAAAAACAAGCCCGAGTTCGGTTCGTAAATTATTCGATTTAATAGTAAATTCAAACCCGAGCTCGAACTCGACTCGAGTTCGTTAAATATTCGAGTTCGAGTTCATTAAAAAACTCGTTTATTAAATTATTTTGTTAATATTATATATTTTTATATTATTTTGATAAATTCGTGAACTACTTCGTATATAAAGTTCGTGAAATATTTGAAGTTCGACTCATTTTTAAAGTTCATGAACAAACTCGTTAACAAAGTTAGTGAACTAATCGAAGCTCGGTTCATTAAATTATATTCGAACATGTTCGCGAACTTTTCGAACCGAATACCTTTAGGCTCGAGTTCGGCTCGAAAAATTATTCGAGCTCGGTTTGAGGCTCGAGTTCGGTTCGTTTAGTAAATGAACAAATTGAAAACGAAATTTTATCGACCAGAGTTCCGAATAGTTCGCGAATAGTTTGGTTCACTTACACCCCTAGTTATAACAATTAAAAATAAAATCATATAGCAATAAAATCTAAATTAGAATGAAAATTTTAAATTATAAAATAACTCATTTTGCATAACAAATAAATAATATCAAAAAATTTAAAAATATATAATTTATATCATTTAATGAATCTTTCTAGTAATATATATTTTTATTAAAAACAGTTTTTTAAATATTATAAAAAAATTTAACATTTAGGTGTGATGTATAGTAAAATTAACAAAATAATAAATATTTTAATTAATTTTGTCTTAATGAAAAATAGCAAAAAAAAAATATTGAATAATTAGTTTGGAGCCTAGGAATGGCTAATACCTTTGATTAGAGAGGAATGACTAATACCTCTCCTAATGGAATGATAATTCTAAACGGAATGTCGATTCCTAATGACAATACGAACCAAGCAAATGAATGGAATGTAGGAAGGAATGGTCATTCCATTCCACCCTCCATTCCATCATACCAATCACCTCCTAATATAATTTTCTTGATTCTACACAAAATATGATAGATTAGAAATTAGAAAAACCAATTTTGTGCACAACATAGGCATATGTTTAATATTAATGTGTAACAACCTATTAAATTTAGTTTGAATGCTATTTTGACTTTGATATTTTGTTGGTATTAGTTGATTCAATTCAATGTCCCTTTTACTCTTAATATTGATCACAAGCCTAAACTTGTCATTTATCGTTAAACAATAGGCCTAATCATGATTTATGCATATAAACAAGGTTTAATTTATTGTTAGGGTCTAAATCATTGTCCCCTTTCGAGGCAGATGTCATTATATTTCCCTAATTTCTGGGTTCTGCTTCACAAAGACCTCTTTTGGGAAATTAATAAAGGGATTATTGGTAGAAAGCTGATAAAATTATATACTATAATAGTCTCTAAAGTCTGCACTTACAAAGAGGCTTTTTAACCTTTACCAAAATCACAACCCATCACGTCTTTATATGGAATTCAGTATGATACTTTCCTTCAAAATATATTTATTAATAAATAGGGTTTAAATGAGCTGAGTCGAATAGTAACCGGCTAGTGACTCGTCATCTGATAATTGAGTTGAAGCTCAACTCGTAGATTATGTGGTAATATTATTTTGAACTTGAGCTCGTCTGATATTTATATTAATGGTTTTCGAGATCGTTAAAGTCTCGATTTATTTTCGTACTCCCAAAGAATAATGTGTCTGGTCTTAGCTAAGACGGACGGAATATCATTTTATGTATACAAACTCAACGAAGGCTAGATCTAAGGCTCGTTAACATGTTCATGTAACATGCTAGAGAAAAAATGAACTCACATTTATGTGAATTCAACGATCTCGAATAGATAAAAGTATCAAGCTCGATAACAGGGTTGAGCCCAACTCATTTACTATCAAGCCTAGTTCTGAACGATTTTTTCCAGCCAAACATGGAATAGTTTGCAAGTAGGCATGTTTTATAACCTAAAAAAGGAAAAAAGTAAATTAAAGAGAAATTACAAATATTGGAAAATATATAAATGTAGTGGGGCATTGGGCCTAACTAAACCACCACTTCTTTATGGCCTTGTATCAGTTAAGTGGGCCAAAGAGTTAGTGTCAACCCAATTAATGGCCCATTTAAATAAATGGTCGTAAATGAAATTGATTGTGATTCTTGTTTCAGAAATTGAATTTGCTAGTGAAAGCCGATGTGTTGATGTACTCAGATATTAATACACTCAAATAGTACAAAAGAGAACAATTATGATAGGCTGCTTTCTAGATGAACTTCATTTTCTCATGATGGAAACTGCACTTAGGGAAGCATTTCGATCGAGACTTTAGGCCGAAACACGCCCTAACGCAGAGGGCATCGAGATTCAAGAACTCAGAATGTCTCAGATAGTTACATATAGGAGACATGATCAATATCCTAGACAAGAACAGAACGATTTCAACGACAAAAATGAGCATGGTGTGGTTATAGTTTCTCACTGGGAGGAATTCACAGAAAGATTTCGAAGCGTGGGTTGAACATTCATAGTCATGTGATATACCAGCATAAGTGTCACCTGCCGAAGCATTTCATAATAGAGGTTGTCAACGATGATGAGAGAAACTTCAGCCCCGTTGATCCACCTGGGAAGTAGGAGATGGCATAGTATGCCAGTGCCATGACCTACAAAGTTGTTAGAGGAGCAACTCTGTTATCCGAATGGGAAATGAAATCCAGTTAATCGAATCAAATGACCGAATGAAAATGCATTTCCACTTATGAAGAGAGCACAAGACTTAATACCTGAAGCACAGAAAACAGCACAGACAAAATATAGCTATGAAGCACCATAGACACATAAATGGTGCCCACCATGCTGCCAAAGAACCCTAGTGTGAAAGGAAGCCTCTGATTGGAGAAAAATTAAAAACAATTAACAGAATGTTAGCAAAGCTTCACATATAGAGATGAGTATAAAAACATATCCAGTACGGAGGAATGTTATACCTCCTTTGATGACATGTGGTAAAACTGATTCTTCGGGCCTTTAAGGGCAAAAAAGGACCCGATGATGAAAGCACACCCAACAGTGAAACAAATAGCAAATTTCTGAGGCACCAGAACAATCACAGGAAGAAATAAAGTGAATGCTATGAATACAAAGAAAACCCCGCTGGCCAGCAGCATCCCGAAATACACTAGTGCTTTTCCTGAAGGGATGCCACTAGTAGCAGACTGGAGATTTCCTGGTAACTCTCTAACTCCTTTGGAAACCCTGGAAAAAAGGTTGTGCGTCAACAAACCAGAAGTATAGAAAGGAGGTATAACATACTTGAGTTGTAAAAATATAAGCTACAAGATTATTCATGACAAATGAAAGGATGAAATTTGGTTGCAGTATCATCAATATAATCCTAAACGTCTAGAATAACTTGTCCCAGATCCTTGTTTTTCCTGATCTTAATTGTAATATGTAGAGTATACTCGTATAGGAAAGACAACATACGCTTTATCTAAAAAATAAATGAGCGGAGTACACAGGTATTTCTCAACCTAAAATTCAAGCCAGATATTCTATCTTTAACTCCTTTCTCCATTAGATCACCTAGAAGGCTTCTTGAGCAAACTTCTGCACCAGTTCTTGTTTACCAAATATTAAAATCACTGCTATACTAATGCTAGATGCTATGACATTAACAGCTGCATAATCATATTGGTAGATCTTAAACAGCTTTCTAGAGCTAACATAAACAATTCCTCCTGCTTGAAAATCATTCACAAGATCCACATTCTATCAACCCCCAAACTTCAATCAAGCGATTCCACTAGTTATTCAAGTAGTTAGCCTTCACAATGTTGAAGCTAGTAACAATCATAAAGAGAGAAAATTCCACAAATATAGCCGAAAGAACACTTTCTAAAACTAGCTGAGCGACTTAAGACTGCCATCATTAGTCATAAAGCATCCTCAAACTTGCAGCCACAAAATTTACTCCACACGATCGCATCGTTATCAACAAGCAAAAAGTGTTCATAAGACTAAAAGATCTAAATCTTACACGTTGAAAGTTCCGGAAACAGTGTCGTTGGCCGATCGAACAGCGGATTCAATGTCGAATACGCCGGCGAGGGAACCGCCGCCGCTGCCGGCGGTGTCATCGGAGGATCTAGTGGAGGCGTACGAATTCCAATCTGCGAGCAGCGATGAAGACGACGCTGCCGCCGGCTGAGGAGAGTTTCCATTATCGCTAACGCCGCCGGAAAACCAATTCTGCATTTTTGACTGAACAATTTTTGGATTTACAAATGATTGACTAAAATCTAAGCGTTCTTTTTCTTCTTATTTTTCTTTTATTTTTTTAGGCTCCTAATAATGAGTATTATTAATTTTTAAAAAATAAATGAAAACTTTAGAACTAGGTAACTAAATGTGAATCGTAGTTATTAAGCAAAAGTCACTACAATAAGATTTGTTTTATTTATTTATTTAATCACCCCAACAACTAAATTCTTCTTTTCTATGAATTCATATATATTTTTAAATTAAATCATAAATAAGTCAATTTAGATTGGATAAGGTATCTTATTCAATTTTTCGGTGGATCAAGAATCTTATATAACTACTAGAAAGTAGAAACTGATTTGAATTATACTTTTAGATACTCGCACCCAAATCAGATGGTATTTCAAATATAGTATTTGAATATTTGTCGGACATTTTTGGATATTTCGAGTATTTTGCATATTAAAAAATTTATACTTATCAAATTAAAATTTAATATTATATACTAAATAAAAACTATATAAATTCGAGATTGGACTACTACTTGAATTCAAAAACGCTATCATTTATAGTCCATATTACATTCTAAAGACCCAAATTTGAATAATTTGGATACCCAAATCCGATCAGGTACGAGAAATTATTATTTTTTGAGGGAAAGAGGAGAAAAATTAAATTAAGCTCCAACCAATCACCCTCATCGTCGGATAAAAGTAATAAGCAGGACAAGGTTATAAATGTTTATGGTTAAGACAACAATGTAGTGAATCAATTCCATCTTCACTGTTTCACATTCTGCAATTCCAAAGAAAAGAATAAGCTCAGAGAATCTTCAAGAGCTGGACCTCGAAAACCAAAGGCTCCTTGGCATGAGAAAGAAGGCTTCGACGGGGACCAAACTGCAACCAATTACAGGAATAGATTACTCGAGGCTGCCAATAGATCATGACATACACGAAGAACCACCACAACCACGACCACAACCACAACCAAGACAATCTAAAGCACATGTAAAGAAAGAAAGAAACATGGCGAATTGAACGATAAAAAGGGGGACCTCTTCAGGAATCGGTTGTAAATCTTCACTGGTATATCCCATGGAAGGAGGTATTAAAGCTCGTCGCTTTCCTGAAGTATGTGAATACAAGTTGAGGCAGTTTTATATGTTAATGAGAAGAACTTGTAATGTGAGAAAAGGAGCTTTGAACCAACCTCCAACCTTCATGCCACTCAAGACTTCCTTGAGGCCTCTTATCATCTATCATTTCAAGAAGCAATATGATTAAAATGCAAGAAAATTTTAAGGGGCTTTCTTGTCACCCACAAAAGTATCGAGTATGCAAACCTGCTCGTCATCCAGACGAAGTATGACAGGAGAACTTTCTCCACTGAACTGATTGACAGTGCTGGACAGAGAATGATGACATATGAGTAGAGAAGAAAAGAATTTGTTTTATTTCCAACCATAGTTTCAAGCACATTATCTGGTAGTACCTGTGAACAAAATATCCATTTGACCGGCGGCACACATAATTGAATTCCACAGTATCTTCTTCACCGGCTCCTTTCCCTTGTCCGTCAACTATGTCTTGGAAACACAGCAAGTAAGACTATTAAGAGATCGCGGATAATCAAACTAATGCGCATGACATGAGAAGCTGAAAGTATCAAAGTGTTGCATATGCACAAGGGTTAAAGAATCTTTCCAAGCAGGAGGGAGATGGCAGTTATAAAGTCGAATAAAGCACATTTACAAGATCAGCTAAAAGTCCATTCTACCTTTCTGAATGATGCATTAAAGATATTCACATGCTTGAGATATGCCAAACTTTGATCCCAAACTTTTAATAGAACTTACCTTGTATTATTACTCCACTAGTAAGCTTCAGTGTCCTGGATGCTTCAAAATCGGAGCAGCGACAATGTGTAAGAACCAACTCCGACACACACATACGAAAGAAGAAAAAACAGGCCCAAGAAGCACATACCTGAGAATATCTGGTTCCTTCATTTCCTGCATTGGGGCAGCAAGAGCAGTACAGACATTGCCAAGGATCAGATAATTAACTCCAAGAAGCCGTAAAATCGCTCTTCTTGCTACCTTATCAGCCACAAGGGATGGATATCCATATTCAGAATCCTTTTGCACAGAAACCTTCACTTCCTTAGTCCCCTTAACACTGTAGAATTCACCAATATTGAGCATCATACACTCATTCCTTCTAGCAAACAAAATTACTTTGCATTTGCAGTCAAATAGCATGAAATTATACAAAAATCATGAGACGAATAATAAAGATCCTCCAATGATCTTATTTTAATTCTACCCATCAAAGAAATTAGAAGAGAGAACAACTAAAAAATAATAAACCTTTTATGATGACAAAAATTGAACTTACCTTCCAAAGTAAAATGAAATGCTGCGCAATAAATCCATAATCAACACAGAATCAACTCATATTAACAAAGCTTGGACATTATCAACTATACTTATAAAAAGAGAACCAATCCAGATCCTTCGCAGATGAACAAATGCAATCAATAAACCGACATCACATACACTTGAGACGGTATGAGGAAGTTGAGGAGTCTACAAGTTTATTAAAATTATATCAGAAATCATGGGTGGAATAACTGATAAGGAGCAGAATTTCACCTGATACAGGCGGAGAGGAGTGGAAGGAGGTGATGAGCTCGAAACGCTGGAGCTTCCATTGTTTCAGATAACTGTTTTTTATTTATTTATTTTGTTTTTTTAATATACAGTTATAAATGGTAGTTGACGGCCCAAGCCAAGTAGATTTGATACCATATTCCTTGGGCCGACCCGTACCCGTGCCCAACAGCTCCAACTCTTGTATCGCAGTATTGGTGATACGAAACCATAACCCTTGGCCCGATCCATACCCGGGCCCAACAGCTCCTCGATTTGGAAACTGGACCGTATCGTCGATTGGGACCGGGTCGGATTACATGATATATGATATATCACGTGATATATATTAAATATTTAATAAAAATATATTAGTTATTAATTTCCATTTACAGTTGATAAATTATGGTATATTTATTATTAATTATATGATAAAAATTTGAGTTAATTATAGAAAATAGTCATAAGATAGTGAAAGATAAATACTAACCACCAAGATAACAATATATAAATTATAGTTATTTTTTAATTTTTGAGACAAAATTACCCTTTTAAATACTGCCCCGCCGTATCCCTCGCATATAGTATATAGGTATGATTTTAATGAGTCATACCATTCATACGTGATTAGTATGAATAATACTATATAGGTATGAAGAGTATGAATCATACCTAGCAAACGAGATTCATACTCAAAATTCTAAAAAACGAAAAATTCGTTGGTTAAATAAATTCTACCATCAAAATTTATTTCACAATCAAAATCGAAGTCACACCACTAATAACAACAAATTATCTAAATAAAAAATTAAACTACACCAACAAAAAAATTCAAACAAATAATATTTAGATGTTGTGTATGAATGGTAGTGATTCATACCATTCATACACAAATTGTATAAATATTACTACATGTGTATGAAGAGTATGAATCATACCTAACAAGCGGGATTCATACTCAAAATGTTAAAAATGAAAAATTCGTCACGTTATATTGATGGCTACTATTTATCTTTTACAATCTTATTTGACTATTTTATATTTTGCCTCTAAAAATTTATTAGTTACTCCCTCCGTCCCATTAAATTAGACTCATTTGAAAAGTAGATGAGTGTATTATTTTAATACAAATGGGTCTAATTTAGTGGGACTGAGGGAGTATTAATTTCCAAAACTAGTTAAATCGGATTATTGAGAGGTTAATTATAACATAAATGAATATTTTCATGAATGGCTGCCTCCCCTTTGCAATTTGGCTCAAGCAAAATTGACTAGATTGATGGTTATAAAACTTATAAATACAAAATAAATGAGAATGTTATAACTGAATATAATAGCCTAAAATAGAATAAAATTACTTGACCCAATATATAAAATCATCCCATTTAGAAGAAAACTGAGTGAAGAGGAACTACTGATCTCCAACGTGTGTTCTCTCATCTTCTCCTTTCATCTCTGTAAGGCCCTTCACTCTCTTGATCCTTCAAAAACCCTAGAAATGCAAGGAAGCCGAAGAAGAAGAACCCGCCCGACCAATGACCACCTCCACCGCCGCCTCCGCCACCCCCATCACCATCATCACGGGGTGGAAATCCTGAACCGCCGTCATCTAGTTCTGGGGACTTTTCTTTTCCTAGAATACGTAAGAAATATAATGTTTCAGGCTTTTAGCCATTTTATCGGTCAACTCGTCGGTGATGCATATTGGAGAAATATCATAGATTAGCTCAATTATCACGCAGGCTTGGAACAGTTTGTGTCTACTTTGAAATGAGTGGACAGAAAGTGATTTCACCTTGGATAGGTGCAACTGTAATGGTGGACGACTCGCGAGTAACAGTTTGGGTTTGACCTTCCGCAGCACAGGTAGCATTCTGCATTTTTGCAAGTAAGTTGTTTCAATGATTTGATTAGATAGATATTCATAGCAGTGAATGGAGTATATAATACAAGATAAAATAAGTTACCAGAGCAGCAGCACATATCACGGAAGCACGCTCGATTCTCGAAGAATGAGTAATGATCCTTTTCCTTTTGAGAGGATGAAATGTCAAGCAAAGAGGCTTTGCTTGAAGTGGAACATGAACACTATTTTGTTGCTTCAAACACATGTCTCGTGATCGTACTAAGAAGACAAAGAAACTCTCCAAATAAGTTCACAATATCAACTAGCGTAAAACTTAAACTGAAATAATCTGTTGTCAGTTGTATATAGCTAAAGATACGCCATTTACATGATGCAATTGATTGTTTGAGCTTTACCAGAGCGCATTAGGCATCTCACATCAATTTAGATATAAACATACATTCTATCGTAATTTAGTCTATAAGTCGTATCAAACAGAACATGGTCTGAATGGGGATTCTTTAAGGCCGAATGCTTTTTAAACTTCACCAAAGCACATTTGGCATCTCATGCCCAACTGGAGTTAATGCGTACTTCAACTCAGAATATGATCTTACCGGGGCTTCTCTAAGGTCTATATTTACCTACAGTCTTAACCTATCGGAACACGGTTATCTAACCCAATCACGCCCATCTGAACCATATAGTGTAGCCTACGGAAAGATGCACTAGTCCACCCAAGTTACATATCACAATACAAATGGTCGTTACAAGAAATAAAAAAGCAACCAAATCAGCAAATGTAGTGTTCATTAGAGTAGAAAAGGCATAGGAAAACATGCACTTTATATAAATGGAGATGAGATAAACATACCGAGACATGGCGATGTAATTGGAGAGGAAATAGTGGCAGTGAGCGGCATGTCCCTCCTTATTACAAACACCACCTGGAAAAAAGTGAATAACTACGTAAGATGAAATCCACATTATTAATTAATGAAGTTAGAAACTTTCAGTATGTGAGTTGCTCAAATAATGTTTTCGCCTAAATTAGAAAATATAGAATTGCAATATGCAACAAAATCTAAGACTAGTGGGATGCGACCTCTTCTTTGAAAACTTAACATAAACAACCAATTCACAATGGAAGCACAAAGAAGCAGAGTTTTGAGCAATTCCACGAGTAGAATCCTCTTCTACATCGATAAACCAAATAAAACTCAATACTTTCTGCCACAGGAAGAAGGATGTCTGAATAAATTAAAATCAATTCCCACCCGACAGCAGAGGATGAATTCTGATATTTTTTTCGAAAAGGAAAAAAAGGAATAACGACAATCGCAAAAGGAACTATCAATGTTCATCTAGAAGATCATTGCTATAAATCAACATAGGGGGGTTCCGGGTTATTGGAATAAGCAAACGTGTGTATACAAAACCTAATTTAGGAAGAAGAGGAGAGTGACGGAGACACTGAGGCGTAGGGATTACCCGGAATCGGCCGGAATTGCAGAGCGGAGAACCGGAGATAGCGAGGTCAGAAAAGGAAGAAGGAGATTATTTAGATGACAAATGAGTCTTCAAAGGCTAACTTTTATGTACTCGTGTGCATCGCACGTGCCTTTTCTTTCTGAATATATGGATTACGAGAGAGGGTTATATTCGTAATACACTTCCGATTCCTCTGTTTCATCCTAAGATCTCAATTATTTAACACTTATCCTTTGTTGAAGAAAAAATCCCCAATTGAAAGCAATAATTACGATCGCCTAGGGTTTCCAATATCATTCTCTGCTACCGATTGAGAAGGCTACAAGCTCTTCCGGGATTCATACGTGTCGATCGTAGCTCGAGCAAATTAAGGTCCCGACATGACGACGGCGGCGAGACCTACGTGGGCACCTGCCAAAGGTGGGAATGAACAAGGGGGAACTCGAATCTTCGGTCCATCGCAAAAGTATTCCTCAAGGGACATCGCTGCGCATACTACCCTCAAGCCAAGGTTCATTCTTTGCACCTTCCTCATCGTCATGTTAACTTAGGTTTCGTTTCGGTTTTTTTTTTCGGAAAAAATGTGTCTTTTGAAAAAAAATTAGTGTCTTGTTTTTGTTTATGGTGATAGGATTTTTGTTAATTTCAATTTATATTCCTTAATGGAGTGGTGTTTGATAGCGGAAAAAATTAATGACTGCTGATCTCAAGCTCCTGGTTAAATTTCTCACATGGCATGCCTCTTATGCTTATCTGATCTCAGTATTTTACTGATTTTATGGAAAAGATAGTAAATTTAATACGAATTCAAGGGATTCATAATTTTTTGGTGTAAATAATGAGAAAAAAATTTGCATTTCTATTTTTGTTATGTTGATGCCAATATTGTCTGGATGCCACTTTAATATTTCCTAATTGTATGCAGAAAGGATGGACAAGACACCCAAGATGAGGTGCAAAGAAGAAACCTGAGGGACGAGCTAGAGGACCGTGAGAGAAGGCATTTCTCATCAAAGGGTTAGTGTTTTCCATGTCTAACTGAATTATATATTTCAAGTCTGACTTGTTACTTCTTTAAAGTGATTTCATTTGTCGATATAAATCTTAGTCTATGTTCTGCAGAGGATAGAGATCGTCGGAGGGGAAATCATCTTCTTTTAGAAGGTAAAAGATGCATGATTGCTTGGTTTTTCTAAAACAGGAACTTGATACTTTTCTTGTATAAATACTTGTACTCATTTGCAGGGTCTAGAAGGGAAATTGAGGACCGTATTGTTCCACGAAGTATAGATGCTGATGATGCTGATGTGAATGCTCAGAGTGATGATGATAGGTTTTTCATTTTCTATTTATCACCCAGTGTTATTATGTTACTTTTCATTCTTGTTTGATGACACATACTGGTTTTTTGTGTTTTCTGCATAATTTATATATGTATATATTATATTAGCCATATAGTTGCGATTTGTATTCTGTGTTCCTCTTTTTTTGGTTTCCCTTCTATTTTGTTTAACTAAGATGAATTGTTCTAGTTCTTGGTCATTGCTAATTCAATACGCTGATCCTCTGTAGTGATGACGATGAAGATGATGAGGATGATGAGGAAGCACTTCTGCTTGAGCTTGAGCGTTTAAGGAAAGAAAAAGCAGAGCAAAAGGAACGAGAAGTAAGTAGCTTGTTGCCTTGTTATCAAATTATTTTCTTTTACGTACCAATTTCTTTCACATTACAAGTTTAATTTTCTGCTTTACTGCACTTGCTATTGTTGTAGAGTGTTTGTATTAATTAGTGATGATCCCCTCTTTTCACACTATTCTTGCAAGTAATAAGACAGGTATTAGGAGCCATTTTCCTGTTCTAGCGGAATGTGCTGTTCCCTGAAAAGAGTGGTGGTGGTGGACAACTAATGAGTTTTTATCCTTGCAGGAAAGGGAAAAACAAGATGAGGAGTTGAAAGCCAAAGAAGAGCAACTTTTGCGTGGAAACCCTCTGATGAATAATCCAACTTCTTTTAGTGTGAAGAGAAGGTCGCGTAAACTATTCCTTTCTTCTGTCTCGTTTTGCTTACTGGTCGTGTCCTTCATTTTTTGGTATTTTATTATAACAAGCAAGTAGTCTGAAAATTCAATTTGATCAGGTGGGATGATGATGTGGTTTTCAAAAACCAGACTCGAGGCGAGACCAAGACCCCAAAGCGCTTCATCAACGACACCATCAGAAACGACTTCCACCGCAAATTTCTCCACAAATACATGAAGTAGTATTTCTTTTCTCCGTCAAGTTCTGGCCTGATGTTTAGAATTGAGATAACCTAAGAAACAATTATTTGGTCCTAATTCTCTGGATTGTATCAGTTTCTCAACTAAGGAATACTGTATGTATCACTGGATTTTTTGTTTGATGATAATTAACTTGTGTAGCAGTTATCTTGAGTTTCGGAGGTCATAAAGGGTTCTATAACTGAAGATAAAAGGGCAGAGATTTTGACTTTTTGGATGTGTGTATTTTGGACAAATTCAACCTCGTACCTATTTCAAGAACGTTAATACACATGTAAGGACATTTTGTGAAGGATGAAAACGAAACACTAATCAAATAACAAATTTACAGATGAGAGTTCTGTCATAACACAATATGGGCATCTGCTATATATATAACATGAACAATGACTGTATAATCACACTTTCTCAAATGGTGGTTGTATGAAATAAACACCCAGCAAGCATCTTCTTCATATCGAACAACTCTATACTCGATATGCATGCTCGCCCACGCCCACCTCCACACGAGTGGCTCGTGCGAACAAGCCCGAAAGATTACAACACGACGCCACACATTGCGCTATTGACTTTCATCCTTCTGTCCATCCAATACAAATTCAACATACAAATTTTTAAGAGCAATTACAACAGTAGTGATAAGCGGCCCCATTATTGCTCCCTGCAAAAGTTAAGTGAATTGGTCAAGAAATAGAATTAGACCTTGTCCAAATATATAGCTGACTCTAGTCAAAATCAAGAAATTTAGCATCACCTATGATGAATTTTATTTTATTGTATTGTAGCAAGAATCATAAGGGTTCCCTAATCAAATGACCAAAGGCTGAATTTAATTACAAGATTATCCAAAACCCATATGAAGTATTCAATTTTATAAGGCAAGTATAGTTGTGATGTATGCAGTTGAGCAAAGATGAAGAAAACCAGAGAAAATACACAGTAATGGAACAAAGAGTAAGTAATTTAACTACCTCCAATGCAGAGGAGAACAATGTCATTCCACCTATGATGCTGAGACCAGTGAGATAAGCACTATAACCAGGAATGTCCTCTTGTATTTCTGTAGTCCCATAATCCATAAGGACTAAATGAATGATAGACAATGTGATTGCCAGTATATATCTGCCCTCAAGCACCAGCTGCAGAGCCGCTGGTATAGTCGAAATCCAAGGGGGGAAGAGGGGCAACAAGCAGCTAACAAAGGCAAGCACACTTGACATGTATAAGAAATGTATCGAGAACAATCTGAAGAGAAGCCAAGTCATGCATCCCTCATAGAAGGCTATCTCCACCGTTGCCAATAGAACCCCAGAAATGGCTTTGTCCAGCACCTCAACGCATCGGTCCCTTGCAGAAGGTGACATGGGAAGCATTCCCATCGCTTGCTCCGTGACCCCACCCGACTCTGATGTGATCAGATAGTACAATACCCAGAAGAAAACCATTGACTGCGAAACGAAGTTGAGCAGCCCTGCAGCACCGGAGAGAATGGAGCTCGCCACCAAGAACACGAGCTTAGCACTCCCGCCTAGAACGGATGTGCTGCTTACTAAAACGCTCTGCATCACGTTCATCCCTTGGGAGGCGAACCCTTTTGCCTTCTCCACCAAATCCTCCCGCGTGATCAATACTTCCCTAAAGAGGGAGTCCATCTCCGCGTATATTAGCCCCCATTGCCGCTCCCTAGCTCTGTTCTTTAAGCTCAAGAACCTCTCAGCATAGGGGGAAGGACTCATGAGAGATGCAGCCTTGGAAGAATTGTTCTCTGTTGGTGTTATCACAAACTGTTTGATCCCAACAACAAATTCAGTCATGTTATACTGCATTGCCAAAGAATCAATTTGATCGGAGACAGTCGCATAAAGCTTGGTGGAATACATATCCACCATTCCTGGCACATCATTCTCATCCATCCATTTCTTGACCCCAATCTTCTCTGCGTAGTTACTTTCTTCCACGTGCGATTTGAGTGCATACACGGCATCTTTCCCCTCCAGCCCAATCTTATAGGAGAAGAAAATGGTGCCGGCCACAGAACCAACTATCATCGCAATGATCAACCCTATGGCAACAAAAGTCTTCAATCGATCCAATATCGCCTCGGTGAAACGAGCACTCACCCGCATCCTTCGGAAGCTGTTGGTCTTGAATGTGCTGACTCTATCCATGGTGGAATCCACAGTGTTAGCAGTAAACATGAATCCCAACGCAACGAGTGAAATCGAACCCATCCCACCAATCACCTCATAAGCCCACACAAACAGCCAGAAGGAGACGAGCCACCGCACCAGCTTGTAGAATGCACTCTTCTTCATCCTCATAGTACTGGCCTTCTTCCTCCTAAGCGCCACGCGCAACACCAACTCCTTTACCTCAACAAGCGTGCCGAAGAAAACTCTGAATATCGCAACGGGGACGGCCAGCGTCGTCTCGGTGAGCCCTAATTTCAGAGGCTCCGACCAGAATCCGAAGAGGGTTTCCTGAATCCCTCTGAGAGGGATCGAGCAGAGCACCGCCCACAGAATAGGGCGCAGGAAATTCTCGAGGAGCTTGCCGACACCGAAGACGAGGAAGATCGTGAAGGCGAGGCCAGCGTGCGCCATGGCGATGTAGAGAGCTAGGCGTACCTGGGGATCAGTGGAGAGGGAACTGCTGCAGTCACCGTCGTTATTTGAGGGCGGCGCCACCTGGGGCTGCGACGGAGGCGGTTGATTAGCCTCGGGCTTTCTAATAGAGGCGGATCGGAACATTTCCTGCCACGGAGGAGAGAAGCTGCTCGATTTGGACTTGGTGTCGGAATCATATGGCACCAACTCCATGTGAGTGTCTTCTTCCTCTTCCTCTTCCTCTTCCTCTTTCAATCAAAAAAAGGATCAAGTCTTCACAAGTTTGTTTCCAATTCTAGTGAGAGAAACGTGGGATTGGACTTTGGATGGGAGAGAGAGAGATGAGGATGAGGACAGAGTGGATTTCTTGGAATAGTGTCAAGAATTGCAGATATGATTCATGTGGGAATGAAAAGCTGCGAGATCTTCTGGTTCTGGGGGATTCGAATTCAACTTTATTCTCTACTCTGTTCTGTTCTTCTCAGTCATAATGATATCTTTGTTTTTCCTTTTTCTTTTTTTTTTTAACCTTAGAAAAAGGCAAAAACCCTCCTCTCTTAATTGCGTCATTCACTCACTTTCAGATTTCAATGATTAAGTATATGAGAATTTGTGTAGTGGACTGACAATTAAGCCCTTTTCCGTTTTTCACATGGCGCAACGTGGGGCCCTACCACGCTTCGTAGTTGTCGGCACGCATTTGGGTCCTGGACGGCTGGGCTCCTGTCCGCCCGGCCCACTCCGGCCCGGATATATTTACAAAAATATATTTAAAATAAATATAGATTTATTATATATATATAAATCAAAGCAGTAGCAGCAAGCGGAACGACGTCGTGGGTTCTTGCTGCACTGCACTGCAGCTCAGACATGGAAGCTTCGGAGGAGATCTTACTCAACTCGCTCGCGAATTCGGGGGTACCGATTCCGCTCGGTTGCTCTTCTGTCGGAGATCTCACACCTTCGTCACTCTTCTCCCTCTGCTCCTCCGCGCTCCGCGTGATCGACGGACAGCGTTATGCGTCGGCGTTTCCTCCGTCCTTGCCGGAGGACTCTACGCCTGCTAGGGTCAAGATATGCACGGAAGTTTCCAGCGCCTTCAATAAGTTAGGCTACAATCCCGAGCTCAGTTTTCATAAGGTTTTCACTGGTTCCCTCCCTTCTTACTCGTTTACTCACAATATGATTTAAATTAGGGCAGTTTGTCTCGTAGTACGATAATTTCAAGGATCTGAATTTTGCATTTTTTTAGGAAATCATGTTGAATTTCTCTGATGAAGTGATGGGTTTTCATTAGGCAGATTCTGTACCCATCAGAGGAGGATTTGTATAATCTGGTGAGATTTTTGGTTGGAAAACTGTCTGAATCTTCTGGAGCTCGAAAAGACGATGGAAATAACAGATGTGATGCGAAGGAGCACTCTGATAATGGAGAAACCGTGCAAAGTGAAGATATTCTGGATGGATTGGAAGGTCTGAAGTTGAGGGCTCCTGCATTTGATGCTTCTCATATCATCTCTGCAACTAATTCATCCTCAAACAATGTGGAACTCGGGGTTAAAGAAAAGAATCCCGGTGACTTTAGCGAGGGAGATCATCAGGTTGAAAGCTCGAGAAGCATAGACCAAAGCAGTTGTCAAGTAAGTTCGTGTTTGTAAATCTGAGTTTCAGCAGTTGATTCTGAGTAGGATTAGCTTAAACCTTCAAGTGAATAATATTCTTGAAAAGCAGGGGGCAAATTACCAATCATTTTACGATTCGGTATGAAACTGGTATGGAAAATGCAGCAGGGAGAGAAGTTGATTCTGTTTATGTTGATGATTGTTGTAGTTATGTTGAAGTTATATGTATTGTAACCTTATCGAGTCTTATAGAGCTCGCGAGAAGTGCCTAACATAGCTGACAGTAGCAAAATGTCTATCTTGCAGCATCTTGATGAAGAGGTGCAGCTATTAAAAGCAGCTGCAGAAATGGTGTGTGATGACCAACATACTGTTGAATATTACATTGATCACCTCAATGAACAATTGGAAGCCAAAAGGCATAAGCTGAAGGAACTAGAGTCAGAATGGTAAGATTTTTGGATGTTACACCTATGCTTAAAGTTTTAGTTTTTACCTGAACATGCAAGAAAACAACACACAGGCTTGCTAGAGTATTCGTTTCCTTTTCGAACAAAAATGGTTATTCCAAATTCTCAATGCAGGAATGCTGTCGAGAGACCGCTGTTGGAGAGGAAAAGAAGCCTTGAAGAGTCATTCTGTTCGTTATGTCCAGAGGCAAGTGGAGAGCTTGTGAGGATGAAGTTGGAAACGGAATCTGTTACAGCAGAGATCAAAAGAAGGTACTTTGATTGTTTGTTATGCTTCTCTTTGCAACTAGAAAGTAACTCGTCCTTCATGAACTCTTGTATGGAGATAGTATTGCTCAAGGTTGACACCATAAAGTGTTGTTGTTTGGCATTTCACACAAATTGTCACAATTTTGACTGTTAAGCGCATAGCAGTTGTAGCTATGCAGTGTATTTTCAACAAGTTTGTTGATGTGCTCTGGTCTGGCTATGGCTTGAGACTATTTCATGCTGTTAAACTTTTATGATCACCTCAGATGCTGGATTTTATCTTGCATCCTCTCCAACAATGTATTAGTTCAAGCTTTCCTGTATCTCGTAGATCTTGAGTGCAGCTAGAGACGCGTAGATGTTCGTTAGGATCTCAACTAACATGTGTGTCTTGTTTGTCATGCATACTAAGGGAGGAGGAACTCTCCAAGCTATCTCAAGATCTTGAGAAACAGCCAAAACTGGCACCGAGGAGATCGTACATCGAGCGAGTGAACGAAATTACCAAAAACAGCAGGAAGCAAGATAACGACATACAAAGTATCCTGAAAGATACCAGGGAGCTCCAGTTGGAGAGCAACACCATCCAAGAACGCCTCAATCGAACGTACGCAGTAGTTAGTGAAACAGTCTTCAGGTATAACTTACTCTCATCTGGTGCATTGTATGTTCGAAATCAGTTCACATTTTCATTTCCAAAAGGTTTGTTATTCTAGGGAAGCCAAGAAGGATCATGCTGCTCGACAAGCATATAGGCTTCTCACGGACATCCACGACAGCTTCGAACAGATAGCTGAAAAAGTCCTCGCCACTGACAGAACTCGTAGAGATGCTGCTGACTACGAAGCCAAACTTGCCGTCCTCAACGCTAGAAGCACGAACACGAGCAAGCTTCAAGCAGATCTCGATGCCATTAGAAAAGAAAATGAAGCCCTCCAGCAACGCCTACATCTGGTACTCGACTAGAACTTGTCGTCGGTCCTCCTCGTATTCTTTTAGGTAATTTCTATGTTGATTAATTGCACGAGCAGTGAACTCTGTAATGAACAAACGAGAGGTGGAACGAGGGGAGAAGCTACATTGAATTGAATAAGATTTCTATAGACTGTAAACCATATTTCCATCTACAATGCGTTATCACTAAGAAATTGAAGTGTCAAAATGGTTCATCGTTTCTTCGGTCAGTGTAATGCGGTACGAGTTTACCTATGCTCTTCTTCGGTCAAAGGCTGGACGACTTCTCTCTTGACCCGAGCAGACTTCTTCTCAGAGTTAGGGCACTCCGGCGGCGATCGCGATTCGTCGGCGTAGGAAGGCAGCTCGATCAATCCCATTTCGATCGCATGGATGTCCTCCAACAGTAAAGCGTAGTGCCGCTCAACCTCCGCCGCCGATTGCGCCGCTAATTCTCTTCCACCGATCAACGGAACATTCGGCGAATTCAACCAGGCATCTCTCGAAATGCATGTCCTCTTCCCGCGTCCCGCTCGGCAAATCCGTTACCGATTCACTTCTGTCCTCACTCTCCATCCGACCACTCACCACACAATCTCAGTCAGATTCTGTATATATTTATATAGGGAGTATTTTTTATATAAAAACAATATTTGCAGTTTTGATTTATTAATAGTAAATTAAAGTGCATAAATTTACATTTAAATTTAATAATCCTCAATTGTGATTTGTTAATTCCTAATTAGGGTTAGTTTTGGGTAGCGGAAAAGAGTTCAATCCTTCCATTTATGGTTGCTTGACATAATTAAGAATACACATTTTGTCCTTAACAAACAAAACCATATTTATACTATAAAAGTCAACTAAATAAAATTTATAATTTTCGATGATTGTACCTTACAATAATTAAATAATTGGAGTGCATGTCAATGACAAAATAAATTATCCATGCAAATATTAATATAATAAATTGAACCATTTATATTGGGCACAACTTAATAACTGATATAATAATACCATAACTTAATGTGATCGGATATGATAATGACACATAGTACAAATAAATATAAAGAAGAATCATAAGTAGACTACACGCATTAGTAGAATATTAGAATCAGTGAACCACCCATTTCACATATAACTCAATCGACCTTCTTCTTTTGATCTTTAATTATAACAAAATATACAAAAAAAGCAAAAACAACACTAGCAGTGTACTATAATCACCCATTTCACATACAATACAACTCAATTGCAAGAAACACTGCACTTGAACTGCAATTTCAGTAAGGACTCCTACTGCACTTGAATATACGAGAGTCGAACCGCGGTGCATACGCTAGATTCTTCGTTAGCTCCACACCGATGCAAGTCGAGCAACTTGCATTACATAATGCTATCACACTTCAAGAGAACGGCTCGCCTCAGTTCCCGCTTATCTCAAGCTCGTGCAGCGAGTCACGGACCCCTTTCTGATTCTCGAGTTTGTGAAACTCTGATTCTATAGTTTGTGCAACTTTCACATCTTCTGGGTCGGGCTCGGGATAGCCTACGTGGACCGAACCATCTTTCACTGGAGAGACCGGCTCAAGTAGCGCAGCTTGCTCCTTAACGTACTTGTACAGCTGCTGATGGAAATGATGGTCCAAGGAGTAGCAGTTGCTGACCGTTCCGTTTCTAGAATGCCGAGATCCGGAGCCTTCTCTTGTGCAGAAGTGTGGAAGGGATTCGTAGTCCATAATCTGCAACAACGAGGCAGAGTTCCCGGGTTTGAACAGAGAAAGAAGAAAACTCTAGGGAGAGTGTGTGAGCCAAGAGAGTGTCGAACCTTCAATAGTTCATCTCTTCCAGAGCCAGAAAGAACTTGAACTTTCTTTCTCGTTCTCTCACGCAAAAGGGGACGAACAACCTGCAAGATGCAAGATCAAGATAATATATGTTATCGCTCTTCAAGATGTCGACTTGCAAACAGATTAAGTTAGTTGCGTTATTGTTGCATGTCAGACCTTCCAACACGAGGAAAATATGTATGGGGCATTGACTATGTAATAAGTCTCCGTCTTCTCCGGATAGTTCAAGTCATCGATCGTAGATATTGCAGACAACAACTGCAAACACAAGAAGTATATCGGTATTGAGGCTATAGTTAGTGAATTCGATGCATTTATACATGAAGATTTCTTGTTATTACTCGTTTCACTTCAATGTGCCTTGTGCCGGTTTCCTTTATTTAATACACACAAAATCTTGTAAAGGGCATGCATTTGTATTACCTTCATTTGATTCAGAGCAGAAAGCCTTAGGCCAGTCATGTCGAGCACCTTTATGCATGTCCCGATATACCGTCCGTATTTTTTGGTAGCAGAAGGCTATTCGTAAAACGAAGTGCAAGTCTAATTAGAGATAACTAAAGATATGCATCTCAAAGTCGATTATTAATTGAGATGCCGGTGCTCACCAATAGCACACGATCTCTATATTCATTCATCTGGATGTGGGATTGAACATAGTAGTGAATCTAAACAGGAGAAACGCGTAAGAGATGACATGAAAAGAAAAAGAAAAACTATAAATATCACGACAAAAGCACAATGTGTAACAATCTTGCAATGTATGTATGTATTGTAACGTAAGTATTCGTTGCTTGTAAAGACAAAAGGCGTAAATTACGGAAATCTTACAGATGCTTTGTCATATGTGCTGAGCCCAACGCCTACAGCAATTACGGGAAGGCCCTAAGAAATACCGAGGTAAACATGAGATGGAATAAATACAGTACTATATCAGCAAATAATTAAAATTCGTCATTAAGACAATTTGGTAAGACTTACGGGACGAGGTAAAATATGTCTTAAAGAGCCTCAACTGAGTAGTTCAATATATTCAAATGAATTCCTTTCCAGTTTTGAAGAATAAGACATTAAATGGTAGTACCTCTTTAGTGCATCCACATACGCCTATGAGCTGAGTATCCCGAATTGCTCTATATACATCACTAGGGTTAATTGGCTTCTGCAATGGAAGAAACACAGTTTTCATCAAAAGTAGAAAAAAGGGAAACAAATGATATGTCGAAAACCGGTTCACCTCATTCCGTATCACACAAGACAAGAAGGATAAAGTTTATAGTTTCTATAGTTTTTCTCAGTATTGAATGGTTTATAGAATTTATCTTCTGTTACACCTTCCAACTTTATTCTTTGATTCAACAATTCAATTCCACTGAGCCAGCTAGATGCATAGGGAGCATCATCCTCAATTTATCAAAAACAAGACACAAATGCAACGAATAAAGAAAAATAAACACCGAGTGCAACATGCTCTAAAACAATCGATCCCAAAACTCACCGCCAGTATGCCATCAATATCATTTTGTATCCTCCATTTTAAACAGTCCGTAAGCTGAAAAACATCAACTAGTTTTAGAAGAAGACTTGATAACAACATAAATCAACTCACTTCAAAAGGAAAAAGGTATTGCAGCAAACCATCTTAAGTGCATCCGAGATGTTCCCTTCCCTTGCTTTTATAAACCTCACTAAGGTCTCCCTCTCGTTACCATTATGCACATTCTGCGAATCATCAAAGAAGAGCAAAGCTTCAAACAAGGCAGTTAAAGAGTCCCTTCTAGGCAATGAACAAGAACAAATAGTCAACTACATTCTCAATCTAAAGCCTAAAGGCTCATTTCCCCAATTTTCACTTCAAGCTATGCATTCTGATCTCACATTATTATTCTAATTGAGAAAATACTAACAACAAATGTAGAAATAAAAGCTACATTAGATGCAAAAACTGGCTCAAGAAGTGAAACTCACGCTGCATATACAATTAAATATGCAGAAATCAAGAAACCATACTAATTAAAGTAACATTAGATTTGTATGCACAGCTCAAGATTCAAATAAATTAATGATCAATTAACCACATGCTTATCATCCCAACTGAATAAACGACAGGAGGCAAATTCAGACAAGCAAGTCTTGTTTATTTTGCAAGATTTGACCACTACACAAAATTGGGATCAAAGTTTCAAGAGAACTCCAAAAGTCAATTGCTTCTCTTTATAAAGTGAAAATGCAAAACAGATCCCAAAATTGCACGAACCATGAACGTCTTCTTCATCGCTTCATCCACTGCAATGAAACCATTAAAGCATCAACACCATAAAATAAAATAAAAAATAATAATAATTTGAAAAGTTCGAAAAAAAAAACTGACTTTTTTCAATCTGGGCTTGAAACTCTTTGATCATTTCTTCGTTTATGAGCGCCATTCTGCACACACTCGAAACAAATACGCCCCCTCAACCTTGAAAATTGGGGGCCTCTCTGCTTTGATCGTGAACCACAATTCAACCACCTCACCTCATCTCAAATAATCAAGACTTCACCTAGCTTCGATCTCATTAATGGCGGACATCGAATCGAAAAAAAAAAAAAGGAAATAAAATCAAGGTGTTGGAATTATTGAGATGGAGAGATACCTTTTCGTTGATTATTTCATCGTTCTTGAGCTTGCATAATACACATATATATATATAGACTATAACTCACTGTGAAAAAAAAAGTCTCTTTTTATACTTTATGGTACTAAATTTTAGTCAGTATTTTAAAAATATTAAATTTTTATTCTCTTTTAAATAATGTGAAGGTGACAGAAAAGGAAAATATTTTTTACCAATTACAGAAATCAAAAGGTTGTTAGAATGTTACCGAATGATGCAAATATAGAAAGTATTTGGATTTATAAATTAGTATAATTGAAATAAATTAAAGGAGATGACAACACTATTTACAAATATTTCACAATCCAATGTTATTCTTTCTATTTAAGAGTATCTAAAGTTAATATATATAGTTGCTATTGTATTACACTCATTAACTACATATATATGCATGAGTTAACTGCAGATATGTTATCATACAAAAAATAATTACCAATATATTGTTTAGTTATAACAAAATATTCATATATTATTATGTTTTGGTTAATATAAACTTATGATATATAGTACTCCCTTTATCTAAAAATTTATAAAGTTGAGTTTTAAATAATTTATGAATATTTAAGAATCACTACAATACAAATATTATTAAAATTGTGGTGTAGCAACTTACTCATAGCTAATTAATGGAAAATTTATAGCGTGGGACCTAATGAATTAAATAATTTAGAAGTATAGGCGATCATAGTGTTAGTTCATTAAATGTGTTAGTTCATCTTCTTCCTTAATTTGATAAGATTTTGTAAAATAACTTAAATGAGAATAAAAAAAAGATATTAAGAGATCTGAGCCGACCCTATATTTGGCATAATATTTAATGTGATTTAAACTATATATCAACGGTGGCAAAAATGTGGAAAGAATAATTACAAAATAATATAACATTAAAAAGAATTAGAATTTCATCTTATTTTCATTATCTTTCAGGCATCATGTGCTCCACGAATAGCATCTACACAATTAATTAATTCTTTTGCAATCTTTTGTTTGTTTCATGTTTATTGGAATTTTGAAATGCCTCTAGAATATTTTAGTGGGAATTTTAGAATCCAACAAACTATAAATATTTATAATTAATTAATGTAAAGATGAAGACTTTAATAACAAATTAATATGTGCCGAAAGCACTCATTTGGAATATAATCAATATTCGCCATTTTTTAATCAATATTCGCCATTTTATTAACACAATGACAATGAACTTTTTATTGCAGCCCATGCTGCTGATCAGTTGCTTTCTTTTTGGTTTCAACAATCAAGATTTTTTTTTCCTCTTTGAGAAAGCTTCCTGTATATGCTTGCTTGTTGTCAACGAAACAATTGAATCTTTAACGGTAAGAGAAGGTATCTAATTGGTTTGGAAGAGTTGGTAAGAGATCCTTTTATTTATATTTAATAGAATGAAAATAAACACAACGCGGGGATAGCTCAGTTGGGAGAGCGTCAGACTGAAGATCTGAAGGTCACGTGTTCGATCCACGTTCACCGCATATTTTATTTTTATCATCACTAAAAGTATTGGTTGATAACAATAAACAATAGCAGCCGCAGCCTTAGAAGTTAGAATCGTAATAGAAAGAAAAGGCAGAAAGACAGTATGAAATCAAGAAAATCAAAGTCTTTTTTTCACAATGCCAAATGTTTTGAAGGGAATAATGCACTTATGGATTGATAAAGCAACTTCACTATTACAACATTTGCAACACAACAAAAATATCATTACCATAATCACATACTTCTGATTCCCACCTCTCCCTCCTCTTGAATGACTTGAAAAGCAAAGAGCTGCACCTCAAACAAGAACTCAACTAAAAGAAATCAAACTCTAGATAATTATCACAGCTCTGAGGAGCAGCAAGCTTGGTTGCAGGAGCTGCTTTCAGCCCACTCGGTGCCGGAATCCTCTCGATTTCCACGGGTCTCGGAACCTCCGGAGGGCTGGCGCAGCGAATCAGAGCCCAGTTGACGCCTTCGAAGAAGGGATGCTGCTTGATCTCCGTGGCCCCGCGTTTGTATGCCAATCTATGCTGCGGCTCCTTCACTAGTAAGCCCCGGATGAGATCTCGAACCGCGAAACTAACCACGGGAGATTCTGGGAAACGCAGGGGCTGACCGACGACGTTGAATAGGGTCGCTCGGTTCCCGGACCCTTTGAATGGCGTCTTTCCGAACAGTAACTCGTATAAGAAAATCCCGAATGTCCACCAGTCCACAGCACTGCCGTGCCCTTCGCCTTTGATGATTTCAGGTGCTAAGTACTCATGGGTGCCAACAAACGACATTGAACGTGCGTCTGTCGGCTCAGCCATGAGCTCTGGTAACGGGCTAACTTGGTTCCCAATTTCGTTCTTGGGTTTACGATCTTTCTTGGATTTACCTGAGAAGAAGCGGGGTCCGAAGCATGTAGTTGGGACTGCACATGATGGCTGGGCACAAGATGGCTGGATGCAAGCAGGTTGGGCGCAGTAAGCGGTGTTCTTCCTATGGGGATCAGGGTCGAGCGACGAGGATTTTATCAGAGTTGGGCTGACAGTACAGCGAAGGGAGAGGTCGAAATCTGATAGCATGATATGCCCATCGTCTCTCACGAGGACATTTTCGGGCTTGAGGTCACGGTACACGATGCCGAACATGTGAAGGTATTCCAAAGAAAGAAGAACTTCAGCAACATAAAACCTACACATGAAAAACCACAGCAAATATTACATACCAACGACATCTCTATCGATTCAGCTCATAAAGCAGCAACACATAAAACATGAGCCTTGAAAAAGAAAAAGGCGAGTGTCGGTTAACAAGAGATAAACATGTGATGCTCAGCAGCTAATAAAGCTAGTTTCATTACCAGACAGTTAATTTTGTAACTACAGATCATTGGGTTGGAAACCGATACCGAATGGCTAGTTCTAATGCTATATAACTACAATTGATCTTAGTTTTGTAATAAAGCAAGTAGTTTCACATTTTAGTATGAAACAAACACCAAAATATGCATCTTGAATATAAACAACAACCAACCATATAAGAAGATCCGAGTTAAGAAAGTGTCATACTTAACAGCTTGCTCGGAGAAATGCTTTCCCGGCTGCCTTTGTCGAAGGGTATGGAGGTCTCCCCCGGGGCAGAACTCCATGACTAAGCATGAAAACTTATCTGTTTCAAAATGAGTGTACAAAGTCGGAAGGAAAGGATGATCCAGAGACTGCAAAATTTCTCTCTCTGTCTGGGCGCGCAAGAGTTTCTTACGGCTAGCTAGCGAAGCCTTATCCATAACCTTCATAGCAAAATAGCATTTCGTACCGCATAATTCTGATAGGTAGACACTTCCGATGTCACCACAGCCCAACTTCTTCAGTAGTCTAAAGTGCCTCAGATCTAATGCCCCATCCTTTGCACGGACAGCCTGTATCGCTTCCCATCTGAGATCGTTTCCTTTGTGGGGCTTGTTAACGGCGCTACTAAAGCTGCTGCAAGTGCTCTCATCACTAACATCAGTACTTGTGCTGCCCCGACACATGCTGCTCTTGCCACTCTCAACAAAATCAGTTTGTTCGTTTATCTTGGGACTTCCGCTAGTCTTTGCAAGGATGCTTGCTCCTCCATCACTATCTTTTGCAGCCACATTCCTGAGATTCGATATCTTCGTCTCCTGATCGGCAGTTTGTTCAGATTTTCGTGTTTGTTTAGCACGCCCCAAATGTAAGCTCGAATCAATTTTATCCGTCAAAGAAGACATCTCCCCCTTATGAATAAGATTGTGTGATTTCTTTTCTGATATACCTTCTGCTGTAATTTTCTTCGAGGCAAGACTTTCCACACCACTGGATAACTCTTTCATCATAGGATCCAACTTCCCGGTTTTGCTCACCGGCCCCCCACGGCTCCTGCTCGGCTTTCCCGAGGAACCCTTGATATACGATTCTGAGGCCATTGGAATATATAGAATTTGTAGTTAAACAGATTAGACAACACCATCAAATAGAGCTGGAACTAGAGACATCTGCACTCTTTCAATATTGAAATCAAGCCTCATCATCTGCAAGTACATCCAAATCTGCAGATTAGCCCAAATTCAGAGCTCATATACTATATCGATTTTAACCTTAAATCAAACTAAATTCAAAAGAATAACATCTAACTCTGCTAAAAAATGAAGCAAGATTCCCACAACCACCAACTAGATCACATCCAACATAATCAGCCCTAAGGGAAACCTAGAAATAAAATTCAGATTCAAGATAAGAGGGATTGAGTGTAGATGTGCATCAATACACTAGACAGTAAGCAACAAGAAGACATCATTCTTCTTCTCTCTCCCTTACCTCAAAAGTCAAAATGCAGTCTTTCCACTGTGCCTGATGAGGAAGTGACCTCAGATCAGTATCATATTACAGGAAGAGAGACCAAATTTATATACAAAACTAAAAGGTAGTCTGTAAAAAAAACACCTTTCACAATCAAGCATTATCACACAGCACAGGATGAGGCAAAGTTGAAATGAATAGCAAGAAAAGAGTAAAGGCATGAAAAACACAGATCTTGCAAATACCAATTCTTCTCTGTCAAAAACCCTACCAAGAGGGATCCGTGAAACCCCACTGGCAAACTCACAATGCCAAAAATAATTAAATCCCAGAAAAGGGAAAAACCCACCTTAGCTAATCACTGGACCACATGAAAAAGAAAAGCAAGAAAAGCAGCTCATACCAAAAAGAGGCGATGCGAAGTCACAAAGATCGGACCTTTAAGGGTTACTGCAATTTATATTGCTGTGAATGAGAATAGAGAAGGAAGGGGACTCAACTCAACTGTCGAGGGAGATAAATAAGAGGGTCACGCCTCCACTTTTTTCTCTTTCTCCTTCCAAAAATATGTGTGGTGTCTATGATGAATTGTTGATAGATAAAAGCAAGTGAGAGAGCAAAAAAGAAAAAGAAAAAAGCTTTGAGAATGCTGAAAGAGAGTGTTGGCTTGTGGGCTATGCCAATTCCAAGACAGTACCTCTCGAGTTTAATACTACTATTTCTACTTCAAATGTATATGCACCACTGTATGTAATGTAAGAGATAGGGGGGAGAGAAAAGGTGGGTGGAGGGGTCAAATAAGGGTAAAGTGAAGCTTTACATGTTCAATGATTCCAATGAATTTTGTCAGAAAATACAAGGGTCCATGGACAACAAAAGGGCCTTCAAATGCTCCAACCTGTCTCTCCCCACCCTCTTCCTCATCAATTTCACTTATAACCATAACTAACTTCTTATCTCTTATATCTCTCCCTCCCTCTATTAAAGTTCTCTACTTTAAAAATATTTTTTCATATCTGAAGTTAATTGTATATTTTTGCTGGCTGCTGTTTTTTCTCTCGAAAATTTGAAGAAAAGAGAAACTTCTACTCCCTCCGTCCCACTTAAGTTGGGGCGTATTCTTTTTTGGGCCGTCTCAACTAAGTTGAGTCGTTTTCTTTTTAAAACACCTTTATTACATACACAAATTTAAATAATATATATTTCTTTCACCACTTTATACTCCTTTTCAACTCACCATAACACTTCTTAATTACCGTGCCGAAAAGAAATGTCTAACTTAAGTGGGATGGAGGGAGTATTTGATAGAATTATCTTGGGATGTTTATTCGTAACGGGTAGTCGATCTTGAAAACTATATATTTTAATCACCCTACTTTATTTCGAATTATAAATTCAGATATCCGAATACAACTTGGGTATTTTGATTTGGATAGTTGGATGTTTAAAACTATCTGAGTGATTAAAATTATTTTTTTATATTATCGAGTATTATTTGAAAGTTTAGGGTATTGTCAGATATTATATGATAAATAAATTATATGTATATGGATTTCGACCTGGTTGGATTCTATTTGAATCCAAAAAAACATATTTTTTAAGTTTGAACCCATTTCAAAAATTCAAAATTAAGGTATTAGGGCATCCTAACTCGATTGGGATCGGGTATTGAATATTACTCAAACTTTATATAGCCTAATAGGAAATTAGGCACTCCTAGAATTATGGACATGTCCTTGCAAATTATCATTATATTTTGGATCGATAAAGATTAAAGAAAAAAGGATTGATGAATACAGTCCATAGAGGGGTGAAGGTCATGTTTTTTGTTTTGTTTTAATCATGAAAAAGAAGAAAGATAAGAGATAATTATCTAAATAAGTAGAAGAATATAATCACTAGAGTCAAGAATTGGAGCAACACTATTTACAATTACAAGGCTTTATAGATAAGGTGTAGCATTTGTCAATTCTTCCATTTGAATACGACATTCTAATTCCAAAAAATATCATTTTCTGATACAAACTATAGTCTTGCACCATTTTATAATTGCAATTTTAATTAATAAGTAGAACAATGTGTTCTTATTTCATGATTTAGTATATGTTACATAAAATTTTGAGCTTCTTCAAAGCTACAAAATAGAGATTTGATTGCATATACTAATACTATTATATACTTTATATACTAAATTTAATGTTGTGTTCCTAAATTGACCAAATTTGTGGCCAAGAGTGATCAAGATCGTTTGTAGGGACATGTTGATTTTTGGACTGAAAACACCCATCAGAATTGACGTATTAGTTTCACACACAGACACTTTATAACTGAGAGGCTGATACAGAACACTTCCCATTAGGTCATCTGAAAAGATCATGCATCATGTTGTTATGATTAGTACTAATCAATTATTTTAACTTCCTGTCAACAATGGTAGCACATATTCTTTTTGACCGAAACATGTCATACTCTTATAAACGCTCTCGAGCACGATATACGGAAGACCCACCCTCCGGAAGGTACTGAATTACGCATCCCAACATAAATATATGTGATTCTTTGAATTGGGACTGCAAATGCATTCAAGAAACCAAGCTAACCCCACTCATTTTGGAAAATACTATTATTCTTTATACTTGATTTTGTGTGTGTGCATTGTGGATTGCATTGCATGTAGAGGTGTTTCCCTTACTCGAGTGACACATGCAATAACAAATCAAGATCAAGAACCAAAAATGCCTAACACAACTCTTCATGATTTAGTGAATAGTCCATTCCCACACCAAATTATACCAAATTGCTCACTAACAACCACAAACTAAGGTTGTCTTGGTCTTCTCCACAGACAAACCAACATTCCCACCAAAATTAAATATCTGTGCTCTTAGAATTAATAAAACCACAAGAATATCGCATCCAACCCCAAGTTGAAAAATCAAGCTCAAGTCGGACTCAAACTCATACAGATTATGCAGTTTCAAGCAAGAAGAGTGAGTAATCTTAGAAAACTAACTGTTCAATTCAAAGCTGCAAAACATAAGAGAGATTAACCTGAATATAAGAATCTACTCTGTTCAACATGTGATTCCTGAGATTTTAAATATTCTTTATTTCACGAGGCCCTATACTTCATATTGAATTAATTATTTTTGCCTAGCTGTCTCATAACAAAACAAAATAGATTAAACAAAGTAGTGAGACTTGCTCCAAGTTCAAGATTTGAAATTATACTGAAACTTGGCCTCCATCAATAGATGTAGGATCCAGCGTTAGAATTTGCTGTTTCCTATAGTTACAAAACACCACCTTGCAACTGAGTTTGTAACTTTGGCTCTTAGTTTCACATGCTGTAATTTGTTGGAACTTTAAGTGATCGGCTATCGGGATAGAAAGACGAGCAAAAGTACATTCCTCGCCTTTCCCTCCACTCCTCAGTAGGTGAACCGTAAACGTGTGGAAGGCTTATGCAAGGACGCTATGCAGTAGGGGAAGTTTCACGATTGGATAGTAGCTACCAGTGATTGGACTAGCTACGATTTGGAAGCCACTTTAGCTCATTCGACTTTACTGCAATATTCAATACCAAAGAAATCCATATTAATAAATTTTTTATTATCCAATCTCGTGTTCGGACTCGATCAAATGTTTGAAGGTTTCGAAGATAGTCAGGTAACATGCTCATGAAGAACAAATTTGAATATGTTCGTGAATTCAAGGATCCGAACATTATCAAACTCGAGTTCAAACTGGCCTCATTTACTAGTGGGGGAGAAAGTGAGAAAAGTGAATGTTAGGGGGCTAAAACAGAGATCCTAAAAAGTGTTGGGGCGTATATAGATAAGTGAAAAGTTAAGGGGGAATATCGAGAATTAGGAGATGAAGAGGGATTGAGTTGCAAAAAAGAATAGAAGTGGGGATGAAGAAGGAACGCTTTTAGGTTATGGTATGATTGGCTTCTCCACAAAAGCTAAAAACCCTAGCGCTATCTCTTCTTTAATTTTTGCTGAAACGAAGTCGTGAAAGCGTTTCTAATGGTGGAGGGATCTCTTCCCCCACAGAATTCTCGCTGATTTGAATAGCCGTTGCTCTCACACTTTACTCCCCCTCCTTCCCTCCATTTTTCTCCCACGCAACGCCATTGATTTATTCTCTAATTCCTCGCCAAGGATGACCTTTTCAGATATGGTATGCGTTGCTTCCGCGGATTGACTCACTTGGCCTTGTGGGTGACATCTTTCTGAGTAAAGGTTATATCGCTTTTGTTTTTCTTCCTTTCCCCCCTCCGATTTTTGAGGCAATTGCGTGTTTCGGGGCTGGATGTGATAATTGGAGCTTACGTTGAGAATCACGTGTTTTAATATAGCTGATTATGGTCTAATTTTGCTATTTTCACTGGATTACCAATGTAATTATGGAAACGGTAAACGAATGTTGATGTGTATGACGTAATTTCTATCTCTCTCTGTTGAATTTTGATGCGTTCATGTACGTAGATAAGTTTGCAGTTATGACTTGGAAGTTCATGTGATGATGGTTCTGGTTCTATGTATGGCAGTAGTCAAAATTCCATCTTCCTTCATGGGGATATGTAGTTTCTAAAAACTGATAAACATCAATTTGTTAGGAATGTCATTTTCACCAGCTGGTTTTATTTATTTGAGTGCTGCGTGTTGTATTGATGCTTACAATATCTATATATTGCAGGTTTCAGTGAATATGGATTCTGCATTGAGTCACACATTGCATCCTGGGCCCATTGATGACTCCATACTTACCTTACAGGATCATCACAGATCTACAGATATATGGAATGGTCAGAACTTTGAACCGCTAACTTGTAGGAGGTGTGATGGGCACTTTTGGCGCTTGGGTACCTTGGACCCTCGAGTGCAGCAAATGATGTTGAAAGCAGGTTTTTATGGGGTGTATAAGGCTGGTCGCATGCGGCTGGATCATGCTCTTATCACAGCTTTGGTTGAGAGATGGCGACCTGAGACGCATACTTTCCATTTGCCAGTGGGTGAGACCACTGTTACACTTCAGGACATTTCTGTATTGTGGGGTCTCCCTGTAGATGGTGAGCCTATTACAGGTGTTGATACCAACCGGTCAATGGATGAGTGGCAAGACATATGCAACGAGCTACTGGGATTCAGACCCCCACCTGAAGACTTTGATCGTGGCCGCCTCAAGATCCGATGCTTACAGGAGAGGTTTAAAACATTGCCAGATGGTGCATCGGAGAGTGTCGTGCAGTTCTATGCTAGAGCATACATTTTGCAGTTGCTCGGGGGGCAGCTACTGTCAGATATGTCTAATAATAAGGTAAAGTTGATGTATCTACCCCTACTTAGGGATTTTGAAGTGGCTGGAAAGCTCAGCTGGGGAGGAGCTGTGCTTTCTTGTTTATACCGTGCATTGTGCCGTGCAACCAAACCTGAGACATCAGATATATGTGGGCCACTGGTACTTCTGCAGGTATTACAAGCCTAACGTACTAATTGCACAAAATTGCAAACAATCATCAATAGAGATAGATATGATGGTGTTTGTGAATATTATTCAGATATGGGCATGGGAGAGGCTTCCTTTCATCCGTCCTGGGAGATTGTCACCCCAACAGCAGCCACCTCCCGATGTAGTTGCTGGAGATCACCCTTTGCCTGCTGCCCCATATGGTTCGAGGTATTTTGCAGATTTGATGAACTTTCTTGAAGTGCTAGTATGCTACAGAACATAAGCTTTTATAATGAATTGTTAATTGTTTATAGATGGAACGTTGGCTTCAAGCTGGAGACAGTTGGAACACATGTCCTGGTCTTATACAGGGATCAGCTAGACAATATGAAGGATGATCAGGTTATTATTCTTATCTGCATATTTTACTACTACAATTCCTGACATTTACCAATATTTGAAATATACTTCATATTTTAGTTCATATGGGACCCATATCCTCCTGAAGTCTTGGCCAGCCTCCCTGAATACTGTTTATCAGGAAGACAAATTTGGCAGACAGTGTCTCCTCTCATCTGCTTTGATGTTGTGGAGTTTCACCATCCCGATCGCGTACTACGCCAGTTTGGCCAAGAACAAGCTGTTCCTGCAATTTGTGACACTATCCCCGACATTCATTTGACTGATCGCCGTGGAAGGCAAAATTATGATTGGGCCCACCATCACAGGCAATTTGTTGATATGTGGGCAGATCGTCGTGCCAGAGTTATATGTGCACCTCCTACTGATGGCCTAATGGATCAGAGCAATCCATACATGATGTGGTACAGAAGAATTACTCGCTTGTTGATTGGTAATCCAGCCACTCGTCCAAATACTGGATACCATGGAGGAGGTTCAATGGAGGCAATGGTAGGAAAACCTTAAATATTTCGCTACTTTTTACCCATCTGTTTTCATGCTCGTGTATTTTTTGTGTTTTGACTTTTTTCAGTGTATCCAGGCCCAGAGCTTACAAAAAATATATCACCGTGCCTCTGATGCTATTCATGAAGGTTATGAGGTATCTGGGGAAGATGCCCTTAGAGAGATTCAGGAAATATGTGCATATTCTCTCAGGGCAGCGCATGAGGACCATCGTCTTACTATGCGTCCTGATACGGGAGCAGCATCTCCATCGACATCCCCATTTTTTCCTCCTAAGGTTCAGAGAGGTCGACCGAGAAAGAGGGGTGCACTTGCTTGTGCGCGAGCAACTGAGAGCCGAAGAAGAGGTTCATATGTTCCTGCAATGCTGCCCGCCTCGTCCGAACTTTCTCATTCTCTGAAGCCATCAAATCTTCACCCAGGAAGTGTTAGTGAAGTGCCAGATACACCAGGAACATGGGATTCTGCGATGAGCGAGTTCCAGGAGGATCATACATCAGACCCAAACGCAACTCAATTGGATCCTGACACTAAAGGTGCGATCGAGTTGCAAATGAAATGGGTGCACTCAAGATACCCAAATCTTGACTTTTCATTGCATTCGTCCCTGAGAGTAATTGCTTATAATGTGCACTGTGTAATTGTTTCTATTGGATCTTGCAGAGACCACAAACCCAATGATGCAGGCTCTTGAGAAGATTCGAGATATATGTGCATTTACTTTGGGAGTGAGTAATCAAAACCAGGCCATGCTATCAACACATGAAATAATCCCAGATGGTTCTAAGATGAAGCATTGCAAACCAAGGAGGAGAGGTGGAATAAGTGGATATTTAGTAGGTACAAATTCAAGTGCCAATTCCTACTTCCCAAGTAACTCTAATACATTTTCGCAAACACCATCTGCCTCATTGGGGCCTAATGGCTCTCCTTTGGAGCCGCATGATAGTCCCCAGCGGGATGTCGAGCCTTTGGTTACACCAACATCAAGAGACACCCTACTGCCAGAATTACATGATAACCTACAGTTAGAGATGATCGAAATCGATACCATTACTGGAAGTAGAGAAGCTTCCCCATCTCCTGCAGACCCATCTATGCTAAATCTTCCTTGTGACAGCCCATGCCATCCGGATTCAGTCCTAACCTTGACAGATGTGAAAACCAGTTTCTCACCAGATGATAATGCCCAAGTCCAAGCCGGTTGTGCAGCAGATGACAGTGAACCAGTCATTGAGCACGAGAACAGAGGAAGTGACGACGGACTCTTGCCATCACCAGTACCTGAACCTCCTACATTGAAACCATGTTCTCAGAACCCAGAACAACCACAAAATGGTGGTACTACAACGTTTAATGGGACTCATTTCCCTCATGAAGATGATCCCAGTACCTTTGGGGTTCCCGAGCCTCACCCGGAGGCGTCGACTTTACATCTTGATCCTATCGAAGAGGCAATGGATGTTAATGAAGTGGACTCCAAGATCATCCCTAAACCTCCTGGATGTGATCCCCAAGAGGCTGACAAGCCGGCACCGATGGGCTTGATAAGCCATGGAATGGAAGACATAAAACCCTATGCACATCTTGCTGAAACGAATCACCCAGAGCCGTCACCAACTCAACTTGATTGCTCTGGGCACCCAGTTTCTGCTGAAAGCATGAAGATTGACGGGGCAGACAGTGATGTTTCAGAAGGTAGTCAAGGCAAGAGGAAAGGGACGGCAACAGATAAAGCAGACACAGCTTCCTTCGTCCCAACCGAGAATTCCCCTGGCCCAGATAATTGTCACGATTATGAGAAATCTCCATTGAAGCCATTTCCAGAGGGAGAGCATCAGGCTGCAGAGACCGACTCTGTAGCAGTAGCCAAAGACAATGCTCAAAGAAAGTACAAGAGACTGAGGCGTTCTGCACCGAAACAGACGTAATTTTTGCATTGAAACGTTGATTTTGGGAAGACTTGCTATGCAAAGACCTTGCTTGTGTGATCTTATGCAGTCTGCTTCTCCAATATTGGTGTTGAGTTCTCAATTGTTTATTTATTCATCAAAGAATAGTGGATTCTTATTCCATAACCATGTTATCGAGTGGCTGCATGGTGTACAATTTGATGTAATTTTCATTTTTGAATGTATATTCTTGGAAAGTTTTGAGATTAGATATGAGAATCATCTCCTTGGGATAATGAGTAGTAATTCAACATAAAAGCACGTTTTGCTATATATATATATATATGTTTTTAAAATTAGTACTGTAATCTAGAAACTTAATTTAATTTGTATAAATATATTTCTTTAAATGGTAAAAAGTATCAAATTCATTTTTGTTTTCGATTCTATTACAATCAGTAATTTTTATGTCATTGAATAGATATATCCTTATGATCAATATTATCAGGCATAACTGATGAATCATTCAGGATAAGAAATTTTGACATGGGACCAAATAATTCAAAAGGAATAGTGGAAAAAGGACACAAGAATTATAACCCAAAACTCCAAGATTGACATGAGAACTCGTTCTTTAAGAACATACCATAAATCATACATGGTAAATCTCAAAATTTTAACTATCAAGTTTGATACAGAAAGCAGCCTTAAAAGACTCAACGGCCACCATGTGAAGAGCAACGAGCAGCAAGTCAATGTTAGCGTATAACAATCTTGAAACTTATGAAGCTTAATTAAAAAGATCAGAGTTCAACCAATCCCTACAAGAACATCAAAAATAATGGCAATTATTTTCGATGTAATGAATGAAAAACATAGGAAAAGTAGTATGCGGATCTTACTTGCTGATATCATCCAAGTGGTCATCAAAATCTGTGATGTTCTTCCATTTCTCAGATGAGATGTAGTCCAAAAGCACTACATTAGCTGAAGGCTCCTTGAGAACGAGCTGGCTGCTTGCATCAGAACCAACTAGCTTCCAGCTACTAGATGCATCTTTGCTGTAAAGCTGAGTAATAGATAGACACGAGTTTGCTTTAAATCTCCTAGTAACCCATGACACATCCTTAGCAATAGATATTCCCATCCTCCAGAGAGGAGAGATGAAGAGCGAAAGATAAGTTAATAAATGTTGGTTATGCTATTCAGTACAAAGGATACATGTTGCCTGTCTTTTGGGTTACATTCCTTTTATCACTTGAAATGTTCGATTTGTTTTAATAATTTGACTGCAAACAGTTAATCTTAGGATGACACAAGCACTTCAAGCTGTAACTCAAAACGCGATTGCTAACAGGTGAACTTTATAGTTAGTTGTGAGCAAAGTTTTAACCTTTTAGCTCAATCTAAAGTCTTGGCAACCAGAAAATGCTCAAATCATGTTGTGGAAAAGCTGTTCCATAGTTCTGGAGGAAAGGTTTATAATTGCTAAATCACTAATCGATATCAGCGGTAAGATAACTAGAAAAGCTGTTCCATAGTTTCATCACTCTTTTTCCTCAATCCGTAGCCTTAACAGCAAATATGCAAAATGATCAGTAAACAATCACGGGGGATAGCTTAATCAAATGCAAAAAAAAAAAAAAAAGGAAAAGACAAAAGTTTAAACATTACAATCGGTGCAACCACTAATAAAATTGTTAAGGAAATACCTGAACAACTGGACTTCTATCCTTCCCCTTGTGTAAAGATTCGAGCTTTTTATTATCCAACTATAATTCACAAGTGTAAAAGAGGAGAAGAGAAAACATCAGCAAACTAAATGTCAAGCTTCAAACAGAATTTCAAACAAATTCAATCAACAAAAGCGTTACCAAAAGCACAGCCGCCTGAGGAAAATACCGAGTGATGTGATCCCCAATATTCTTAGCCGCACTCCCGAGCTCGAAATCGTCGTATCTCTCATTGGCATGAAAATAACCCACGATGCTCAAGCCTTTATCTCCATAATACTCCTCAATCTGTCAATTCAAACCTCAATCCATAAATCACAATTCACTAAATCCCGAAATCAGTGAGCAGTGTGGAGTGTTGACTGACCATAATAAGCGCGATTTCAAGGGGAGGCAGGAGGCCGATCTGCGAGTGGAAGAGGGGAACGGATTCGACAATCTCCACTCCGGCGGCGGATGAGCGGCCAAGTAGGACGGCATTAACAGCGGACGTCCGGTGCTTCAGAGCGTGGAGAACCAGCTTTATGTAGGCGTTCTGGTGGATCTCGTACCGCAATTCACCACCCATGATTACTCACTGAGTCCAATCGATTCCGCTTTGACGCGAAAAAAACTGAGTTTCAGACTCTTCTTTGATTTGCAGAAAACCAATTAGGGCTTTTCATTTGGGAACGCCTTCCCTTCTTTTTATTCATCACTTTCTTGCGATTTATTTATTCATTATTTTGAGAAAGGAATTGCAGTTATTGGATTTTTATAATTATTTTTGAGCAATTATTTAATTGAATTACAATTACTTCAAAAAAGTTATCAAGCTTAATGGTCAAAAAAGTTATCAAGCTTAATGGGGAATAGAATAGTATTATACTTCAAATAATACAAGAAACATAGTATCAATATAAATTAGAGAGCAATAAATCTGGGTCTTTTATTCAATATTATTAAAATCTTAATATGTTTTTTCAATAGAGTTGGACAATATAATATTTAAGTTAGAATATAATTTTGAATAAGGTATATAAATGCAACTAGAAATTACATTATCAATTAGAAATATACCAAAATCACAAACAAGTGAAGCAAACAATCAAGAAAACAGTCAGCACTAAAGGGCCAAAACCAGCTTTAGAAAAACACAATGGTCTCAAATATACAAAGGCATACATATATGAATGATATAGCCAATTCCCTCAACTCAGTGTAATTATTCTGCACAAGAAAGTGGCAACGGTGGCACTACTCACCAAATCGGCCTCTCGCCGGGCAGGTACGAAGGAGAGCTGCCGTCGACTTTGTTTTTCTTCTTCTGGAAAACGTAGGTGAGACTTGGCATCAGTACTTTCTTTGAAACAGATGTCTTTGCTTTCTCCAGCCTCTTCATTTCGCTTGCTTTCTCTTTCGCTTGCGATTTCGGCTTCTGGATTTGGTAGTTACTCGGAGACGATTCCAACGACTTCTCTGTCTCTGCAAGAAACCGTGCTGCTACTTCTTCGGCCTTCTTCTGCTCCCGTTCCCGCCATCTCCTGAGTTCCCCTTCGACTGCCTTCCTAGCTGCCTCAGCCATCTCGGCTTTCTTCAACGCATCTTTCGTTGCTGCTTTCATATCCTCAATCTCCTTCTGCGTGGCCTCGAATCTTTTCACGGCCTCGTTTTCACTAGCTTGCACGGCTTCCACCTGGGCCATGGCAGCTGCGACCTTCATATCTGAAAGTTTTTTGGATTCTTCAACCTTTCGGCTGAGCGATTCAAACTCGTCTCTTGATAATGTGATCTGGGCCCCGGGTTCGGATGTTGAGGCACGTGCAGCATCAGTTGTTTCAGATAGCGTCTTAATCTGATTGAGGGCTTTTACCTCCGCCGCCTTCGCTTCCCCAGCCTCACGCATTGCAATCTCGAGTTTATCTTCTGCTTCTTCCAGTTCGATTCTCGTTGCTTCTGCTTCTCTGTTGAGCTCTTCAGCCTTCTCTGTCATCTCCTGAGCTTCAGTCTTGGCAGCTTCATTCTCCGAAGCCAGTTGGTGAATCGAGGCAATCAGTTCGTCCGACGCACCTTTAATTTTGGCCTCTTCGACTAGTGCTTCTTCAAGCTCGGACTTTGCTTTCAGGAGCTCGACGTGCAGATTACCAGCTAATGTTTCAGTTTCTGCTTCCTTCTCCTTTAATTCAGAATGCACCTTTTTAATATTTTCCAGTTCAACCTTAAGACTCTCCACTAGGCTTCTAAGCGAGCTCTCCTCCTCTACAACTTTACTCAGAGATTCTTTTGCACCAATCAACTCTACCGCAACAGCCTTAACGGAACCAAGATCGGAAACCCTTGCATTCTCCATCTCACTTCGTAGAGATTCAATTTCGGACAATGTTCCGTTCAGCTGAGTCTCCAGATTCTTCGTGATGTCAGGATCAACATCTTTCTTCAAAGCAAGCAGCTTTTTACTCGATTCTTCAAGTCTTTCTCTATGTGATTGCTTCCGTTTTTCCTTCTCAGCACACATTCTTGTTTCCTCTTCCCGTGCTTGTGCACTTGCTAGCTCCACTTGCTGAGTCGTGTCATGTATACTCGCAATTTCAGCAGATAGCTCGCCGACTCTCACAGTGTTTGCTTTCGCAGCAGTCTCTGCTTCAGCACCTTGCTTTGCAGCACTTTCCTTTCCTTTCAGAGATGCATCGTATTCCTGACGAATTTTCTGCAACTCCTGCTTCGCCACATTAAGTTCCGCGGCAGCATTCAAGTACTGAGTTTTGTCAGTTTCAGGATCATTACTCGAAGATCCATTCACTCCTTCCAAAATATTATGGTTGGCTTCTGCCTGATGCCTAGCTGCTTCTGTAGCTTTAATTGCCGAATCCTTCGATTCATTAATGGTTTTTAGCTTCTGGGTCAGCTCCACCACAGTCCGTTTAGCCTTTTGAAGTTCTAAAAGTGCATCAGCTTTAGTAGTCTCGGCATTGTTCAACTGTTCCTTCAACTTAATTAACTCCTTCTGGGTCAGGTGAAGCTGCGTTTCTTTGGCTAGCACTCGCTACAAATAAGAAATACGAGCAAAGAAGGGGAAGCATCAATAGTTATGCCACAGAAAATCGACAGCGTACTCAAAGAGTTCTGCTAATAAATAAAACAAACATTAATGACGAACTGCAGCCAAACGAAAGCCTAATGTACGTATCCATCATCCGTATTCCTTATTGAAAACATGATATTTATAAGAATACCAAAACAAGAAACCATATAACGACACGTTTATCATGAGCTAAACTAACGGCAAAATCCAAGTACTACAGCTATATTCACATCGTTTGAAGAAGCCAACAACACAAAGTAATGTAGAGCAACAAGGAACGGATCAGAAATTAGGTCAACATACCTCTGCAGAATGTGCTTTCGGCTTCCTAATGGCAGGCCTCTCGCCCGAGAAGGCACCTTCACCAAATAAGCTGACAGCATCTTTAACGGATTGAAATGGGGCACTGGTGTCTATTTCTCCAACCTCAGCTTTATTTGACCCTTTGCTTTTTTGATAATCTTTCGCCACCATGCTGCCTTCGATTTTTATTCACCTCTTAACTACTAAAGGAAAGCAAAGAAAGAAAGATGTTGAAAGATTTTTATACAACCTAAGCACAAGGATGTTGTTAGGCAAAAATTGCATTAGATTCCCTAAACAAAGGAAGCAACAAATAGTAACATTACATGATTACAATAGGCACACTGATGGAATTCTTAATTAAAACAACACGACTTGGTTCAAGTTTACAATCGGAACCAAATATTGGATAAAGACTGAGTTTTGTCCTTCTGGGCTTTTTATATCCATCAAAAACAAAAGCAAGCCAGAGTAAAATCATGGCACAGACACAGACATACAACTCAACCAAAGATCCAAAGGAGTTTTTAAATAATAACAAAACGAGTAATTCAACTCAAGGAAGTAATCAATAGATTCAGAATAAGGGAGACTTTCAAGAACGTCAAAATCAAAGGAACAGAAGGCCCATGTATTACCTGAAATTTGTGCTTCTGCGAAGTGTAAAAAACATCAATCCTCAATTTCTCAGGAAACAATCATCGGTTCACAACGCTGTTATACTGTTCATGATAAGTAAAAAAGGCAAAGCAAGATATAAACAGGAAACAGCAAGAAAAAGGGGTAAAAAAGAGAGTACAAAGGCCCAATAATTACTCACCAAATACCCTAATCATATGAGAGAGAGAGAGAGAACAATCTGAAAAGCCTCCAGAAATGATGACAGCACTCAAATCCCAAAAAGGGTGCAATGAAAAATCTTGATGAAACTCAGCAGTATCACAACAGCCTCAGAAAAGTCAAACCCTTTACCAGAATAAGCACGCCGCAAGCAAAGCACCACCAAGAAAAGTCCAAGAATCTGCAACTCAAGAAAATCACCTCACATAAACACTTTCAGTTCCGAAGGAAAAAACAAGATCTTCTTTTTCCCTTGAAAGTAAAAACACGCTGTTTAGGGGCGGATAGAAACGAGGATGGGACCTTAAAGAACGAATTTTTAACCGCTGGGAGAGAGAATTTGAAAACTCTTGGGTTGTTTGTGATGGGGGTTTTTAAAAAGGGAGTGAGGAGTAGTAGCAGGTCAGCAAAAGAGCACCGCCCAAACGCTGACTGAGCGCAAGAAAGGTGAAAACAACAGAATTGATGGAGATGTGTTTTTGTATTTCGCAATCCACTTTTTCCTCTTTTCTTTTTAGTATTGTTTGTTTTCTCTTTTCCTTTTCCCAATATTTAGATTTTTTTAATGTGCTAAGTATCTAATTAACTTTATTTATTATAATAAAAAATTACATATAAAAAGAAAAATAGCATTACAGGTGGCAAATTTCTATTGGTAAGAGTTGGCAAAGCCATGTCATAGTATGCATACATTATACATACACGTATAGATTCAGTCATTCTGCGTCGCCCCAATTTGTAATTCCGATAGAGTCTGCTCGAAAACCTCGCGTGGAGTTACGATCAAGCAATTTTTACAAGGTGGGTTTCATTTTCGCGAGGACCCCCAATTTCGATCGCTTTTGTTCTCTTTCAATTTCTAATAAAACCGTGCGGACAATCGATTTTTTGAGTGCTGTTTCTGGTATAGATTGAGGCTAATTAATTTTGGTTTTGAAAAATATGTGATCAATGTTTTGTATATCCGAAAAGGTTTACCTCCACGAGATTTTGTTGAGTTTGGCTGGAAAAGGCGCAATTTTGACATCCTCTACCTTTTTGTGTGCGCTAAGATTCTGCTCTACTTTTTTCGCGGATTCATTATTGGGAGAAAAAAATTTGTTTTGTTTTTATGGATTTTGGCACTAAACCATGTATGCACATTGTGGTTAGCTGGTTAGGTTGCTATGGGTATTAGCAATGTTTTGTTACACTTAATGTAGATCTTTAAGTTGGAGGTTCTGGATTATAAGCTATTCAATCAAAACTGATGCTTTAGAGATACACCCTTTTGGTTGGTATTATGAATAATGTCTGGAGATGCTAGTGTTATAGTTATTGAAGAATTATAACTTTCATTATTGAGTTTGTTGGAGAGCCTTTTAAACTAGTTAACTCACTAACTTTCTTGGTCTTATGTTTCCTTTGTTAGTCTACATATTGATTGTTTTGACATAGGGTACATTGAGATTTATTTCGGACGATAAATCAAGTATCTTGAAGCAGCTTATGTCTTGTTTTCTTGAAGCAGCTTATGTCTTCTTTTTGTTTATAATAAAGAATAGCTTTTGTGCAGAGATATGAATGTGGCATTTTGGATTGCAAGAAAACTTGCCAGTTATAGTTAAATGTGAAGTAGGGAGTTATTTTGTGGTGCATGTTCGTTCACATGATTGATTTCTAACATGAATACATAGGAAGATAGATTTTTTTTTTCTCTAGAAATCTTTTCAACCAAAGCTATGATTTTTGACTCACAACATGTAAAAGATAGGGACAAAACTGAAATATGTATAAAGTTTGCAACTTTTAGCTGCTCTAGTTGATATCAAAAGAATTTGCTCCCTCTCCCGCCCTCCCGATATTTGTACCATTAAATTTAATAGACCAAAGATTCATGTCATTCATATAGCTGTTATTACCTTCACTTGTTTCACCAAACAAAATTGACGAAGTTATGAAATTGGGTTGCAGATGAGGCTTCCAGTCGCAGCGGTGGCGTTGGTGGTAATTTTAGGCAGTCTTGGAGGTGCTTTTGGTATTAGATTTGTGATAGATAGAGAGGAGTGCTTCTCTCACAAGGTGGAGTATGGAAATACCGTTCATTTCTCATTTGTGGTGATTAAATCAGAGGGGTCATGGCATTACAGTGAAGATGGTGTTGACCTTGTTGTAAGTCCCTTCTTCAATTCCATTCATCCTTGGAAAATCTGTTATTACAAACAATTACCCAAACCTTGTTTTACCTTCCTAATGGATATCACAAAAAATACCAGGTTAAGGGACCAAACGACGAACAAGTCCATGACATTCGCGGCAAGACAAGTGACAAGCACGAGTTTGTAGCTTATCATCAAGGCGTCTACAGGTTCTGTTTCACTAACAAGTCCCCTTATCATGAAACCATAGACTTCGATGTACATGCTGGTCATTTCTTGTACCACGATGAGCATGCTAAAGATGGTTGGTGATTATAATTCCTTCTCTCTTCCATCAGTTGTTCCATTGTATATACTGATTGATATATTGAACCCGGGTGCATAAATTAATTGATATGTGCAGAGCATTTCAAACCACTTTTTGAGCATATTGGGAAGTTAGAGGAAGCTTTGTACAATATTCAGTTCGAGCAGCATTGGCTAGAGGCTCAAACAGATCGTCAGGCTATAGGTAAGCTGGTCACGTTGAGGCCGTTTCCGTTGCGCTCTGCTCCAAATTCATAACTGATCAATCTTTTCTTTATGGAATGCTATCTTAATTAGTCTGTATGTTCGGGTTTCGTTTCAGTGAACGAGAGAATGAGCGGTGGTGCAATACGCAAAGCTCTGTTTGAATCGGCTGCTCTGATTTTCGCGAGCGGTTTGCAAGTTTTCATTTTGCGTCGTTTATTTGAGAGAAAGCTTGGAGCTTCAAGAGTTTGATGTTGTACTTTACTAGTGCAGAAACTGTGGAATTTCGAACTCAGAGTTCTTGTTAATTTATATCTCATATACTTAGGTACATTTGGTAAACAATTCTCAAAGCTTGTTATGTTAATTAAAATCCTTTTTGGTGCAGAGTATTACTATTAGCTGTCTTGGTGACTTAAGACTTAGTATTAGACAAGAAAAATAGCTGTTTTGGGATTTATGGATTTGAAAGTTTTACATACTTATATACATTTCTATATCTAAAAGTGAAAGAATGGAAGTGATTGGAATATACATTTCTATATCTAAAAGTGAGAGAATGGAAGTGATTGGATGTCAAATGGGTCTTCCTTCCAATCCATCTCTTGTAAAATCCCTTGTATCATACTTCCCTTCGCCTCGTCTAATCTATCTTGGCACATTTAAATATTATAATAAACTTAGTTGTATAAAAATGTATCAAGATGGATGAGACATTTAAATATTATAATAAACTTAATTGCATAAAAATGTGTCAAGATGGATGAGATGGAGGGGCTATTTTGCAGCTAGGCACAAACAAGATTCTCAAAGAAAAAGAAGTACTACAAATAAGAGAGAGTGAGGCGAATAAATGGTCGGAATGGTAATAAGTGAGACTGGCAAGCAAATAATTTACACTGTCAAAAATAGCAAAAACAAGCATAATGATTCAAAACAAAACACACAGCAAGATGTTCATCAAGTTCCCGAATTCGTTCCCCAAAACACGAATGAACGCAGTTTTACAACACACAGAATGGAGTGGTACCGGTGCCTAATGCCACCTGCACCACCTCCGATTTAGCTGCGTTCTTTATAAAATATGCACTCTACTTTTATCTTCTACACATTGATTTGGTCAGGATTCCGCACTTCGGTTGCTAAATGCAGCAGAACCATTTTTTCTGCAAAGAACGATGTACTTTAGAAATCAGTTTTAGAGCGGTTCCGCCAGAAAAGAAAAGAAACGTGATAAAGCTTGTAAACATATCTAAACCGTAACATGGTGGCTATAGTTCATAAATGATTTAAGCCTGAAAACATTGAGCGGAATCTTGAAAATAAATAGCTATACTATAGTTGTAGTTCAATGCTGATATGTATAATACCGAATGGAATAACAACTTACACCCTGAGGTTTTATAGGTCCTGCTCCTACATAATTTGTATTTGTATCCACCTTTGTAGGAGAATCTGGTTTACCACCTGTTTTTTTTTCATCACGCGCCTTGTTAAATATTACAGTAAATCCTTCAGCTGAAGCAGGATCATTAACATCCCATTCACCAAACTTTGGCAATGGCCGACCCTTCTCCTACAGAAGCAAAAGGTTAAAGTAAAATGAATTAGTTCGAGGCAAACCACTTTACATGTAGACACGTGATGACCAGAATAAGACACAGAACATCATGTTCAGAAGTAGACAACCACAGTTATGAGAATAAAATTAAGATCACTATGATGACAATAAATTTGGCTTGAAGTGAAGGCTCGTGAAATATTGTGAAAATGTACAAGTATGTAGAGTGTAAAATGAAAAGCTATCATTCGAAGGACTGAAAAATCAGTCAGTTTTTAATACACTATAAAATTTATTTCAACTGGACAATGTATGCTAGGGTCATAAAGTGAACTGTACAAGCAACAAAGCTAACTTTGGAAAAGAGTTACTCTGAGATTAAAAAAAAAAAAGAATACAGAGCTGAGCAAACGTTTAAAGGCATATTGCAAACTGAACATAGAATCCCACCCAATAATTGTATGCCAATTATTCATCCACAAGCACTTCCACTACCCAAAAGTGGGAAATGGATCATGACCAACCACCAATCCCCATACTCATAACCTTCCCACATCCATTCCCCTTTCTCCTTCCCTTGTATTATTTCCTAAATTGAATTTCAATCTGAAATAATTAGTCACCTCACCATCAGCAAAATCTTCCTATTAAACTCACATCAAAAGACTTGGAGAATGGATATTTTTAGGGAGTGTATGGAAAAGTATAATACTTTGATTAATCATGAAAAAGTATCCAAACAGAAAAAACAAATAACCTCATACTATCATACAGAAATAGAGCGACTACATAGCTTAGACAAACAACATCAACAAAAGGCATCGGAAACCCAATGAGAACATGCCAGTTACAAGAGAAAGCAACAGTCATAGTAGATCAATTTTAAATCCAATGAACTGTACCACTGCATTATTACATTACACTACATAGACTGCTAAAGAGTACGCAACTCAAATAAGCAGGTAGACTGGCTGATCATGAATACATAGAAAAGCAAATTCCGAATGTTTGGTGGAAACTGACCTGGTGCAAAAGAAAACTCATATGATATCTAATAATAAAGAAAGTGTAGTTCTTTTAGTGCAAACGCTATAGGATTCGGGAAAAATATCATCTATACAACTGGAAAAGAATAAAGCACCAAAAATTCATTGATCAAAGTGAAACTCTTTTTACCCCTTCAAGATAAAGAATTAAAGTGGAGCCTTTTCCTTTTTCAAATAATTCTCATATCAAAACTAAACAGATAAACATATCAATATCTTCAAGACAATAGTTCGTAAATGTGAAATTCCATATCTAGAAATTCTCACAATCCGACTTTACTTATGTTTCCTTTTAAGACAAGGCGCAATTAATGGAGAGGAGTTCCATCGATTAGCTGGAAGATCTCCACGATGAAAGAAGTTAAACTCGGCAATAGAAAAGCTAGCATCAAAGAATAACATCGAAGAAACCGCAAATCGAAGAGATAAACAGTCTAATTCATCCAACTCTCATAGAGCATAGCCCCAAAAAAGCAAAAGATCGATCAAAACAATTAAAATAGAAGCAACTAGAAACGGAAATGAAAATGAAATGTTTTTCCGGTGCAAAGTAGAGTGGAAGGGAACATAATTGAGTCAAATCAAATCCAATTAAGAGATAAGCAAATAATGAATAATAACCCGTGTTAGGATTGCGATTGCATACCGACATGAATCCTCAGTGAGAGAGATTTCAAAGCAGAAAAATGAGCTGAGCAGAGCAATGTAGAGAGAGAAAGAAGAGAGGGAGGGAGAGAGAGAGAGAGAAATGTGTTTAGTCGTCAGTATAGACTAGTGCTATATATATATATATATAATATTTTAAAAATTAATTACATTTTTACTCAAAATATTATAATACAATAAAATAAAATTTTGAGTAGTTTTTACTGAAAATAAGTATTATTAAAATACATATTTTTAACAAAATTATCAAACTTGACTATTGTTTGTGAATTGCGATATTTATATGACCATTAAAATAAATTTGAGATGGGAATAAAAAAATTAAATCTATTTATCGTCGATTTATTAGTGATATTTAAAATATATATATATAGTGATATATTTTAAATATATATATATATATATATATATATATATAGTGATAGTTGAACAACTTTTATTTTAGCGTGTATTGGGCAACCACCAAAAAGAGATTAGTCTACCTAGTATTTAATGATTTTAAAATTAATAAATCGGACTATAATTAAATGTAATTTGCAAAGTATTGAGGCTTATAGCTTTCATGTTAAATATTCGTATAATAATTTGGTTAAAATATGCATCATGTTCATGGAACTATTCAAACTTTGTTCAATAAAAGCTTCTTCAATATTCGTCCATTAACTTAATGCATCGAACTGAAACAAGCTCAAGTAATAATATTTGATTTAAAAGGTTCACAAACATGTTTGAATAAAATCTTAAAAGATCGAATTTAGTCACGAAGTTTGTTAATGTGTGTTCATGAACTAAAAAAACGAATAGAGTTTCGATTACTCAACGAACTTTATGTATGAACTAGTTCTCAATCTTTTCCGTAATATACATAAACTCAAATAACTTAATAATCGGGTTCGGACTTAAATATTTAACAAATTCGAGTCAAGTCCAAATTGACAATTAAATCAAATATTAAATGAACCAAACTCGAGCTTAGTTTTCTGAACTCAAACCCGAGCCTTCAAATTCTCAAACAAGCCAAACTCAAGCCTGATAATCGGTTAAATTCAATCCAGAGTTATATCCAGCTACAAATTGTTTACACACAAAATATGGGTTGGACTCACGTTAGTTTGCAACCAACAAATTTGAGAACAAGATTCAATTGAGAGCTCAAAAGCAAACACCAAAAATGCATGGATCATACTATTTCATGAAATCAAAAGACTGTACAAAACACAGGACAAGACAAATGTCAAAATATACTCTAGCTTGCTCATAAATGAATGGGCAAAATCTAGAAATTATTTTGAAATAAGGTAGTTGGGAAATTACTATTCTGACATGGTGTACCCTAGAGCCAATCAGCCACTAGATAGAGAAAAGAATGAGGCAGCTTATATTATATATATATATATATATATATATATATATATATCTAAGAATAGTGTTTCACTGCCAATATAACAGAGGAGAGGGGCATGCAAAAATAGGGTATTGAGCTTGGTACCAGTTACCATCTTCCCATGATTCTCTGTCTGCTACTACTGCATATGCTGCTGCACAATTCAGAAGAAAGCACGAGCCACTTACTCTGCTTCTTGGATTTCGTCACAACCAACGTATATACCTCTCATCTCAGGCATTAAGTGATGACGTTCGTGCATGGGTGCTGTCATGTTCCGAAGCAAGATGATTGGCATCATCGACTGCAAAAGTAGTAATACAACTAACTCCTCGGGCCAAGAAACATATTTGGTGAATTCCATCTATTTCTGTGACCATGAGTGAGGTCTGGATGAATTGATACCGACAGATAATACTGAAAATCAAGATGACATACATGTACATTGCAGTGAAGAATCCATCATCAGCTTGGACTGCAGGAAGTTGTCAGTGGTTTTCAACCAAACCCAAATCCTTCACTAGCTTCGTGGATTGCCAACAACAGACGTCCTTGAAGCTGTTCCATTGAGGAATACTCGGGAAGGTCCAGTTGGTTAAAGCTGGGAAGGTAGCAAGGACATCAATCAATACACAGAACATAGTTACAGCATGATTTGTTAAATTGACCTTCTTCCCCTAGGGCGCCGCATCTCTATATATAATTAATTAAATACCAGGTATGAGCTGACGGAAGTCTCTCGGGGGCTCCATATGCTTTGTGAATCTGAAACTTTTGTGGACCTGAAATGCCTTGCAGTGCCTTAAATCCTTCTAATGGGACCTAATATACCAACAAACCCAAATAGGTAACATTATATGTGTGATAAATCCCCCAGGATATTGTTGCAATAAGTAACTGGTCAGCTTTTCAAAACTAAGAAAAATAGTTTCCAGATTCAGTGAATCACCTTTGAAGTGCCTGTTACAAATTGGAGTAATCTTGCCATATCTTCCTTGTTGAATCCTTCAACAACCTCCCAAAACCACTGAACAACATTAGATGCAGAAGTGTAACCAGTATACTCGGTGTTGGCCTTGAGATCAGACACTGCACATGCATGAAATTATTAAGAAGTTTCATGAATAAAAGGTGATTATTTCACATACTAAAAAAGGCTTGCCAACTTACAATCAATCTCAGGAAGACCACTAATCAATAATTCAAGCTCCTTATCATTGAAAATAGATATTAGCTCTCGAGGTACTAATTCATTGAATCCATCAAGGAACAAATTTATTTGGGGCCGGATGGCATTAGTCAAAATGTGATCAGCAACAAGGTCCACATATTCGTGCTTTGTTTCTTCTGTCACTCTAATATTTCTTCCTCCCGGCTTGAGCTCATAATCAGTAACCTTCCAACATACGCACATTAAAGTTAGGTTCTGAATTCTTAGGGTAACCTCAAATATATACAAGAACTCCAACATATAAATACAAGGATAAAAAGAATTATGAATAAGTAACATCTACAACATCAATCTTTTTACCTCTGTCTTCTCATAAAGGATATGTTTTTCTTCATCTGCATCCATGCTGAAGGTCAAATCAGGTATGTTGCTCACATCATTCTGCAGAGAAAGGAAGCCAAGTAATTTAGGAAATAAGATTAGAGTTTTTAGAAAAATTAATAAACCACTTAATACTCCCACTCACCTCCAGCATCCATTTCAAGTTTTTATAGTAATCAGGATCTACTGCCTCAATATCATGATAGGTCACCTTTACACCGAGGATGTGCTTGTAAAAGGACCGCGTAAAATATACATCAAGCAGTTGTCCATCAAACAGTGCCTTGGCTACCTATAAAAAACATGGTATAACAATGGTACTTGGTGAAATGATCAAAATAGATGAAACAAAAAAAAAGAGCTCACTCACAATAGGTGAAACGAAATATAAAGCTCAAGCTAGACAATTACCATGCGACCAACAAATCTGAAATAAGAGAGATGTTCAGTTTGGTATACAGAATTAGGATTTGGCTGAAAAGTTGCATTATTTCCAACTGTTGTGAAAAGCAGAGCTCCTTTGTCAAAGATGACCCTTGATAGTAATTGATACCATTCCCTAGTCAAGCCACCAGCATCGATACCCTCTTCACCTTGAAAATGAACATTCAACCTTCCCTTAAGGTCTTGATTAGGTCGCATTCGAAGTTGATTATATGAGTCCTCTAAAATGTATGCTCGCCTAACACTAATACGCAGAGGTCCTGAGAGGTGTTGGTCATGCTGCAGCCGTATCCTGGATCGAAAGTAAGATCTTTTGTTATCAAAATCAATCAGCCGAGGAGCTTTAAGAAGCATGGAGAGTGATTTTTCCAATAATCCAGGATTCTGCCTCACAAAAGCATTAAGAAGGCGACGGTGCTTCTCAGCAAACCTCACAAATGTGGCAGAGCCATCAATTATCCTGTAAGAATCCAGACTTTTAATAGATATTGGATTTGAACTCCCACTAGACTCTTTAACCTCTCTTGCAGTAACATTGGAATGATCTTGCTGCAATATCGAATTGTTTGCCTGCAATTTTTCACACAGAACAAAAAAACCCTCAATGAATGGCAGGAGTCTCTGAGTTCCGGGAGGAAGAGGAGGAGATGCTGAAGAAGAACCCCCCTGTACATGGTCACCCATGCTAATGTTTGGGACAACTGACGAGTGAGAGTTCTGATTCAACTCCGAGTCCATTGAACTAATACACTCACTTAGTTCTTTCCATAGCGACTCCAATGCCACATTTAACTTCCACATTGTAGCGTGTTCTTCCTGTTCATCACCATTCACTTTCTCCTTATCACTGTCAGTCTTTATTTTGGCCTCGTCAGTCTCACTGCCAACAGAAGTGAGAGAGCTGAGAATCTGCAGAACGCGAAGAACAGCAGCCCCAGCCTTAGATCCAGCAACCAAACCCAGCATGTGTGTATCCCTAAGTGTAATAAGTTCATTAACAGCAGAGCTGCTCAACCTTTGGGCCAACTCCGAGAGTTCCACAACAAAAAATTTGCGATGAGCAGCAGCTACAGAGGCTATTTTCCTTAGCACATCACCAGCCAGTGTGTAAACTTTGTCTGAAAGCCTAAATCACACAAAACTACTGATCAATAACAAAGAACAAATAGATATCGTAGGTTGAATTAACAAAAGAACTCGATAGAATATGAAAAGGAATTTACTAGCACATGTATCAGTAGGACAATAGATTTTCCTGGAACTCAACAGAAGAAATGAAGAATAATAAGATAGTGAATAGTAGTACCCTTCATGCCCAAGAAGACCACAGAGATTACAGAGATCTGCATGAGGCATCAGTAGGAAAATATCAGAGGTCCCAACGCCTCTCTGACCATCTGATTTGGAATTTGAAGCAATGGTACTTTGGTCAACTTGATTAGAGTCCACTATCAATCCATCGGTGCCTTTGTGAGTATCACTAATGATTTCATTTCCAGGAGAGGTTTCAGCAGGAGAAGCAGTTTCTTCAGTATTTGATTGAATATCTACTTTGGACGCTGCAGCATACACCACCACTTGGACTAGACCCATAACCTTTCAGTGAACAACAAACGATGCATTATTTGTTAAAAATTAAATCAAACAGCAATATTTAGAATTAATTGAACATGATAAAAGAAACCTGCTCAAGGTGTGCGCTGCTCCGTAAGAACAGTGGTTCACTTAAAAGTCTCAGAAGTAATATCATAGGAACATCCTTAGTCTGTGAGCTTGCGGAAATACACATGTGAGGCTCTCCACCAGCAATTTTATCCTTACCTCTTGCATTATTTCCCTCTGACGGGTTTGCGTATGCAAAATCATGAATATATGAGCTTTCAAAGTGGAAAAGGAGACTGGCTACACCAGAATGATTTGTAGCTAGATAGGTTAGAATTTCGAGTACCCTTCGCAACACAAGTGGGGGAACACCTGTAAAATGGAGGATCATCGTTGTAAGATCCAAGAGAAAGAGAATTTTCTATCACCAGGGTAATGGAAGTACCATCACATAATCGAGATCGGCCATAAACAACATCAGACTGACATCCATAGAGCCTCTGTGTATTTATCGAAGTCATTGCACCCACAGAGCTCACCATCTCAGGCTTTATCATATCAAGCAGAAGTCGAACAAGTATTGCTCGTGTATCATTGTGCGAACACAGATTCAACAAAAGTCTCTGTAGCAAACCTTTTCCAAGAGGCTACAAAGCAAACAGCAAAAAAATATTTTCACTCCATTATTAACTTCCAGCAATTAACTTAATTAAATTATATATGCAACTAATAATTTTCCATGTGACTCCTAAATTGATTTCAGACAATAATAATGTGCAAAGAATAATTTTCCAGGTCATGTTTATCGAACAACGTTTGCTTGAAGATTCAAACAGATTGGATCTAACACTCACATAAAACAATAGACCACATAAGAATTTACCTTGTTTAAGGATTTCAGAGTATAGTACAATTACCTGAGCCAGCCGTAATAATCGGATTAATGCTTTCAAGCCACAAGCATCCAAAAGTGGTTCTCCCTCACGTTCATTCAACTTCAAGTTCTCAGCAACTGATGATGCCCTACTTCCAATATTGACTCCAACACCCCTGTTCATAAATGATTGCCGATCAAAGCCAAATCTATTACCCCTACTGTTTAATCTCTGGCCACTTCCAAACAAGCTGCGAGCATGGTAGTGACTCATTGCTCTATCTCTAAGCATTTGTGCCTCAGCAAGTAATGGAGATGGCAATGCAGATAATAAAGCCTCCGAAGATGTCAAAAGCACCTAATGGACATAAAAGAGGAAGTAAATTAACAAACAAATAGATCAAGTTAGTTGTGAGGTTCGGGATCTAAGAAGCCGACCTCTTCACGCAAATCAGCAGGAAAAGTGGCAATTATCGAAGCATTATCCATGTCCACTGGTTGTCCTTCTGATTGCTGTGCAATTCTTTGAGCTTGTTGCTGCGCAATAACTTCAGCTTGAATATCCAGAGGAAGAGCAGCTAAAAATTCGGGATCAATGTCTTCAACTCTTGGAGGTGCATATGTAGGTGCTGGAGCAGACTGAGCTTGCTGAGAAGCAAGAACCTCAGCACGGAGATCTTCAGGAAGTGCCTCCAAAAATGTTGGATCTATACCATTAGCATTTGAAGCCTCATTATTCAAGCTACTATCATCTGTCTGGCCTGCATCTTGAGCCACCTCACCGTTCAGCTGAGCTGATCGCTCCTCTAGATTAACCCCTGATCCTGAATGCACTTGATCTCTTTCCATGTCAGTAGCATTCATATCGACATCTACACTTTCTGGAACTGAGGAAGCACGACTCTCAGGACAAGCCATATCAGGCTCCAATACTAAGAGTGCAGGACAACTAGACTGGTTATCTGGTCCTGGGGATCTTTCAGAACCCTGAGCCTGAGATGGCATGCTGCAGGACACAAGTCCACTTGAAGTCCTATCAAAAGGCACACCATCCTGAGCAACAGAACCTGAAGATGTCTCTAACAGCTCTCCGCTAATAACATTTCCATCCCCAGTTTCCATACTATCAACAACAATATCACTTGGCTGACCTTCTATTGCTTGATGGCCATCAACTGCTGGTTCAGCAACAGCCTCTGAATTTACTTCCTGTGACAGTTGAAGTTCAGTTAGTTGATTATTTTGATGGTTGTAATAAATAAGGTGATCAATACGAGTATCAGTTTCAATGACCTTTACTGCCAGTCGATTATCAGTTGGACCAATTGGATCACCCTCCTGCCTATCTGGCAACTCTGGGTTCTGTGGAAGCTGTTCCGAAGCATTTTCAGCAGGAGCATTATTGCTTAACTGCAATATGAACTGCTCTTCAACTGCTTGAGCAATTGCAGCAGCTTGACCACCACCTTGGGGTTGGCCATCATCGGTCCAGCGTCCATCACCAGGCCCTCTCCGGCCTGATCCACGCAAGGACTCTAAACCAACAGAAAAATCAGCTAGTTGGGGTGGCACAGAACCACCCAGCCAATCACCAAAAAGATTAGTTGGAGCATTGTCAGAGACAAAAGGAAGAACAGAAGCATCAAACGTATGAAAATGGACTAGATCAATGTTACCAGCAGAAAGGCCTTCTGAATCCCAGGACGAATTCCCAGCAGATGGCCACATTGAAAACAAATCACCAGAATTTGACGGCCTTGAAAGGAGAGGATGTTGAAGACCATTGCCTTCTGTGACTGACCGCTCATAAGTTCTATTGGTCTGACGACGACGCTCAAAGCCAAAAGGTCCGCGAATTCCAAAGAAGTCATCAACATTTACACCTTCAAAAGCTTCAGCTGACACGTCAATTAGCCCTCCCCCTGCTCCAGGTTGTCCAAGAACCTGCAAATGATCCAATCCATCCAGGGCTTCTCTCCACCTAACCTCAATGACACGGTTTTCATGGAAATCATCATCCTCTTCATCAACCATATCATCATTATACTCATCTCCCAAGCCAGTATCATCATGGTCCTCCACATCTGTATCAGCCAAAGACATTAAACCAGTGCCATCTTCAGCTATATCTTCATCATCATCCTCTCCATCATCATCATCCTCACCATCATCACCCATGTCATCCTCTTCTTCATTCATGTCATCGTCTACTCTATTTTCTACATGAAATGACATCTCAATTTGTTCACCATTGGGTAAGGCACCACTTTCCTCCATATAATCATCTCCAAGATCCAAAGGTGTAGCTGTAGTTGGATCCTCAATCCTCATCTCCTGTTCCTCGAACTGGTTTGAATTTGCATTTTGATCACCCTGAGAATTATCGGGGGCCACAACTTCAGAACCAGTATGTCCACCAAGTCCAAGTTCGGAACTCCTATTTTCAGCAGAAGGTTGTAATTGTTGAGAAGCTGCAGCTCCAACACCCTGTGAATCAGACCTTCCATTTGAACCATTTACCTTCTTTTTGGTCAAAGTATCAGCCCTGGAGACTAGTTCAGTAGCATTTGCTGCCCTTGTCAAGCTTTCCAAAGACTTTAGTATGAGATTCACTACTTTTGGTGCATCAGGGTGGTCCAAGTCAATAACCTGTAGAATGCCCGAGAGGCAATGCACAATTCCACCATCTATCATGCTTTTGGCAATGTCAGGTGAACACCCAGAACCAGGTAGGCTACCAGATGAAGAATTCTTTGACAGAATGGAATAAACCAAATCAACAAAAGAAAAGACTTTCTTATCAGGTAATAAGCTGCTATTGGAAGAATTGCTCTCAACATTTTTAAATAAAGACTGTGCTTTCACTAGTTCATTCACTACCCTTCTCCTTCCCTCACTAGAGCGGCCAGTCAATACAACCAAAAACCAAGAAGCTTTTTCAGAGAGCTTATCTCTCCATTCATCAGAGCCAGCAGACTTATCAATCATCAAAGGAAGAAGACGATGTAGAACATGATGAACTATACCCCCCTGCCCAGGAATTTCAAAAGGACTAGACCCGCGCTGTTGGCACATTTCTAGATCTCGTCTCAAGATTACTCCAACAACTTGAACATACATGAGCATAATATCACTCAATAACTTTAGAACGAATGTCACTTTAGCAAGAGCAGCTGATTTCTCTGTAAGACTGTTTGTTCCTATCTTTGTTGTTTCATTAACCTTCGATTTACCCTTCACTTTGTTCATTGGTTCATCTATATCCATAGCACTGGCATGCTCACCCCATTCATCATGACAATGGTATGAAGGAAAAGATGACACGATCTCAAGTAGGTAATCAATGACTTGAGTAAGATTTGCTGAAACCCTTTTGTGGCCTTTGGAGAGCTTACTGGAGCCATCATGGGCCTTATTCTCAGTTAATCTTAAGCATTCATTAGTAGATACTCCAGAGTCCAATCCAGGAGCTTTTTTATCTTTATCTTTAGATAGAACAATAATGCACCTCCCTCCTGATGACTCCAACTGACAGACAGCAGCTACTGCTCTCATAAAGACCTCTGGGTCTCTGGATATAACAGGTGCCATAGATGTCAAAAATGTTCTAGCCACTACACGCCCTTCATGCCTGCCTCCACTCAGTGTTTGGCGTATCTCCAATTCCATAGTTGTTTGCAGGGTTTGAGGATCTTCAAGAAGATGTCGGACAATAGCAGATGCTAAGGTGTCATACCCAGGAAAGAAGCAACTTTTTGGAAGGCTAAAGAGGGCAACCATGCCATCACTTTCAAGGAATTGCACAGCCAGAGCGTGTGATTTTGTCAAGCGAGCACATAACTGAAGAATGGCCTGCATAATAATAGGGGGTACATGTCTTTTTATCAGATCACAAGCAATTCCAAGTACTTTACAACTCTCTTCCATTGTCAAGTAACCTGTTGGTTTTCCAAGAAGTTTTTCAAACACAGAGATGTCCTTAGCAGATTCATCTTTGCATTTCTCAGCAAGCAATGATTTTTCCTTTATTGCTTCAGATGGTGCTTCATTTCCAGACAATAAAGATCCAGTAACTGTTCCCTCATCAGCATGATTGGAAATTTTAGGCCTAGACTGCACCAAATCATCCAAGATAAGGAGTAACGAGCTGATGCATTTAGGAACAAGGAGCTCTTGTGATGCCTCCGTCCTCTCCATAAAATTAATCAAGATATCAACTGCAATAGAGACAATCCCATTTTGTGCCGCAATTTCCCTAGTTGTTCCATCTTCTGAAAGAAGTAATGCTAAAGTATGTGAAACCATACCCAGTGCACAGCTATCTTTTGAGAAGTCAAGTGGGCAGAGCTTGAGCTGCTGAACAAGATAAGAAATTACTTTTGATCGATCTTCCCCCTTGTTCCTGCTGCAAAGAGTACCCAGCAAATCTGTCAACGGAAAAGCCATTGAATCACAAGCCTGAAACAATTTCACTGCAACAGAAAGGATATAATCCACAGGTGGTGGTTTTGGCAGCCCCTCTTCAGCCACAGCATCAGCAGACTTATCAGCCGCATCAACTTTAGATGTTTCTGTTGAATTTCCAAGGGATAAGGCCAGGGCACGAGCTAGCTCATCATCCTCCTGCACCGGATCTTCAGCATGACTAAACAACCACTCCATAGCCATCTCAACACTATTTGTTTCCACTCGTCTAAGCGCCTCCTCGGCTCTTGCTCTAGAAAATCCCATCTCAATAACGGTAGTGATGGTAGCCTCATCTGGTGGAGGCGGCATGAAACGTTGGCTCGATGTTCCAGGCAATCCATTGCGACTTTGTTTTGCATCACTAACGCCATTGTACACATGAGTGATTAGGGAAATGATAGAAGTGATGAAACCAGGATTACAACTGCAAAACATTGGGTGATTCCAGACAGGAAATATCACATCTAGAACTTGAGACTGCAACATGCGGACAAATGCTTCTGGATCTCTAGGTACAGGGAACAACCCAATGGACAGACCAACCGTAACAGGCTGAACAAGCAACTGGGACTGGGATGCAGAGGTTGATGACAACAGTAACCCAGAATTCACAAAATACTCAAGCTCACGACAATAACTCTGCAACGTATCAAGGAGCCAAGAACTCTGAGATGGTTTGCTCCCATCACCAGTCTTTTCATGCTCAACACCTGATGTGGAAATAGCATAAGGAACAGTCCACAAGAGCTGACTCGTTGCATCAAATGTTGTAAGAAGCTCCTTGAAGGTCCCATGAACATAAAATTTGTTGATCATTGCAGTATAACAAGTCCGCCGCCTACTATCAAATGTAAGAGCAACCATGTCATCGACAACCTTTCCAAGATAGCGACACTTAACTGACAATGAGATATCAACCCCAGAGTTGGGATCTGGAAAACCCAGTGCCTCAAGAAAAACTTTTGCTAGGTCAGTTCCAATATTCTTTGAAGCTGAACTTAAGGATCCAGTTTCAGTCCTCCGACGATTTGGTAAAGTAAAACTCTTCACGAGTGCTGTGAAGAAAGATCGCATGCTTGAAGCAAGCTTATTAAGGTTATCTAATATCTGTACTTCTGGACTCTTCTTCTTCATTCCATGTGGCTGACCCTCAATACTACTTGCTCCAGCTTCAGAATCAGTCTGCAAGGCTTCCAAATGCCTCCCGGTCCTTCCACCACGAAGACGAGCCAAACTATGTCGACTGCGACGACTGAAAACCTCACTTGAGCGGACCACAGATAGGAAGTCACGTTCGACTCCCCACTGTGGCTGTGAACTATTTCTGATTGAGACGGGATTCATGTATCTAATAGATGGAATATTAGCATCATCGTCACTCTCTCTTAAAGAAACATTAGAAGGACCAGTATCTGTACTTTCAGGCTCCACATCAACATTTCGTTTCTCCTCCACCTTCAACTCACAGCACAAAGATACTTGCCACAGAATTTCCCTGTAAACCTTCCCAAGGTCTTTCAATACATCTGCATCTGCAGATCCTAGTTCAGAAACAATGGTAGTTGTTCCTTTTAGCAAAGAATTAGAAAGAGACAAGATTCCTTCCAAAGTCAAGAGACTCCTCAAGATCTTTCCTCTCAGAGAAACTTCCACCTGAGCAAGTTGGGATCCTTTAATTGAACTCAAAAGTTCATTAGTTGACTTTAAATGTTCCCTTAGGAAAGAACATACTGCACGAGCAAGTGAAGCATAATACTGAGCAGAGAAATTTTTAAAAGACACAGCTATACTTTGACCAAGAGATACTGAAGGAGGCAATAGAGGCAAAGAAAACAATTGCAGGATACACTCAATTCCCTTCTTCTCAACAAAAATACGGGAAGTATCAGAGTTTTGAAGAATTGTTTCAAGAAGACGAGCAACGTTGCTTATACAATCAGGCAAAAATGATTCGACATTTGACATTGATGGATCAGGGACTAAGTCTGGTGATTGTTCACAACTTCCAGGCTTACATGAATCTCTGTCATCAGATGAAACCACCTCTTTATTATCAGGTTCAGTTTCCATTGGAACAGGTTGAGAGCTACTTGAACATTCTGTAGTTGGAGATTCCAAATCGAGTCCGGATCCTATGTTGGCTATTTTTTTCAGGATCTCAATCAGCATGTCTACTCCTGGTCCACGCAAAGAGGAGGCATGGCGCATGAGTTCGTCCAGGCCACTTGATAAAGAGCCTGATGTGTCAGCAGCAAGAGCTCGCAAATACTGTTTTGATGTAAAGACTTTTACAAAGCACCTCAAAGCATTGCGTTCTTTCACAGCCTGAAGGCCATTGTTGTTCAAACACAATGCATCAAGACACTGTGGTATACAAGTGATAGCCTCAGCCGAGCAAAGAACGCCATCCATTATGGCATCCATAAAGGCAGAAGGAAGACCCGCTGCTTCTAGGGCAGAAAAGCAAGTAGGGTCTTTGTGAATTACGTCACTCATCACAGTAGCTGCAAGTGAAAAGACACCCCCACCAAAATCTTTTGCCCGTTCAAATATTATACACAAGCACTGGGGTAACAAACTCTCTTCTGTACCGTACATACGAGCTGTTGTCCCAGGAGCATAAGTTCCTAAAGATATAGCACGCAATAAGGCTTTCATCAGCAACCGGCGGTGATAAGAAACCAATGCCTCAGAGTAAAGAGGATGCAGGGTGTCAAGCTCAGCAGAAGTATTTGTAGCTATCTCGGAACTACTGCACTCTGCAATTTCAAGGTCACCCGAAGTACTTTGGTGCTTTGAACCATTTTCAACATGAGAGACTTCGACCATTAGGCGTGAAATAGTATCATCTAGACCACCCAAGTCTCGGAAGAGAGCAGCAGCTGGATTACTGTAATCCATAAAGGCTTCGAAAACATGCACAGCTGTGCTAACCAAATGCAAGTGCTGAGGGTCCGTATCTTTCAATAGAGGTAGAAGAGTGGGGATGAATCCTGCTTCACGCATGGATGAGCAACCTGATGATGATGACACCAAAACGGTAACTAGAGACAACAGAGCCTCAGCAAAAACAACAGACCACTTTGATGGATTATTTACAACTGAGCCAATTGCCTTTTGCATAAGGCTAGAGAGTATGCCATGGTGTCCACCAGATGCTACAGCTGTCAGTACAGAAGGCTGACGTGACCTATCTTGACAAAGAGCAACCAATGACAGAAGACATAAAATCCGAATCTTTTCTGGTACTGCATCTTCATAGCTTAGCATGGTAACCAATTCATTGATGAACTCTGGCTCAGCATTAAAGAAAGAAACCAGGTCATCAGTATCACTACATGCTTGAACAAGAACTACAAACGCATACAGGCGGATACAAGTATATTGCCGCCTTGCTTCTAGAGAGCTGAAAGCCCTAGTGAACCTCAACCTTGTCAAAAGAGAAAATCTCAAGTTATGGGGAACATTATATTCTACAACTAATTTATTCAAAAGTTCAAGGTCGGACTCTTTTCTTGCATTCATATCACGCATGTGTATAATTTGTAAGCCTCTCATTGATTGTTCTGTAGGAGTGGGTTCAACTGAAGCTTTGTTCACAGAATAAAATTCAAAATGTAGCGTGCAACCCAATTCAAGAGCAATGGGGTCAGATATATTCTGTAAAGCACATGGAACCAATCCAAGACCTTCTTCCTTTACCCCCCAACCCTGGGCAAACGAAAATAATCTTGAATTAAGGGAAGCATCCCTTATTATGTACTTCCCAATGGATTTCTTCAAAAATGCAGCCAAAGTCTGCAGGCAAGCCTCCACAACATCTGCATCGGTGGAAGCGAGCAGAGATGACAAGTGATGCTGCACCAACAAAATAATCGGATAAATAAGATAACAACAGAAACATATCCAACATCAGGTTTCAGCTTGTTCTATTATACTACAAAATTTAATAGAATTAACCTCCTCAAATAAACCTAGGAAGGCACTTTTAGAGAAGCTCATCAGAAACTTGGACATGAACGTGTGAATTGTGATGAACACTGACTATAAATTTTCAACAATTATAATTGACCATACGCATAGGATAGTCAGTCAGGAAATCCCTATGTCCCCAACATAGGATATCCTCTCACAAAAAAAATCACATTATTTGTAAGATAATTAACAAGTAATGAAAAGTAAGACAGAAAAACTAACTACAAATAAAAGTCGAGTCTCTAAAATTGTCCGGCACATAAAGACCTTAATAGCTTTGTGATTCAAGACCCACAGGCTATTCAAAGCTTAACAGTACCTCACGACTCCTCTAGGTAATCTTCTTCATCCTCCATAAATGCACAAACTCCTTTATTAACAATATGCTTCTATTTTGATAATCCATCATCTTTGGCTAATGATAGTACAACAAAACTTTATCCAGTGCATAAATGCGAACTGTATCTTTACAAAGTGGATGCACAGGAGGCATAAACAGTTAATCCTCTACCATCAAAATACAATAATTCAGCCAAATAGGTGATTCCAAAGGGAATCAAGATGTCATCTTACTGCATGACATATTTAACACACTAAATGTTGAAATAGCATAAAACACAAATATGATAAAGACATATACCTCATAAGAGCTGTAGAAATGCTTATTAGTGCAGTTCTCTAATATCACTCTAATGACACGGAGAATCTGAAGAACAGCACCCCGTGGAAAGGGAAGGTCTGATTCTAAAAAGTTGTCCTCGAGTTGCAAATCCTTCCTTGGTTTAATGAATTTCTCAAAAAAGGTGTCGAAGTAATTAAACAAGTCGACCCAGTGATGGAAATCTCCCTGCACCAAGGAAAATCAGCATACAAGAACAACTGGAGAAATATGTAGCTTATGGGAGATAACGCACCTTATCAAACTCCCAAGAAAAACTTTTAAGCGGTTCTTCTATTTTCTCCAGGGGTGTAGCAGTAACATTGTTGATGAAGGATTTAATCTTCAATGGCTACAATTACAGAAGGCAGCTCCGTCATTCCCATTTTTATCCAACAATTTTAGATGTTGAGGCCATTAATCAAATAAATACAAGAATGGTAAAATCAATTAAAAATCCAGAAACATTAAAAAATTCTTAAATGCCAAAATAAGTTGGGTAAGAACTTCAACTTAACCATTTCTCTCTACAATATCATAGGTAATAAATTACCAGTATAACTCTGCAACTCAGAGAAGTGTTTATACTAAATGTAATAATATCCTATTTAATTGGAAAAAGAATGATGCTTTTCAACAGAAAAAAAAAATTGGAAGCTCAAGAGTATATATCAAAAGTAGGTGGAGTTCATCCATTCAATTAATGATCTCAACTCGGAAATCAAGAAAAAACAATCCTAAGTTAAGGTTCAGCACGTGGAATTAAAGTTGTGAGGCTGATATATTAGCCAGTACAACAATCCTTGTGATGATCACTCTATTAGAAAAGCTAAACTTGTCTAATAAGGCAAAAATGAAGTAAAAAACGTCATTAGTCAAATGCTAATAATATTCTCCTCTTTATATTGATTGGAAAGGGAATCTACAATTACAATTTGATTAGACCACCCAACACAAGCAGCAACCGGTGAGTAGCAAAATCACAGAAGGCTAGTTTATGAAAGATAACAGTTAGACTTAATGTTGTCCAATGCAAGCAACAAAGTTGCGTGCTTTGCAACTAGTTTCAAAGACAACGATAAAACTGCGTCAACTTAAGTTAATATATAATAAAATTCTAACAAATTAGTATTCGGATAGTAGGCTCAACACCCAAGCTTGTATCCAATTCATTGAATACCACTCCCAGCTCACTCATTCACACAAAACTAAGCCTGATAATAATTCAAAACATAGTTAAAAGATCAATCGGAGCGCAAAAAATAATTCCCACTGACCACTTCAAGCACCCTCCTCCGCTTCGACTTCATAATATAAAGATCAACCAAATGCGATCATTGCCCGATTTGATAAGAAAGCCGCTCAATTGATTAATCGACCGAAACGCCAACAGTTCAGTAACAATTAGAGCGACGGAGGGGTGTGGTAGCTTAAGTGAATAATGAGATAGCCCAGGGATCCGAGCGCTGAAATTCGATTTTTTTTGGGAAAAATATACAGAATTTGAACAAGATGTACGGATGATTGTGTGTATATTACAGATAATGGAGATCGTGGATTCCTAGGGTTTTGAAAGAGGGTTTTTCTGGGCAATTGGTGATCGCACAAAATTTTTTGTAGACAAGAAGAAAGGGGAAATTTTACGCTTGGCGTTGGAGTTGTGCTCTTTATATAGGGAACTAAGGATACGAGTGAAGATTGAGGAATAATAAGAGTAGAAAGGTAGATATTGAGACGTACTAACATGCTTCTTCCTAATAATAATTCATTTACTTTTTGAATAAAAATTAATATATAAAATATTTATTAGTTTTTTTAATATAATTATTAAATATTTCTTTAATTTCTCATATAAAAATAAATAAGTGGGAGAAAGAAAATAGTAAATAATGCGTTTATCAAATTAATAAATTAATCTATTTGTAATTTATTTACCTTTTTTTGCAGCCAATTTTCATTAATTAGGTTTTTCGTGTGAAAAAAAAATCACTTTTAATTGGTATATATATATTTGACGTTCCATTAATTAGGTTACAATTCTTGATCCAAGTCCAACAACAAAGGAAAAACACTATGATTAGTTGAGCTAAACAAAGAATGAGGGTAAAAACCAAAGCACTCTCTCCACCAACATTCCCACTTCAGTAGTAAACCAGTTCGGGATAAAGAGATTCGATTCATTGCAGAAACACGAAAATCAGTTATCAAGACGATGGTAGCATAAAGTTTTGATCTTTAAGAAAACCCAGAAATCACTCTTTTTAACAAGAAGCCGTTGCTCAAGGTTTGGAGTACAGAAAATGGTTAAAGATTTGTTTTTTGAGCTTTAATTTGGGTCAGATATAGGCAGTGATTAATGTATTAAATGGAATTTATTTGTTCATATAGCAGTTACAGAGCAAGAATATAAGAATTAAAGAGCAAAACATCATTGAATTTGAATGAAAGCATCAACCGAAAATAATAATAAAATAAAAATAGAATGAATGGAAACCCTAAGCAACTACCCTACGTGGAGAAGTGGAAAATGGCGAGGAGCCCTGCGCAGGCAGCGGCGACGTAGTAGGAGACGAGAGCGAGTTTGGTGGAGGAATTGATGGCCGGCGGCGACCAGTCGAAGCCGCCGGAGGCAGAGGGCGAAGGAGCGAGCTCCGGCGGCTCGGATTCCGATAAGTGGATGACGCGGACGATGAGATTCTGTCCCGATCTGCAGTGGCGGAGGTCGCCGCTGATGAAGTAGAAGAAGCCGGATTGGTCGAGCTCAAACACCGTGTCGCCGTCGTCGAACCTGGCGATGGGGTTGGAGGAGTTGCAGTTCAAGTAATCAGCTCCGCTCACCTCCACCACCGAGTCCTCACCGTATATAATCTGCCGAAAAATCGAGTTTCAAAATTCACGAGCGCTCGCGTTAGCGAACTTACGAAGCGTATCGCCGACGTGGAACCTGTTCGCGGCGGCCCACTCGTTGTAGGTGACCGCCTCCTTTCCGGTAGGTTTCCGCCAGCCAGTTTTCCCTCCGACTTCGAACTGGGATCCCGCGGCCATGGCGGCGGCGATCGAGACGGAGGAGAGTAAGAATTTCAAAGCGGAGGAAGCCATGGGGAAAGAATCTTCTCTCCGGAGCTCTGGAACTGGAATCGGTGGAGAAATGAGAAACGGCGGGAGATAATACAGGAGGGAAATGGCGGTTGTGAGTGACGGTTATGAAGTGAGGAGAGTGGGGAAGAAAGCATGAAGAGTGATAGTGGAAACAGTCAAACGCTTTGGATTTGGCGGTAATCTTACTGTGCCGTTAAAACGGTTCCAGTTTTATATATGCAAAAAAAAAGTAAATGGGCTCTAACATTATTGGGCTTTTCAGTTTTCCCTCATAACATAATAGCATCTAGTTATAGATTGGGCTTAAAATATGGCCCAACTATAAGTTGTTTAGGTTAGATAAATAGCTACGCTCCACTTCTCCACTTTTCCTGGTTGATGTGATAATATCATATAAGCATATAAATTATTGTATTTTAATAAAATAAATATTAAAATTTATTTTAATAAATAAACTTATAGTCAAAAGAAATTAATAAAATTTTAACAAATTTATATCATGTCACTTCAATCACGAATACATATCATCTAAATATATAACAAAATAAAATCATAGGACATAAAATAATTAGTGTGTTTAAATAGGTTTCGGGTAGAACCAGACAACCCTAAATCTCATCAGGTAGAATCAGAGAAACCCGTATTGTTCTAGTACGAATAACGGATTAATTTTTGAATTCTTCCGAATTTGGCATTACCCATTTACCCCTATGGCACGTTAAAATACCTATTTATAACATTATTTATTTTATAACTGATAACATTAAGTGAACTTCTAATATTTTCATCATTTGTGTAACTAAATCCTACATAACAAAATTTATAAGCTATGCCCATCTTATTCCATACTGTCATTATTCATTGCTCAATTTAATGTGTGCTCGAGCATGCTCATTGATTGCTTGCTTCTTCTTATAGTTACCGTAACTCATTGCATCTAAGTTAAATATATACATCAAGTATCACAAAAAGATCTTAAAAAATAACATAAAATACATGTTTGCTCTATCCCCTTAACAATATGAAGTCCCCATTCAGACCAGATCTAATCAAGGATGCTTGATCTTTCCTTCTCATGTACAACATATATGTCATGTATCAATGCTGCATATCTTACATCGACGATTGAACGAGGAGTGCTCGAATGCCAAATATCATCTCATGCAGACACAAGTGGTATCATCATCCCTTCTGCTGCCACAAGAGAAGATAAAAATATTATAAATCAAGAGATGCTGCCGTAACATGAAATATATCGAACCACAAAGTGGTCCCACTAGACCAGCACAGAAGTCACAAAGCCTCTGTATCTATCCATCCTTCTAATTCCATATTCTAGCATTAATGGGATTTGTAAGTTCATCACTTGATTCCTTATACTTGCATTGAATAGGTAATAGAGATGATATCACACTAAGTAAAAGGAAAAACCTTTTTAGAATATGGAGATTTTGAGAGAGGAGCATTGCAACAACCAACCATTTGAATCATGCAGCTACCTGCTTTTGCCGAAGCTTGCGTGGTTGCAAAACTGGATTATACAAACAAGATTCAGTTACAAACTGCATGCTTATCATGCAAAGCAAGATATGTATGTTTAGAAGTCACCTTCGTCTACACTGCAAGAACTGTCGGGTGGAAAAATCACATCAGCGTCCTCCAATTTAAGCTTTAAGGATAATAACTGCGCGATGGAGCTTCTACTGCAGATAAAAGAACAAAAATGAGAAAAAAAGAAAATAACCTCAGACTAGGCAATAAGTTCTTCCTTTCATGATGACTCATATTCAATCCTTAACTTTCTTTATTTCACGACTGCTAAAGTTAAGCAAAACATTTTCATATAGATATAGCAAGCACCTGGTCCATGAAGGAATATACTTCTTTCTGGGCAACTCAATATCTTCTTCATCTTCATCATCTGAAGACTGATATGGCGAGATATCGTATGATTTTTCTTTATTTTTCTGAACTATTAAGTTCTCATTTCTGGGTGATTTATCCACTGCATGCATCGGCTGAAAGAACATGAGGGAAAAGGTAAGCATACAAAGAGATCCCCGATTTGAATTTAGAAAATTTACAGGTAAAGTACGAAACTCTATATCAATATATTGAAATATGATCACTAATTTCTTATCTCTGACTGCTTCATTACTTAAAAATATTGCAGAAGACAGCATCTAACTAAATATGCCATGACAAAGTCTCCTACCTCTCCATCACAAGATATACCAGAAGTAACAGGTTCTTCACAAGTCACCAGAACTTCATTGATAGACAAATCAGTGTCTGCCTTTTGCAAGGCAACACCTTCTCCTCTAGTGATTTCCCTTTTCTGCTGCCTTTTAGATTCATTGTTAAATTCCGTCTTGCTGTTCATTTGGTTATCCTATGAAAACAAAGAAATAAGTGAGACTGACTTAACCAGGAAAAAGTAGTAGCATAGGTTTTGACACATCAAAAAGTACAACCTTTGACCGTTGGATTTCTTTTTCAGGTCTATCTACACGCTTCTTTCCGTCAAGTTCCCATTGTCGCTGCCCACATTCAAGTCGCATTTTTTTCTTCTCCTTCTCCTTCCTCTCCTCTGCTTCTCTCAGCCTTTTCTTTGCAATAATCGCGACATCTTTTTTCTTGCGCTCGTCTTCTTTCTTTTTCTTCTCCAATTCCATGTGTTTCAACTTTTTTTGCTCTCGTTCGCATTTCAATTCTTCCTTCTTCCTCTTACGTTCAATATCTGTTTTCTCTTGTAAACGTTTTAGAGCCTCTGCAGCCTCCAGGGCCTTCACCTTGACATCTCTTTTTCCTATAAGACAGAAAGTTCTAGACATGAATATGAAGAACAGACGAAGGAAAGATATTTTTCACTTCGGTCATCTCCAACCATTCATATTCTCTTGCACAGTTTCAAAATTTAGAGATTAACAAATAAAGAAGCTACCTTTACTTGTTGCAGCAGCTTGTTTTTGTTGTATCAGTGGTATGAAGGAACTAACATTTGAGACAATGTTATTCCTTTTGGACTCTCTCAAAGAAAGCTTTTGTTTCTGTCCTTTCAAACTAGTTTTATTTGACACAATTGGCTTGCTGATGCTATTGCTCACCGAATCTTTGGCCTTCTTGATTGCATTTTGACCAATAGATGAAAGTTGGCATCTACTACTATCAGACGCACGGGTACATGAAGTCTGCTTTCCGATGCTCTCACTCATTTTCCTATACTGATACTTTGGAACAAATAATGCCTCCCCTTGTGTCCCAGTTACACTAACTTTCTGTCTCAGAAAATCCACAGAATCTGCCCTCATAGTTTCCTCTTCTGCAGAAACTAACATGGGAGGATTTGTCCTCCTATTTGTCAAATCTGTAAGTGGTTGTCTTTTATCACAGTAGTTGCCCAATGATGAATCAGTTTCGTCTAGTGTATCACCTGCATTTTCTTCCATAATCATACTCTCTTCACTACTAATGGGATCTTCCTCTATCGGGAAACAAGTAAGTTCTGGATTTGAGCTTGAAGATTTTCCTGAGCTTCCCGTATGTGTTGATAATTGATTCCAAAGCTTCCCAACTGGAGATGGCGGTTGGTTTCTCGAATCCCAACCATATCTTTCACCAGAATAAGCTAGCGAAACAGAATATGGCATCCCATCAAGGGCATCCGTGTAATCAGCTGAAGAACTGTCATTTTCAAATTCCAGGTGATCAAGATGACTATCATCAGATAAAGATTTACATAAATTTTCTGTCTCTCGAAATTTGAAAGTGGATGAGAAATGGGACAAGGCTCTATCCAAGCTAGCAGATCTGCAAATTTCAGCTAGAATGCTAGCACGTTCCAGTGTCGTCTCAGGAAGCTCCAGTTTGCCAAGGTCAAATCCTTCTGCTACAATATCCAGTTCATCGGTCTCTGTTTGTGCATTTACAGTGAACCCCTCAAATACAGGCATAGACTGGTAAACATCACTAACTTGCAGGTCTTCATTGCTAGAGGAAAAAACAGAATGCTGTAAGTGTAAGCCAATGTCAGTGCTTGGACTCTCCTGAACATCAGGTTCACAGGAATCCCTATGGGCTCTCTCTCCTTCACTTGAGATCCCTGACATCACTGGTGACTGCTTACTGGAAGATGGCTGATCATTTCCACCACAAATTCCTTCTTGATCTAGTGATGCACCTAAATCATGTAAGAAACAGCTCAGCTTCTTTCCAGATCCAAAAGTTAAGGCTTTCAAGTTGTGCTCTTCAGTTTCGTTAAACTCTAACTGTTTGGGTTCCTCACACACAGAAGAATGTGGTGGACTCAGTACAACTTCCGACTCCAACTCTCTACTCTGCTTGAAATAATTAGAATTGGGAGGACTAGACTTATCATAATGATCAAGTAAACAAAACTCACTGGCCATAACAAACTTCCCAGTTTTATCCTCATGCAGCATCTCACTGATTCCAAAACAGGGAGGAGTAGATTGACCGCTTGTGTTCTGGAGCTCTTCAGCAAGCTTTTCTTTAGAGTCTGAGATGGATAATCTACCCTTAAAAGGTGGATTTTCATTATAAATTGCAGGCCGGTAGGTTTCTTTGTCATAAGAATAAGTTTGAGACCTTGTTACTGTACGGGACGATCCATCAGATGGTTTGACTAACCCTGACCGCTCTTGTGAGTCATTATCGTGTCTTCCTGATCCTGCACTTAATGGAGCAAGAACGTCTCCGTAAACCGTAGCAGAGGCAGAGGGTACTTCCAGATCAGAAGTCTCATCTGTGCAGGCATTGCATTGGATAGAACTCAAAGATGGAATAGCATTCCTTTCTTTATACCTTCCAAAATCTCCCAAGACTGATTCTCGAGCATCGTAACCTTCATTACAAATGTTAGAGAGATTAATCTTCATTAGAGACCCATCAACAAAATCTGGAGGTAGATCATCCCCAGAATCCATCATGGTACTATTAATTCCCTGATAATCATCAAAATAACTATCACCATTGGTCAAGCCACGGCTACAACTTGGCCTTCTGATAGAAATTTCAGACCTAGTGATTTCACCATTATTAACATTTTTTTCATCATCGTTACCTAGTAAATTCGCACCGTCCTCCAGCCTGTCTCTAAGGCCCGGTATTAGCTGCTGGACCAAGCTGTTTCCCTCTAGGTTTTGACAAAAAACAGGAGATGGTCCAGTTGATTTTGGCGACTCGTGAACATTATTCTCAGCATTCTCTGAGTCAAAGATTGGCATGGATTCTTTTCTCCTCACTCTATCAACTTGATTGGAGGCATTTTCTTTGTAGTCTCCAGATAAGAAATTCAATGAAAATGAACGTACAACAGGAACTTGAACTTTTGCATAATTTTCAGACCTCGTTATTCTATCGGACCGTACATCCACTCCCATTTCTCTTCTTAAGCAATCAGCTTCAACCGCATCCCTATTCTCACAACATTGATTGTCAATTGTACAGGGTTCTCCCAATTGGGACAACTCATCATTTTGGCCAGGCTGGTCGTTGGTAGAGAAAGAAAACCTAATCTGGCTAGAAGCAGCATCGTTGATACTCTGATGCTTTAAAACACTCTTCGCTTGTGCTTTTGCACTGATGCGGAGCTCTAGAGCTTTCTGGCTGGGCTTCGACATCTGTATTCCAGCTAGTGACTGGTCAGATACACTATAAATACTTAATATCCTTTCATTTGTAGGCGATGCAGCCCTAGCATTTAGCTCAGGGACCATTTTGAACGCGCATTCACCATAATCCTTAGGCTGATAGGTCTCTTTGCCATAAGAACAAGTTTGTGACGTTGTCATCCTACGGGACAATACCTCAGATGGTTTGTCTAACCCTGATAACTCTTGTGAATCATTAAGTTGTCTTGCTGATCCTGAACTTGATGGAGTAAGAATGTCTCCATAAATCTTAGCGGCAGAGTGTACTTCCAGATCAAAAGCCTCATCTATGCATGCATTGCATTGAATAGAATTCAAAGATGGAATAGAATTCGTATCTTTGTACCTTTCAAAATCTTCCAAGACTGATTCTTGATCATCACAACCTTCAATACAAATGTTAGAAATACTAATCTTCATTGGAGCTCTATCAACACAATATGAGGGTAGATCATTCCCAGAATCCATCATGGTAATATTTATTCCCTCATAATTATCCTTAGAAGTATCAGCTTTGTTCAAGTCGAGGCCACTACTTCGCTTTCTGCTAGAAATTTCTGACCTAATGATTTCACCAGTAAAAACATTTTTTTCATCATCTTTACGGAGTAAATTTGCGCTTTCCTCTCTCCTGTCTCTAAGGTCTGTCCTTAGCTGCTGATCTGGGATGTATCCCTCTAGGCTTTCACAACAAACAGGAGATGGTCCAGTTGATTTTGGCGACTTATTAACATGATTCTCAGCATTCTCTGTGTCAAAAATAGGCATGGATTCTTTTCTCCTCACTCTAGCAACTTGATTGGAGGCATTTTCTTTGTAGTCTTCAGATGAGAAACCCAATGGAAAGGATATAGGAACTTCTGCATAAGCTTCAGATCTAATTATTCTCTCGGAGTTTATATCCGCTCCCATCTCTTTACTTGAGCAATAAGCATCGACCACATTCCTACTCTCACAACTTTGACTGTCAATTATACAGGGTTCTCCCAATTGGGAAAGCTCATCATATTGGCCAGGAGAAAACCTAATATGGCTAGAAGCAGCATCATTGATACTCTGAGGCCTTAAACCACTGTTAGCTTGTGTTTTTGCACTGCTACGGAGCTCAAGAGCTTTTTGCCTGGACTTGGATCTCTGGATCCCCGCAAGCGACTGATCGGATACAGTGTACATACTTAATATCATTTCATCTTTCTGATACTCGGGTGATGCAGCACTAGCATCTAGCTCAGCGGCTATTTTGAATGCGTGTTCACCATGATCCTGTCCGCTAAATCCAGGTGCTTCTGGATCTTTGCTACAATGAAGATCTTTATTAGATGCTGAATTTTCCGCGATTCCATTGCTAAATTTTTCATGATCTCCAGAAATAACTAAGTTGTTATTCCCTGGGTAGCCTGCAACAGACCAAGGGGCTGATGGTTGGGGAAACTGCCGCAGAAGTTTAGGGATAAGGTCTTCTTCGATTAGCTCTGCAATGCAACATAATAACAATGGGCAATAATGATATTCTTGCCATCATAGAAGATAACTGAACTGATACTTATTTCACAAACTAAAGTATTATTAAAAGGCAAACTACCTAAGCAAACTGCATAAACTGAATTTTCCTAATTTAGTAACCGTACAGAGATGCATAATTCGACAAATAATCAATAGCTGGAACAACTTCGAATCAAGAAGGTTAAGGCCGGCAACAATTTATTCACCCGAAACGTTCTTAGTACAATTTAGCCTTAGTACCCGATGTATCACTATATCCAGATTTTGCTAGCGATCACCTTAATCAGCAACAGATCGAACCAAATATTCACTACCTTTACAAGGCTCAAACCGCGGGTTTACTCAATTTTTACAATTAATCCCAAGTTATAATCCAATGAATCCTATCAACAAAAAATGCGCGAAACTCTTCCAATAATACCTTTCAAACCCGAAGTACTAGGGTCCCCAAGCCACGACGGAGGGTCAATTCCTTCAATGAGGAGTTTGGAAGCGAGGTGCTGGCTGTACAACTCCGTTCGTTGCTTCACATGTTCGATTATCAATCTCTTCCGCTCGGCGAGTCGCGACAACAGCTTCTCCGCCGCCCTCAACTTCTCCGCCGTCGTCATATTCCTCCGCCACCACGCTGTTCGATTACAGATAATCAATCCATCAACAGTAAAATCCAAATCCAACTTGACTTACAATTAACTATGACCATAGATTGTTTCAGATGCGAAATTTTTGAATGATGCGCAGACTGTTGATGATGGACGGTTGAGATCAGATCTAGCCGAGCGCGGAAAGGAATTTAAAATAAATTGTTTATTTTTTGGTAACGTTCAAAATAGATAAACGGGTCCTGATAATTACTTCGGGTCGGATCTAATCCGGAGCGGAGCTTATTGGGCCGAATCACCATTTTGGCAAAAACCCGTTTGCCAAAAGCTGAAAAGCCGTCATTACTTTTGCAGTTCTGCACCAATAAAAAACTCCCTTTTCCAATAAAACAACTCATTAAGTTTACCTTCACAATTCAAGTGTTACATATCTTAAATTAATTTATATAATCTAATTCAAAATATTAAAAAGAATGGCAAGTACCTTAAAGTTAATGTTGGGCAATTAATAGTTTTACAAATATGTATAGATTTTGGTTTATATAAAAAAATCATATTTAATAATAAAATGTCACAATCATTTATTTTAATAAATCAAGGATGGTAATTTTTTTACAAATTAATTTTCATTTAAAAAAATATTTTTCATGTTCCTATAATAATAATAAATGTTTATATTAAATTAAATTAATATTAACTATTAATTTTAGATAGATAGAGGGTCTAAATTCTACTTATTTCTTACATGCAATTTTTCTTTATGAACATAACTCTATCTATATATATGTGCTAGATTAATTAATGTCAAATATCACAATTGGACATAACACAGTCTATTTCTTTATTTTGAACCTAATATCCTTTTAGATAAATCTATATTGAAACAAATGTTTCACCTTTTGGGCCAAAGTAACCTTTTTCCCCCAAATCCTTTTGTTGAGAAATCATTGCTAATCCAAAATAGCAGCTTTAAAACTTCAAATAGAGGAAATATAGAAACAAAACATATACCATACCATAAGTCATAAAAAATATAAAAGTTGAAAACAAATGTATATTTTGCAGTTCTCCTACAAAGCTTAGACTTAGAGTGCCATCTACCAAAAACAAAGCACTCCTCGGATTCACCATATACTTAACTTAACCTTGTGTTGAAAAATGCAAGAGAAAATCTAGCAATAAAGGGGGGCTATAACTGAATATTTACACAGCTAAAAAATTCACAGCTATCTTTACCTTCTCTGTCTACTCGAACGCTTTCGCGTCGTCGTTCGTTTCCAAGACATCCAGCTACTGTCTAACAAACCATCATTGCTCCTCTTGAGTGAGCCGTTTGTTTCGAGTGCACCCAAGGAAGTACCGTATTCTATAATGTTTGTCGCAATTGCATAGACAATTACCTCACTTTTGGGAGCTACAATGGCCCTCCTCTCCACCACTGCTGTCTGGCCACAACATGGCTCTCTTGCTGCTTGTTCTTTGAGGTTATTGATGACGGAATCCTTCTCTTCCTTGATACAGTCAATTGGAGTCTGAAGAGAACAGCCATGAAACGCAGGTTATGCAAGTAACATAAGAGTTTCCTATTGATGTTCCAGTTAAATGGAAGATCCATACTGCATGTCTCGAGTGCACTTGAGCCTCTTAGGAACATGCGATCGAGAGTTTTGGACTTAATGCAATAAACATAATAGTTGGATTGCACAAAAAAAGGGTAAAAGGCAGAAGGAAAGGATGATCATGTTCACAATCAGAAGTCAGAACCCTTGAAGAAAAGTGTATTCTCACCTCAAAGTCGAAGGGGATTTTCAGATCGGCATATGTACACTTGCAACCAGCACTGAAGTTCAATTTCAAGAAAATATGGAAAGATTTGGTGTTCCTCGCTGTCCTCCTGATAAGCAACGAAAAAAAAAATTATCGAGTAAACCAAACTATACATACAATATGGTCTCAATTGATAATTTGGTAGGTGTATGTATGGCTCTTTTGACCAAGAAGCAATAACCCCAGTACATGCACGATGCATGACACACTCAGAAAGTGAGTACGTAAGAAAAATGAGAATTTCCATAGAAGGGAGAGGAAACCATTCTAAAATATATGTCATATAAAACAATGAAGGATATACCTTTTGAGATGAAGTGGTTGGTCATATAAAATAGCTGCCTTCATACTTAGACTTTCAGAGAAGGAGACCTGTCGTTCAATCACAGCAGAACATGAAACTGGAAATGACAAAAAATCCTAAATATTGGGGTTTATTACAATTTAGAAAGGGGTAATATAAATTTCGGCAACTCACCTCAACTGATTTGATAAAAGGCAACGGTGCTTGCTTCCCATGCACACTTGCTATCCTAAGAGTCCAGTTCACGTACTTTTTATCTGAAATACGAGAAACAAACATTCAAAAGCAATATTACATACAATAATACTATAATAGTGAACATTTAGCTTTAACTGAATTTGTTAATGAGCAATAAAGTACGACGGTTGATGTAATTCAGAGAAATAACTGTTTTGAAAGATACTCTTATGCATTATATAATAAGTACCTAGACTCAAGGCCTGAGTTATAATAATCTGGAATAGATCAATTCTAATAAATGGAGGGATGCGCATATTTAGCATGTCCATTACTCCTGTCATCACCTGTAAAGATAATTTTATCCACCATCACCACACTGAGTCAAATAACCATACAATACACAAATTAAGTTTGTGGCATTCAAGATCACCTTATCGACACGTCCATGTATCACTAGATTAGCTTTCTTGTCCTTCGGTGTTTTCTGAAAATTTAGAAGGCACGTCTCAACCCAAGTACCAAAATAAGTGCGACTTCATCTTACTTGCATGATTACATTTTATTCAGTGGGGAAAGCTATATTGTTGACACACTTTACCTGAAGATTCACAATTACAATCTTCCCACCACCCTTGAGACATTTTAGGGGTAAATTGCATGCAGGAGTAATCTGCAAACTGCAAGGTGTAACAACAGTCAAAAGTGTTGAATTCAACACAAATCAGATGTGATTTTAAGTAACGGATCCAAAAGATTATGAGAGCTGACAAACTAAGAATGTTTGGGTCTCAGTAATTTACCTTGTTCCTAAGCATAATACAAGATCAGCCATTTTGCAGTGCTTTTCTGCAGAATCCATTTCCTTAGGCGGCAAAGCATCCTTTCACGTGAAATGAACAAAATATATTATTTCAAGCATTGTGGCTACTTTAGATCATAATTAAAGCCTACATGGTGCACACAACTATATCCATTTGCCAAAAACTAATAATTGAGGATATCTGTTTTCATCTTAAGGCAAGCTCATAAGAGACTAGATCATCTATTATTAAATATTCACCCCACTCATAGACTTGCAACCAGATTTCATAGTGATGCATGTGCGCATGATATTGCTGGGTTAACTTTTTAAGTTTCAGGCCTAAAAAGAAACCCTTTCTGATGAATTCTTCTGAAATTCTCAAGTTATCAAGCTACAACATAGAGAAGGGGAATCAGAAACATCAATTTGTACTTGATGATGAGCTCAAAGCCTCAAACTAATAAATTTCCCAAAGAGAATTATACCTCCCAGTCAAGAACAGTGTCCCGAAGTTTTGCATCACAACCTGCCTTGGAGCAACGGCGCGTTGTCTCCTTCAATCCAATAGTCTCAATTTCAAAGTCCCTCACATATCTGCATGAAGAATAAATAAGTCAAATAATAATTAAATAAGAAAGTTAACATTAACTATATTCGGAATCAAATTGTAAGCACTTACTCAGCTCCACAGGATGGGCATTGTTCCATGAAGGAGTCTCCATGCAATTCAGAAAGTTTTTCCCTTGGTATTCCAGAACGAAGATGGAGGCCATCAACATTCTACCATATCAGAGGGGTACACACAAAATCATAGAGTTAAAACCACCAATAAAGAAAAAATGATGTGACCTTAGATGTCAGGCTTGAATAGAGTATAATATATGATGCATTTCAGGTAGCAATCATATCATTGTTTCAATAATGACAGTGCAGATTCCACCCCAAAAAAAACAAATAAAAGGAAAAGCTGAAAAAAGGAGACTCGAGATGTAAACAACCATTCTTTAAGATGACAAGAGGAGTGTAAGGAATATATAGAACTGATTACATCCAACAATATAATATGAAGTTTATGGGACACCTGGCTAATCAAGAATTTCAGGATACCAGCCTTCTCGAGTTCTACCAATGCCATATGAGTTGTGCTTGGTGTTGCTCGATGGAAAGGTAAAGATGCTTCTGGCAAAGCTTTGCCCTGGCGCTACAAATAAGTAGGATAGCAAATTAGGAAAAAAATTGACGGCCTTCTATCAATTAGTCATGTTTCAACTTTCAAGCAATGTATAATAAGCCTAGTGGAAGCTATGCATGAATAAAATCATGTTGCAGTAACAATCATGTTCTTCATTTTAGAAGAGGTCATCATCAAGATCCACTAATCTAATTTGTTTAATTAATATAAGTTATTGTTCCCTTTATTCTTCAATAGTCGGTGCTAAGGACTTTTATCGTCAAGTATAAATCTAAAAAATGATTTTCCACACAAACACCAAGAAATGCATGTCCTGTAAATGTCGGTTACACTATTCTAATAGAAAAGCAATTAACTTTAAAAACAGGATATGTTTATTTGCATAGCAATATTCACACATTCAAATGAAGAGAACATTCCTAGGGTAAAAGAATAGGAGGAGGCTTCCATTAAGATCATGCCTAACACTTATCAAAGAAAGCAGTGCTGCATATAGGAAAAAAGACAACCATTACCTGAAGGGTCCAGATGCCCTTGGGGCCACGAAAGTCGGGTATACCACAAGAAGTGGATATTCCAGCCCCAGTGAATACCACCAAGTGCTTGCTCTGCATAAAGAAACAAGGTTTTTTCAGATTAATTGACAGATCCATACTCAAAGAATATAACCATTGTCAGGCCAGACCTTTTGTATTATCTTGGCAAGTCGTTCAACCTGCAAATGTAAACATTAATTTTCAGTCACGTATATGCTTTGTCATTTATCTAATGTTCAGCTAAAACAAATGAATGCTGGTTATCAGTTAAAGCTAAAAATGTTGTTCCGCAAACATAGTTGCTCCGCCTTATATAACCATGTTCAAAATGAGCCTATGCACAGTTTAGTTCGTCGAGTCACCAATGTGTCTTTACAGAAAGTACATTTTGTGAGACAAATTTGGAGCCTACGATGCATAAACTGAACTCCTCCCAATATTTCATAGTTCAGGATATAAAATATAAATACTTGATCTTGGTCAGTTTGGAATGAGGAATGAAACTTGCATCCTTTTCCATAAGATATCTTAGAATAGATACAGGTCGCGCTTCCCTCATTGTAGTTTACTTCAATATTTACAGCACTCGCACACTCTCCTGATCAATCAATCAATTACTTCGTCTATATATAAATTTATCAACCTATCCTCAATTCCTCTTTATCTTGATCACATCTATCAAAACATGGTTTCCCCAATAACCAACCTCAAATCCAATCAACAACTAAAGTAGCATTACTGCATTTTCATTCAAAACTCCAGTCAAAAGGACCCTAACACGATATAGTCAGCCCGAAAAATAAAAACTTCTTCACGCATAACAGATAACTGCAGCTCACCAAAAATCAGATCTCATTGAACAACCAAACCAATGAGTTTCTGGGCATCAGCTAAAACCCTCCTAGGGCATAATGGCTATAAACTAATAGGAAGAAACAAAAAAACCTAAAGAGCTTAATTCAAGTCATCCCAAACACAGATAGAATGATCACCGAATCACGCAATTGATACATGAGAACAAAATCATCATCAAACAGTTAAAATACATCAAACAAATTATAATGCAGGGTAAAAATAAAGAGACACAAAAATCATTACTTTCTCCTGAAAAACGTGAGGCGGGTCGAAAAATTCAGCCATTCCAACGTTGCCCACATCTTCAATGAAGGAAAGCTTCTCGGCATACCCCAGAGACATGGCTACTTTTCCGGTCTCTGGGAATTTCTTAATAAATTGATTTCCTTTCTGGGTTTTTCTTGCTATGAGAGAATCGATCAAATAAAATGGAAGAGGGGGACTATAAAAAAGGAAAGGTACTATAGAGTTACGGTATACTATCACTATGAATGAAGTGTTTGGCTCCTTTAAGGAGACACCGTTCTTTCAAAATATGCTTGATTTTAATCGTACATAATTCTTACATATAAATTGATAATTAATAGTATTACAATTTATAATATATACACACACATATATCATGTGGCATGTTATGTTACTCATAATAGAGCTGGTAAAAGAAACGGGTTGGGTCGGCCCAATATGTTCTGACGAGTTTTTTGTATAATTTTAAAGTTTGTCCAAATTTCGCTCAAATGTTTACGAGCTTCAAATGCGAGGCCTAACTCGATCTTGGGCGAGCGGGTTTTGCATCGAGCATGTCTTTCATAGTTACTAAGTTCAAACCATTGCGTAAAGTAAAGATATATAATCAACACATTTAAATGTTAATAAAAATAGAACTAGATAATTGAAAAGATCAATATCATACGAAAATAATACTTATATTATTTATTAATTAAAGATATATATATTTATTGTAAGTAAAATAATGATTATTGGTGTATTAATAAATGAGTTAAATACGATGAAAAGTAAAGAACGATTCATAAATAAATATGGTGAAAGTTACGACAATTAACAAGAGATGGTGTATCATAACAACCTAATTGTGTTGGAACTTCCCGTTTGATGTGAGATCATGTACTAAAATAAAAACAATACGTGGACGACCCGTTTGGGTAAATATGACTATCTTCTCCACAAATTAACTTTCATTAAAAATTAACTTCCATATTCCTAAAATAATAGAAAATATTTAAATTAAAATTAATGAATCTCAAACATAGATATATAGATTGATGACCTAGATTAATTCTCATTTCTCGCACATATTTTTTTTCTTAAACGAACCTAACCCTATACATGAGTAATTATATGCTTCCTTCGTCCCACTAAATTTGACACTTTTTTTCCCGGCACGATTATTAAGGATATTGTATAAAATAGTGTAAGAGTGATAAATAAGGTAGGATCTACACCTTTTTGAATAAATAACTTTTACTATTTTTTTAAGGGATAAGGGGCATATAGCCCCCTAACCTTTCAATCTAAAGGCAAAAGAATCCTTAAGGTTTGTGTTGGTGCAATTTGCACCTTCCCTAACATTTTATAGTGCATATTAGTATGACTTTTGATATTTTTAATTAAATTATGATTCTAATATTTTTTTTGATATTATTTAAATGAATATATGTATTAATTTATGAGACGGGTACAAAAATTTAATATAAAAATAATATATTATACGTAAAATTTATCGTGACGGGTTCAGCCAACCTCGATTATAAACTTACAAACAATTACCGATCCGAAAGTTTCTCAAATTTCAATCCCGATCTTCATTCCGATCCCGAAAAATTTAGAACTCAGGTCAGGACCGAAAAAATCTCAAATTCTGATCCTAAACTCTCACCCAAGCTATATATCACCACCTTAAACTCATCACGATAAATTTTATATATAATACATTTTTAAATATAATTATTTTATATAATTTTATAAAATACGAGGCTGGTGCAGGGTGTTACGATCCTCCAAATAATATTTTTTAGATTTTAAAAAATACAAATAATTACAAATTATAATAAAATTATTATTTATAAAAATAATCAAAAATTGAAAACCCTTCTCAATATATAGTATTTTATCTTTATAAAAGTCTTCTCAATATATAGAATTATATAAAATTTATCATGACGTGTTCAGGGCAGGGATATATAGCATCGCACCTAATTCGGGTATAAATGTATGAATTTATACCTGTTTCCGACCTTGATATTATTCCACCGATATTCTAATACATATTTATTAGAATGTGATATTTACAATGTTTATGATCAAAATTTACTATCAATTATAATATCAAAGAAGAACATAAAAGGATTGAGGATGGGTATTTATTTGTACGTTTATAATCGAGGTTGGCCGAACTCGTTACGATAAATTTTACGTATAATATGTTATTTAAATATATTTTTTTACATTAAATTTATGTACCCGTTTCAAAAATTGATCCATGTATTCATTTAAAAAATATCAAAAAAAATATTATAATCATAATTTAATTAAAAATATCAAAGTTATACTAACATGCACTATAAAAAGGTTATAAAAAGGTGCAAATTGCACCAAAAGAAACCTTAAGGTTGTTTTTGCACTTAATTAGAAAGGTTAGGGGACTATATGCCCCTTATCCCTTTTTTTAATATGCCAAAACTTAGTGAGACAATGAGAGTACTTTTTAACGTTTTAAATGTTGATAACTTATTCACATGAAATATATTTTTTTACGCATCATATATCAAATTAAAGATATTGTTAATATAAAATCATATATCAAATTAAAGATAGTTAATATAAGATAGATAGTAATTTTTATTACTTTCCTTTACCAAGTAATTTGAAAGCTTTAATTATTAATAAATAAAATCATTTAATCTACATTATTTATGTAATGGGAATGTAATTACGAAATTATCATTCAAATTCAAATTGATTTTTAAATTAAATTGGCACTTTAGGGTGGGCACAATGATAGTATTTTAAAAACAAAACCAAATAAAAACTATCATTGTAATGTTAAAAACTAGTTTTTAGATAAAAATAAATAAACTAGTTCTTAATTTGAAATTAGTTTTTGGTGGGCCATCTTGTTAAATTTTTTTATCTTTTGCCTTCTCTCTCTACTTTTTTGCATTATTTTTTTTTTTCTTTTATAAACTGATTTATTCTTGTAGTAAAGAAAGAGAAAAAATAAATAAATTTCTAAAAAAGATGATTCGAAATATTAAAAGATAGAAAAACTGGTTCGCGTTAAGGTACCATTATAATGTAAAAACCGGGCCTTTAAAGTCAAAAGATTCAGACATCCTATTAAAGTTCAAAATTGATCCAAATCCTTCGTGTAGAACATTGAAAAAATTAAATAAATAATAGTACTCCCTCTGTCCTGTCCTTACGTTTCCCTTTTTTGTTCTTTCAATTTAAGTGTTATTTTTCTTTTTAAAATAATTTTATTATTCACGCAATTTTAAATAATATATTTTTATCACCATTTTTATACTATTTTCTAACTATAATTAAATACCGTGCCCAAAAATAAATGTAACACTTAGCTTAAAATAGAGAGTACTATGTTTTTTTTTAAATAATAATTTTGAAAAACATTTATATTAAATTTAATTAGACGCTGATACGTGATAATTTGCATGGTCTATCAAGATGTTATGATAATGTAAAAAATAACAAAATACAAATGGAAACGTTTGGAAATAAATTGGCATACATAAATATTTATGTATTATAAAATTGTTAGTGATATTATAAATATTTAACGTTGATAACAATTGTCACCTCGTTTATAATTATATCATCATAAAGAACGATATTTTTATGAAAACGTTTTTTGTCTAATATACATTTAAATTTAAAAATATTGCCTACAAATTTCAAAAGGATGGGTATTATATTTGTTATAAAAAAAAACAACTTAACATTTGCCATCTAATATTAAATATTTTTAAATACTAAGTATAAAAATATCACTGTCAATTATCACACTTGTATAACAAATAGTGGGTTATGGGATAGTATAGGACCCATATGTAATGGATAGTTGCCTACAAACACATTATAAAATGTAAAGTGGAATGTGTCCATTGTACAAACAAATAACCCTATGCTCCCTATCTATTTGTTTTTATCTATTATTTTTATAATATAATATTAAATTACATTCGAATTAATAAATCATAATCAAAAAATTATTATTAAAATTTTAAGATCTTTTTTATGGAACACATCACATCTTTCGTGTACGTATTAACTTTGCTTACTATGGACGTGGATGTGTAATCATTTTCGCTATATATTTCTTATTAATATTGAGATTCATAACTTTTTCATCTACAATTAGCAAATAAAGCATTTTAAAATTTAAGTATTTAAATAATTTCACCTCAAGTTCAAAAATAATATTAGAGTTCTAAGTTTATTAATCTATTATGCTCATGTTAATAATTATTAATACTACTCATTGTGAGGGTAGGGGCACATGACATACATAGATTTAAAAACGACTAGATTTGTTCTAATTGAGATTTTGGCTCTAAAAAAGTACATTCAGAGTCTGATTTGATATTAAACGAACTGAAATTGAATACGAATTGGATCTTTATTATTTGATCAAATCAGACAATGTTCGACTTGTTGAATTTACAAACGCGCTCGAGTTTATTTATTCATGCACATAGAGCTTGTTCGTCAGATTTTTATACCATTACTAGTTTGCTAAAAAAGTTATTAAAAATTACAATAAAATTATTAATACAAATATCAAACGAGTTCGAGTTTAAAAGAATATTACTACTAAATAAGTACACGAGTCGAGTTCAAACTTGATAATTAAATGTCGAGCGGAATTAGCACACCCTTAATTATTTTAATATAAATATAACAGCCAATCAAACCAATATATGAGACAAATATATCTAATCATTGCTGGACCTAACAATCCATATTGGAGTTGAATTAAGTAAATTATTGAATGATAGTGGCTACGGCTACGGCTATGATTTCGCGCCATCATTAATCACTCACAAACTCGAGTGCGGTGAGCCGTTCATCCCCCCACGGCACGGCGCAGCACGCTAACCCAATCGTGACGTCATCTTCTATGCTCGTGGTGGGTCTCCGCTCTGGTCTGGTCCTCACATTCATCGGCATGACTACGAGGTGACGCACTGCCGCACTCTGTATAAATGGTAGCTTATTTTTGCCTCCAACTGCCGCACTCCCATTCGCACTCATACCTTCTCTCAATGGTGATTTTATGATTGATTTGACTCCGGTTGCGACTTGTTTCAGTTTTTTCGATTTTTTTTTTTGTATTTTTTATGAACTGCGACTGATCTGCTGCAGAATTTATTCTAGTGATGTTGCTCAACGGAATATATTTGGATAAGTTCGAATAATTGTAATTGAATGAATGCGTTGGTTGCTGCTTGAGATGCTGCACGGAGTCAATTATATTAATTTTTGCTATCTACTGTAATTTAGCATATATTCAGATGTAGTTATTCAGATTCGGTTTCGTGATTATGCTAGCTGCTATGCGATTCATTGTGTAACCAGCAAAAATTCATGACAGCTTGTGTGCGTAGATTATGATTCTCAAGGCTCGAGTAAGATGTTGTTTAGGTGGAAGCGATTTACTCTATCGAAGTACTATTATTTCATCTGTGTGATTTTTCTACTAGCTTATTCAAGACTGAAATTGACCTGTTTGTGAGTAAATGAAAAATGCTATTCCACCATGATATTTGTTTAAATCATTGAGATTCAAGTTGGTTTCTGTATTCAGGTTGCTTGTAACTTAATGGATCAGGACAATTCTGAAAATGAAAGGGAAGATGCTCAAGTGCTTCCTTCGTGCGAAGACGAGCATGAAGGTATCATAGTGGAACTGAAGGATCCCATGGATCCCAATGATTTTGCTTTGATGCTCAGATATTCACTTTCGCAGTGGAAACTGCAGGTATTTATGCATTCATGCACATCTTCACTCCAAGCAACTGTTTCTCGTAAGGTCAAAAGGCTGCCAAATGGATATCTGCTGTGAGCAGTTATGATTACTCCGAGGGACAAGAATTCACTTCTTCATGAAAACTTTTATCTAGTCATCCTGGGGGCTTTGTATTTTTTATATAAACAATAACATTATGGGTTTGTAAACACCTTGAAGTCCAACGTGTCAATTTTTGAAGGACTTAGTTCTTGCTTGAGCTTTTGACTGACTAGCTCCTAACGTGAAATTTTTTGTTAATCAACTCGCGAGTCCAAGTCAGATCTTCATGGTCAATTTTACATCATGTTGGTGTTGATTGAGTATAACTTTCCTGAAATTCAGTTTTCTATCCAATGCTTTTACTGTTTAGATCATATATTGACCTAGTATATTACATTATCTATGCTTTTGCCACTTCAGAGACTTCATACAGTCAGCCAACCGTCATAGCAGCTAATCGAGCCTCCAATTGGTTTTGTTGTTTGATGAGCCTCTAATAAAACATGTTTCGTTATTACATTAATAACATACCGTATATCATATACGTGTTTACATTCTTTCACAAATTCATGCAGGGAAAGAAGGGAGTATGGATCAAATTACCAATTAAACTTGTGATGCTTGCTGAAGCTGCAGTGAAGGTAATTTCCTATTCAGCTTAAGAACTTTGAAGTTTCTGTGACCTTTCTTTGATTCTATATTTTTCCATTGTAGGCAAATCAACCTGTCAAATAAGGTTTTGTCTTGGTGATGTTATTAGGAATGACGTATCACCGAACAATGACCCTAAAGGCTCTTTAATATATTTTTTTAATAAAACGAAAGGCTTGTTTAATAGTTATATAATTTGTTGTTAAACATACAAGTGTATCCACCTTTATATCAAACTTAGGACTGGGTGAGCGGGAGTGGGCCATAACATTTCCTGATTCAGCACATCCAGTAATTAGTGGAATTATATAAATTTCACTTGGTGATTTTTCAGAAAGATTATCATTCCTCTTTCAATTTTTAATACTACTTGGAACCAGCTGAAATTTTCAGTATGTCCAGCGTCTAGAGCAACTCAAGAATTCTGCCTCCAGTTAGTCATGTGCTTAGATGCACCATCAATCTTGACATATGAATTTGGTCTAATCACTCCGTTTTATAACATTGCAGGAAGGATTTTTGTATCACCATGCTGAGCCACATTATTTGATGCTTGTAAAATGGATACACGAAACTCCTAGTACTATTCCAGCAAATGCAACTCACAGGCTTCGCATTGGTGCTATTGTCTTAAATGACAAAAGAGAGGTGCTTTCATTATATTTCTTAATATTTGCACGTATCATTCAGTCATGTGCATATATGCATGCTACACCAGTAATGAAGAAAAATGTTTATTTGCAACTACCATGTCATAGATGTGTGGATTGGCTTGAAAATTCACATAATGGATCAAAATAAATTTCGTTCCAATTTATAACATCACACTGTTTATATTGTCATTACTCACCTTTTATGGACATCTTTGTGGGTTCACACTTATCATAGTTGGTGTAGTTGTTCGTAGTATTAAATGGAGTTTGCTAAGCAATCAAGGAAGTAGGAAGCTATTCCAAAATACTGCAGAGCCATTTCTAGATAGTTCAGTAGGATCTTAATAAATTTTGCTATCAGTTGAATCCTTTTTATGGAAACATTATGCAGTGTGGACCCAAAGAGATGATTGGGTGATGTAATGTCACTGTAGTTCTCGTGTCCTAATAGGAACTTTATGATATTTTACCCTATTTATACATTCAATTGTTGTGGTTAATATTAACAAATTTTGCTCCTAGTCCATCATAATAAGAATAAGAAAAACATCCATTGCAAAACCTTCAACTTCCCATTTTATTTCTTGATTTGTTTCTGTTGGTAGTAAGTCCCTTGTTTCTGTAAGGATTAGATTTAATATTTGTTGGTTTAATATTTACAATGCTCTCTAGTCAAATAATGTTCATCAAGTAATCTTAAATTAAAATTATGGGCAGGCTATACAAATCAGAGCACATATTATACAGAACTCTAAATTTCTTCTCATTCTCACCTGTTACAACTTCTATTGCACAGTTGCTCGTTGTTCTGGAAAAGCATGGCAGATTTAAGGGTACAGGAATCTGGAAGATCCCTACTGGAATTGTTGAGGAGGTTCGTGTTTTAAACGAAGTTCATTTGAAATAACCACGATTGAAAAGTGCTTTAATCAGCACATTGCTTTTAAATTTCCAGGGAGAGGACATCTTCTTAGGTGCAGCAAGAGAAGTAAAAGAAGAAACAGGAGTAAGCATTTGCTAAATGGTGTATAAATATGTACATTTTCGATCCTCTTACATTATTGCATATTGTGTCTCATGAAAAACGGTATTTTGACCATTGCAGGTCGATTCAGAATTCATTGATGTGCTTGCATTTAGGTAAAACTTTGCATAAATGAGACAATTGTATCACACCATTTTTTATTGTTGTTAATTTGGTGATTCGAGTGGTAGGCAAATGCACAAGACCTTCTTCCAGAAATCAGACTTGTTCTTTCTGTGCATGCTGAAGCCTCTTTCCTTCGACATCAAAATACAAGAGTCGGAGATCGATGGAGTGCAGGTATTATTATGAGCTTGCAATTGAATTGATGAATCGCTGCATCCGATTGTGATACCCGATTATATGTTATAGTGGATGCCGATGGCGGAATACGCAGCTCAGCCCTTCTTGGAGCAGCACTACGTTTTCAAGTATGCTGCCGATATATGCCTAGCGAAACTCGAAGGTGGCTACACGGGATTCACACCGCGCCTGACAAGGTCATTCTGTGGCGACGGGATTAGCTACCTCTACGTCAACGAGCTTCTCGACCTCTAACAGAGGCCTGTCTTCATCAATATCTGGTAATGCTTCAGGTTAATGGTTTCTAAATTCTAACAGTCTCTCTGCATCGTTATGTTAAAGAGAATCACTGAATAGTCTGTATTTCATCTAAGTTGTGATTTGTTGGCTAATGTTGTAATCAATATGAAAGAAAAAGAAAACAATTTAGAAAGAGCGCATGATATGTATTTCTGGTTATTAGTGACTATCGTCACACCTAACCTGAATACTAAATGAACATATCCATCAATAACTGTTAAATTGATATTCATATTAATTCGATATAAATATTTGAATTATTCGATTTAATTTTTTTAAAAATTTTATTGAATAATAACATTCATATTTATAAAAATTGAAGGTTATGTTAGAATTTAATTTTTTTTTGTCAATATACAAAACGGATTCAGTAATTAAACAAGTACTAATTATTCAATTTGCATTCGAGTATTGATCTAACTGAATATCGAAGCGAACGAAAATTAGAATAAAAATTATTTGATTTGGTTGTTATGTTATATCAATCGAGCTTAAAGCTGTTAAAATATGTTTAATATCACTCACTTATAGTGAACACCCCTAAATAACTATTGAATCTAATAGATTCTAAGGGAATAATCTAGTAGCTTCCCGTATTGGAGATTCAATAATCTAGTAGATTGTAAGCTATTGAAAGATCTTGTAATCTCTTGCAGTAGGAAAATAGAGCAAGCAACACGGTTGCTATTCCCCTCTATAAATAAATAGTGTAAATCTCTCCACTTTGGTTCAAGTAATTCAATATACATTTTTCCTATTCTAGTGTCTCTTTCTCTATTTCTAGCATCTCTTTCTCTTTCTGTAGTTTAGATATGATTTTAATTCTTTAACAATAACAAACCAACAACAAATTACAAAAGCTTGCAAAGATTCTTATAATTTGGTTTATAAAGGAAAAGAATACCGCAATTCAAAACCCTCTCTTCATACACACCTCAACAACAAATCGACAAACTCCAAAGATTGATGTATATATTTTACCAGCTAGAGCCATCGTAATTATTCATTACAGTTATTGCTATTGTTGAATCGTGTACTGATCGATCAATCTAGAAGCGTGAGAATCAGCTGGAAATTGAAAAACTTTAGTGAAGAAATCGGAGCTTTACATGACTTGCCTGTCCGCAGCTTCAGCAACGAGGGGCAGCCTGGGGAGCTGGCCGAGCATGCAGGAAGAAGAGCCGTAGATCAAGGAAACCAGGAGGAAGAGGAAGACGGTGCTATCCAAGCTCATCAGCACATCCAACCCCACCCCGTCCCTCGGATTGAACGTCCGTTCCAGCAGGTCGGGGAAGATGAGTAGCACATCGAGGACTATGGCCTGCATAGTGTTGAACCTCACGTACCTGCTGAAATTGGAGTTCCTGACCACGACGAAGTATAGCGTGAGGAAGATGAGGAATCCGTTGAAGGGGAAGCTCTTGAATACCCTAATCGCGGGGACCAGCGGCTGGATGAAGGCCTGGAAGGGGGCGAACTGCGTGATGACGTATTTGCCGTACTGTACGCCGTCGAAAAAGGGGTAGAAGTAGACGACGGCGGATATTAGTCTATCCGGCGCGTCGGCGGAGTCGCTGCCCTTCGATTCGGCGGCAACGCTCCGCCTTTTGGGGATTCGTGGGGGTAGGGTTGCGATGTGGAGGAGTGACGGTGGAGGTTGCGCGGCCGTGAACTTAGAACCGATGGAAAATGAAGAAGAAAGAGCTCGGTTTTTGGATATGGAGGTTGACGGAAAGAGCATCAGGTAACTCATCGGCGTCATCGCCATCTCTAGAGAGAGGTCGATGGCCGGATTGAAGAAGAGCGGTTGCTTGGTGATTGCAGAGTCGCAGAATTCTGAGTTTGCGAGCTTCAATTCAAGGAAGAGAGTTATGGGCCTTTTATTGGGCTTTATTGGGCCCTATTTCTCGATATTATGAATAACTCCTTACTCATTCCTAAGCCCATATAGATTGAGAATTTGGGTCTTTTATTGGGCCGATTTTGTTATACAATCGAATTGTGGGATTACTACAAAACAAACGGTGCACGTGCTTCGTACGGTACACCATACTGACACGTCAGCAGTCTAAAATGTTTCTTTTTAATTTATCAACGTTAATTTCTGCATCGAGACATTGCAGTAACAAGCCTCCAAATTAGGGTTTCTCCACTTCAAAATAGGATTCGGATTTTGGGCATAGGTCTGGTACGATTTTTCGAGCTCTTACCGTTCTTCCTTCATCAACTGCAATAATGCCCTCGATTTTTGTCTGATTTCTTCTAGTATTTTTTTTTCCCAATTTTGAATTATTCGTTTTAAGACCCTGACTGTAACCCTAGGTTTAGAGTGGTGGGTCAAGTGATGGATGAGAACGAGGTGGGAGGTGGAGAACGGAACGAGCAGTTCCACCGCAACGAGGCGATCTCCGCCGTCGCTGACGATGGTTTTCTCGTTGAGGAGGATGATGACTATGAGGATCTTTACAACGACGTCAATGTTGGTGAGAACTTCCAGCAGTCGCTCCGCAGGAACGAGGATAACGTTGGGAAAAGGAACGAGGAAGTGCTAGACGAAAAGCCGAGCATGGCCCAGCCTCCACCTCCTCCGCCACAGCCGCAGCTGCAACTGCAGCTACAGCCGTTGGTAGAGGGCGGAGATGCAGGTTTACCGGATGAGGGAGCTTCATCTAAGGTTCCGGATCTAGGGGAGGGGTATCAGAATGTGGTACTTAGAGGGAATAACAATGTAAGCGATGCGGGACTTGGTAGAGGCGCGGAAGGACTGGTTACTGGAGGTAGTGGTGGATTTAGGGTTGATTTGGGACAGTCATCAAATAAAATAGCTGATTTTGAAGATCGGGACGTCAATAGCAATATACCTAGTAATCAACAAATAGTTCATCATCAGCCCCCACATGCTGCTGCTAATATAGCCACGTATGAGAATGCTAGGAATGTGGGAAATGTGAACGGGGCTGGTGGGAATATGTATGGAGGTGATGGTGTAGGATTAGGGCCTGGTGGTGGAGGTGATGGAGTAGTTGTCGGAGGTGGGGGTGGGGGTGGGGGTGGAGGGACAATTCTCTTTGTCGGTGACCTGCATTGGTGGACAACGGATGCTGAGCTGGAAGCAGAGCTATGCAAGTATGGGCCAGTCAAGGAGGTAAAGTTCTTTGATGAGAGAGCTAGCGGAAAGTCAAAAGGATACTGCCAAGTTGAGTTTTTTGATCCTGGAGCTGCCACTACCTGCAAGGAGGGAATGAATGGCTATGTGTTCAATGGGAGACCCTGCGTTGTTGCGTATGCCTCACCATATACTGTGAAAAGAATGGGTGAGGCCCAGGTCAACAGAAATCAACAGCAGACGGGTGGGACACCTGTTAATCAACCAAGGAGAGGTCCTGGGGATATACCCAATAAAATTGGTGGTGGACCTGGTAGCAATATGCCTGCTGGAGGGAATCATCACGGCGGTGGTGATAATAATGGTAGAGGCTTTGCTAGAGGAGGAAACTGGCCAAGAGGTAATGCTCAGGGAGGGATGAATAACAGAGGTCCAGTTGGTCCCATGAGGAATAATGGTCGTGGCATGGGTGGCCGTGGCTTTGGGCAGGTTGGTGGTCCGGGAGCCCCTCCGATGATGCATCCTCAAGCCATGATGAACCAAGGTTTCGATCCTGCTTTTGCAGGTCATATGGGGAGAATGAGTGGTTATCCGGGATTCCATGGTGCTCCTGGAGCACCCTTTCCGGGCATCTTATCGTCATTCGGGCCTGTTGGAAATGTTGGTTTGCATGGTGTGGCTCCTCATGTCAATCCTGCGTTCTTTGGTAGGGGAATGCCCATGGGTGGCATGGGGATGGTGCCTGCTTCGGGAGTCGAGGGACCTAATATGGGTATGTGGCCGGATCCTAATATGGCTGGATGGGGAGGAGATGAACATGGAGGGAGAGCAGGAGAATCTAGTTATGGGGAAGAAGCTGCATCTGACCAGCAATATGGGGAAGGGAGTCAAGAGAGGGGAACATGGCCAAATGCCATGAAAGATAAGGACAGAGCATCAGAAAGGGACTGGTCTGGCACTTCTGAAAGAAGGTACAGAGATGATAGAGGATCTGGATATGAAAGAGATGCACCTAGAGAGAAAGATGCTGGACAAGATCATGATTGGTCAGAAAGAAGACATCGTGATGACAAAGATGTGGGGAGAGAGAGGCAAAAAGAGCGTGAGAAGGATCGTGAGCGTTCCATAGACCATGAGCGTGGTGGTCGCGAACGTGAAAGAGAACGTCATAGGGACGATAGAGACAGATATGCTGATCATAATAGGCACAGAAATCGTGAGGCGGAATTTGATGATGATTGGGACAGGGGAAGATCATCAAGATCCCATGGCAAGTCAAGGGTGTCCCATGAGGAAGACCATAGATCACGATCAAGGGATGCTGATTATGGGAAGAGGCGGCGTCTGACCTCTGAGTAACTCTAATATATTGCAGATTGTTACAGGATTTACTAAGAAAATGATGAGACACCTAATAAATTGTGTTAACCATGATCGTTCGTAGCCTATTACTAGCTGCTTGATGGAGATCTGACATTGGGATTGCTTTCTGATAACTTTTATGGCTTCATTATTCCTATGATAACTTGAAGATACTGCTCTTCAATGCTGAATGCCAGTAAGTTTCATTTGATTTCATGATAACATGTATGGCCTCATTGTTCTGATGATATTTTGAAGATACTGCTCCCTCTTCAATGATAAAATAACTTAATTGCTGATGCTAATACTCAACTAGTCAACCCCAAAAAAATTATATTTCTGCATTTCGAGTCCTAACTTATTTTACTTCGTAGTGTGAATTAGTTTTGTAGTATTTGCAGACTATAATACGAGTATCACTTGTGTATAGGTAGATGCTTACATACATGAGATGTTATAAAATGTTGTTGGTTAAAAGATGTTAGCCATTTACATAGGTCATGTATTGGTTGAACAGTTGGCAGTAGGTAGGAAGGACTTAGGACTGATCAGAATTTGGGCTATAGAGCTTGAACTGACATTACCATGGCTTTGACTTTGTTTTTTATACCTCACATAAAAGTAGAGATGGTGATAAATCATTGAGGATTTCATATAGGAATATATTTTCTGGAATTTTGAAGGACCAGCTCCCCTTTGTATCAGGTGGAGGCTATCTCTAGACCAAAGCTAGAAATATTTAAACGCCGATCCCAGATTGTTAGGAATTTGTATCTCATAGAATGAAAAGATGAAGTAATAAAAGAAAAGAATGTATTATAAAGGAATTTCTCCAACCATTTTATTAAAATTTGGCACCTTAATTAAATCTTTTAATTATGTCGTTTCTGACATTGTTGTGCTGAGTTAAATTTGATTGACATTTCAACACCCTCAGAAGATATCTCCGATATAATATACTTGTTTTGATGGTAGGTAGGATGCTATAATTTTCTGTCGTAAGCTATTCTACCGGGGTCTGGATTCTGGCTATAGCAGATGGTGGCATAAAAGCTTCTGCTCAGGAGAGGCTGAGATGACATGGTGACACCTCTTAGTATTTGCTAATTGAACCTTTTATTTACTTGTGGAACTTTCATTTACGTTCTTGTTTAATGCTTCTTTAGCAAAATATCAATGTTGTGGATGAATGATGAGTTGAAGTTGAACTGCTGAAGTCTGAGAAAGACATGGTCGATATTTGAGAATGATGTAATAGATTAAAAGACTTAGGCTGTTCCTATTCGGCCCATATTTTGTTTTGGTTTGTCCTTTATCATACTGTAATTCTTTCCCCCCTGTTTTTGTCGGGTGTAACTTTGTTTAATCGCATTTGTTGGAGTAAATATCATCTAGGCCACTAACCATAGTCAGGTAACGTATGTAAATGTGTTTGTTTGTATATAGAAATCGAGTTGTATATATGGAAGAGGAAAATGATTTTCTTGCACAGTGATATAGAGGTTTTTTGCAGGCAGTGTGAATTCTTTGTTTTGTGTTTTAATTTGTTTATTTATAATCGTATTTACTTTCCTCTTTCTTTTATGAATTATTAATAATATTCTCATTATCATGGTAAATGTGTGACTTACTCATTTTATTGGTGTGTACTGTTTAATATTCTATTGTACGAGAAAAAGTTTGTTTCTGGTTTTCATTGTATTTGTATCGCCACTATTATTCATTTTCCTAGTTTACATAAGATTCTTTTTAGAGAAAATGCAGAAACTGTTTCAAGAAAAAACAATTTAATTTAATCGAGTAAAATCAATATCGGATATATAAAGTTAAGTAAGTGTCATTTAAAAAAAATTTAATTATAGTCTGATTATGGTTGGAAAGTAAATAATGGGACCAGACACAGTCACAAAGCCTTCTTTTCATAAAAGGGTTTCTTGTATGTTTATTAAGTTGGATTTGGGTTATCACATTCAACCGCTTTTAACTCTGCATCTTATCCAAATCATATAATAAATCATATAAGAAATCAATATTATATACTTTTCCATTTTCATATAAATTGAATTTTCACTTCCGGAATTCAACATGATTTTGAAGAGTTTAATATTTTTAATAAAGAGAGAAGAATATTCAATTATATATGAAAAATCCAAGTTTGCAAAATTGTTAGTTTTTTTTATAAAAATTAAAGATAACTATATTCTGGTGTAATTAATTCAATTAAAACATGGTCAAATGTAAAATAATGCAAGAACATGGCACCAATAATGAAAGAATAAAAGTGTGTTTGTGTTGAAAGAAATTGTTAGGTATTTTATTCTGTTGTTATTTTGTTTGTTGAACCTAACA
>JAPKLX010000001.1:397436-576966 GCA_026898415.1 Leonotis leonurus
CACTTTAGCTTCCGCAACAACTATTTAGAGTAGGTGATACACTTTCAGAAATGTGTTGTTGATGTTTGATAATGATAGAAAGAAAGTCACAAACAATAAAGAGGAGAAAACTGGGGCCCACATCAGCCACTAGGCAGTTCCTCATTGGACAAGAAACAACGAGTGAGGAGGTAATAACTAATACGTGGCTGATGCGAAATGGACGGATAAGATCGCTCCACTCACAACCAATCGGATGGCTTCAAGTTTGTCTCAATCATCGCGTAGTTATCTGTAAGGAACGGCTCCCATTCGTCCACGTGTCTCCAACGATCCGTTATTATACCATTAATCCAACGGACCTCCATTTCTATACCCAAATCCCCATCTCTCTTTACTCTTCTTCTTCTTCTTCCTCTCGTATCCGATTTTTCGGTTGTCGGAGTTATTATGCGTTTCCGGTGACTTCTTATGAAGTATTAGTACTTCATCTTTGCAGCTCGATCGTTTCTTCTCCAGCTTCGCCGTTTGTTCGAATTGTTTTGTGAGAGTTGTGGAATCACACCGGAGATTATCCGTTTTCGTTGACTTCTTCTTAGCTATCGTTGATCGTCTTTGCAGCTGGATAGTTTTTCTTCTAACTTCACGATATTTGGAATTTTGGATTATCCGAGTTTGTGAAGCTTTGAAGTTCCGGTTTTCTGTGTGTTTGTTGTGTTTTAACGTGTGGTAGTTATTTGTTCCAATACACAGCTGATCGTTACTGTTGCTTTCTGTCTTCAAGCAATTCTCGTCGAAGTTCTGTTTATTTTGCAGATTTGCAATTGGCAGTGATTTTGCTCCCTTGTGTTTGTGTGTGTATATTCATAATACACAGTAATTGTTTTGTTGGAATTGAGATTCTGAGTTTAGCGGCAGAGAAATGGCGGACTCGGATAATGAGTCCGGAGGACAGCGGGAGCATAATTCGTACCACGAACTATCGCCCCGAGAGCAGGACAGGTTCCTCCCGATCGCAAACGTGAGCAGGATCATGAAGAAGGCGCTGCCGGCGAACGCGAAGATATCCAAGGACGCGAAGGAGACCGTTCAGGAATGCGTGTCGGAGTTCATCAGCTTCATCACCGGTGAGGCCTCCGACAAGTGCCAGCGCGAGAAGCGGAAAACGATCAACGGCGACGATCTGCTGTGGGCGATGACCACTCTAGGCTTCGAGGACTACGTGGACCCGCTCAAGGTATACCTGCAGAGGTTCCGGGATATGGAGGGCGAGAAGACCGCCATGGCTGGGAGAAGCGAGAAGGAGAGCGGAAATGGCAGCGCCAGCGCCGGCGGCGGGGGTGGGGGTGGATACGAGGGGATGTACGGTACAATGAACGTGATGAATCATCAAGGAGGTCCAGTTTACGGGTACGGCCAGGTGGCGGGCGGTGGGAAGGTCGGGTCGGGCTACAATATGGGATCCGGCTCCGGCGGTGGCGGTAGCAGCGGCGGGAGGCAGAGGTAACTTGAGTTGACTTGGTTCATTAGCGATTAACTAAATTAGATAATATTTAAATGTCCTATATAGTCTAATATATTACTAGTATAAATATCTTTACATTATTTACATAATTATATATATATAATATTGCGTTCTCTATGTATACATTCTGATTTTGATTTTTGTAAATGACAACAGATATTTCTTCTATCCATCTAATTCGCTTTATGGTCTTGGTCTTTTCTTTTTTCTTTTTCTTTTTCTTTTTCTTTTAATTATATGTTGTTCTTTTAAAGAGAGTTGAAAAGTGAAGTATTTTCCTAGCACTAGATATATATTTTTTCGAATAGAGGGTAGTTGTATAATATTTTAATTTCACATTATTTTTGTGTTATTTAACTGAAAAGGGCACTACGGTATTATAGTCGGTTCCAAAATAATATTATGATAATTGATTTTAATAATCACTAGTAATTAAGTTATCTGCGCCGACAACCACTGAGTAACATTTTCCAAATACACGATGCTTATTTGGTGTAATTTTCCGATTGCTTTGATATATATATTATGTAAAATGAATAGTGTTGAGTTTTGAATTTTGTTAAAAACGACTTATTTTCTTAAATTAGTTTTAGATATTAATCTATTTTAAAAAATAACAAAAAATATTTTTTAAAATGTGTAAATTTTATCATAAAAATATTTTTTTTATCTTTCACACTACTAATTTAATTTACATGCTTAATTATGTTTCAAACACGGCTTCAAAGTGTTGTACCAAAACAAGAAATTCGATAGTTTTTGCAATTACGGTGTGCCAAAGAATATAATCTGGATATGAAATTCATAATTCTCACTCGTAGCCAAAAGTAGGGCAACAAAAGCAGAAAAGAAAGATGTGCAGAAGATAGCATAATTTTCCTATATAAACATTTCATCTACTAATGTATGTACTTACCTGTGATACAGATAATCAAAATAGATAGACACATACCAAAAGGGCTAAATGAATCACGTTGAGTCGGCCATTTTCCAAACAAAATCTATATTGGTACATCACATATGCAGGCTGCAGCTGTTACCTTACCTCTATGAATAACTAGGGAGCAAGAGTTGGCCCACTAAACATCTACTAACACTAAATCGCAGCCGCCTTAACTAAGCCGGAGCCGGAAAAAAATAAATTACGGGGATGAAAATGATGAAGCTTATAGCATAAGTAAGCAGGGCAGTGGGGTAGAGTGTACAATCTCAGGCAGCCTTCCTCCAGCAAGGTAGCTAGGCCTTTACGCCTTTGGTGGAAGGCTTCTTGTCCTTGTCGGCAGCATCATCCTCGTCCTCTTCCTCATCTGCCTCATCATTATCAGCTAGTTTGGTGAGCTCCTCCTGGATCATGAGCTTCACCAATGATTTTCTTGGTGTGAGGTCTACTTTGAATCGTTCACCTGAAATTGAGATGTGGTTTAAATGATGTACGGAAGACGAGACTAATAGTATGAAGCGGGCTCGTGTGCATTTTGAACTTTCTCTTATGTCCTACCGTCAAGATGTAGAAGAGTAAAAACAGAAACGGACCAAGGTCTAGGCCAACCACCTATCCTTTGGCATCTAGAAAATGAAATTACTTGAAAAGAAAATTTTACAAAACTTACCAAGTAGCTTCAGAATGTCCGTGAAGGTAGCCTGCAATATGATATACAAGTACAATGAGTGTTAAAAAAACACAAGATAAGAACCCAAATAAAAGAAAGAAAGTTGACCATACTTCAACACTCCCACACTTTTAAGTGCTTGGAACATGATCAAGCTATAACAGAAAATTACTAAAATTGGCTCTCACATATCTTTTAAGAGTTCACATATATCAAATGCATCATATAGTTAACTACATATGTAGAACATAAGTATTGATATACCATAGGTTTGTACTCTTTTGTTTTAGGGAATTGTTAAACTGTATTATTTTAGGGTATTGTTAAACTGTATTATTTTAGGGTATTGTTAAACTGTCTATGATAAGACATGGAAGTGTTCAGAGACTAACCTTATTGAAATCAACCTCTTTAAGAATTTCACAAACAGCATCTCTGAGTTTATCATCGCTTGGCTTTAATTTCTCCTCCTTGAGCTTTTCTTTGACTTTGAGAACCTTCTTCCCTACAAAGGAACCAAAACAATACCATGGTCAGGAACTGCATGTCAACTATAGGACAGAAGGTGATAAGGGGAGGGATTAATTATTTTGAAGAATCATTTGCTGCAAATCATCCACCAAGAGACTTTAAACTTCAATATACTTTTGATAAAATAGGAGAAAACAAAAATTCTCACCAGGACTCTCCTTTGGTGCTGATTTCTTCGGAATTGGAGATGACATCTTCTTTTCTGATTCATCTTTCTTCTTATTAGAAGATTTCTTGTCACTAGTGTTGCTACTGCCTTTTGATTTGGAAGTTACTTTTTTTGTTGGGGGGCTGGCCTTCTTCGGAACTACTTTTTTCTGGGTTTTGGCTTTATCGACTGATCCTTTTTTGCCAGAAGACCTTACTGATCCTTGCTTCTGCTTTCCCTTGTCATCATCAGATTCCTTCTCAGATTCACTCTCTATCTCCTCACTCACAGCTTGTTCAGACATCTCATCATCTGATCTTTCTGGAACAGCATTCGCACCTTCATCTTCATGTCCTTCATCTTTCTCTTCTCCTGATTCATCTTCTGACTCAGGAGGGGTGTGTTTTGTCTCACCACCCTTCTTTGATGCACTGCCAGTTCTTTTTGCACTCTGAAAATACCAGAAATAAGTTTCTATTAACATATGCTGCAGTACATTTTTTTTAAGTTCTACACCGGTGTAAGTTAATGTTTAGCTCCGTCTCAGGCTGCAGATCGATACAATTCGATGTTGATAACTTTTTACATAGCACTTCAGCCTCATAGAGAACAAAGTATGATTATATTTACTATCAATTTGTAATTAGCTTGGACAAATTGTAGATATAGCTACAGATGTTGTATAATAACATACTATCTTGTAAAAGGACAGCCAGAATACAAATATCTTACATGAAAAATGTAGGGAGCAAACAATTAAATAACAAGGAAAAACATACCTTTGATGATCCTTTGGATGGAGTACTACTCCCAGACGAATTGCTTGTCCTCTTTCTCTTTTTACCCTTGCTTGAATGTTCCTTTAAATTAAAATTCATATAAAAAGGAGGTATTAAATCAATGGTGAAATGAGAAAGAAAAAGGATAAATAAAAAAACAAACTCAGTTAAAACCTGCTCTTTATCAGCAAGTAATTCAGAGGTTGTTGCATGGGGTTCTGTCAAAAATTCTGTCAACTTGACAATAATATCTTCCTGAGAAAAGAATAGCAGAAATTGGGTAACTCGAGTCAATCAAATACAACTATGCAGGCTAGGTTTGCCAATATTATGGTCATAATAAACAAGAACAAGTCCGCTGTAACACAGCTTAGAAAACCAGAATATTTCGACCAAGAACCGGTAGCCAAACTATTCTAACTTAGTCAATAATGTTGGTCCTTTACTTCTTGATCTTAAACGATATAAACAAACCTTTCTGCTGTTAGCCCTGGAGATGGGTATGTCAAGGACATCACAGAACTCCACCAATCTCTCCTTGACACACTTGTCGAGTTTCTCTTTGAGTTTAATCATTTGCTTTTCCTGATATCATGTTCATACGGAACACAAAAGGCTCAGCATCTCATATGGAGCACATAAAGCTAAATATTACAGAGGAAAATAGAATCTAGTAATGAAATTAGTTTTCACCTCATTGACATTGTCATTCCAAACAAATCCAGAAAATCTTGATATGTTGGTTTTCACTTGAGCAGCCTGCATAAACCAGACAAGTGCAAACACAAAGTCATAATCCTAACTTTGTAAGACAGTTTAATCAACGCTGCAGAGAGGCATTCTAATACTTGCCAAGGATATATATAATTATACATATTGTCAAAACCAGCAATAATAAACTCAACTTATTTCAAAGAAAGCATGAAATACACACTCTCAAGTCACAATTTATAGGTGATGAGATGTATTATAGTAAAGACTGTCACATAGTTAAACTACAAAATCTTCAAAACAAAGCTTGAGAATGAAGAGCCACTTGATAATAAGAAAGCAGCAGATGTTTTAGCAGAATGAATATGTTTTTCAACTCCAAAATGATCCCTGGAATGCTGTTCACAAGCAGAGTACAACTCAATCTCAATTTCCTATGTTGGGCTTTTATGAATATTGTAATTGGTAAGGAGACAGAACCCTGTAAGTAAACGGTTTGGACATCACTCTATGAGCATTACCTTTCCTCTCCTTCCGAAAAGAATTGTATGCAGAAACTTGCAAGTATCATCAGTCTTCTTTCTTGACAACTTGTAAGCCACTGCAGCTCAGACATGAGACCAATTCAATTGTTAGATGATGTCATGATGATAACTGGATACCAGTTAATGGTAATATTAAATACAAGAAAATTCAGTAAAGAAACGAATCGGATTAGCAAAGGCTGTTTACAGAACAGAAAAACAGCTTTGAGAAACCATGCAGAAACAACACTGGGAAGTAGTATACCATTTGGGATATCTTTAAGCGCAGTTCCACGACCCTGAAATTAAAACTATTATTTGAAAAAGTCTAATCTCCAAATATCACTTCAGTTTTGTAATATACATACAGTACTTTTTTCTCACAAGGGGAGAAAACGCCAAAATTGAAAAATTAAAAATGGCACCTTGGCAATATGAAACTCCCTAAATGAGTCCTTCTCAATTGTGGCAACCAATCTTTCCACAGATTTCCGCTCACGAACAGGACGATCAATTGTAGAAGCAGCAGGGGATTTCTGCTCGGTGATCTTTCTATCAGCAGAGGATCTTGTCACTTCCTTTTTATCTGACAAGGGTTTAGATTCTTTTGCCTTTTTCTCAATAGAGGGTGTTGGTTCATTCTCCTCATTTACTTTCGAAGTCTTTTTAGCATTTTTTTTCTGTCCAGCACTACTATTTGTTCTCGCACGTTTCTTAGCTCCTCTGTCTTTGCTGGGCTCCTCCAGATTTTCTTCCTCCTCTTCAACCTTATCCTCAGCTCTATTCTCGGTTTCCTCCTCAGCACTCTCCTCCATTTTATCATTACTAATTTCTTCCTTCTCCCTCTCTGCTGCCACATCTTGCTTTTCTTCATTGGCTTCCGTTACTTGCTTTTCTTCGTCCACTTTAGTTTCTTGCTTTTCTCCTCCCGCTTCAGTTTCTTGTTTTTCTCCGTTCGCTTCAGTTTCTTTCTTTTCCCCGTTTGCATCAATTTCTTGCTTTTCCCCGTCTGCTTCAGCTTCTTGTTTTTCTCCGTCTGCTTCAGCTTCTTGTTTTTCTCCGTCCGCTTCAGCTTCTTGTTTTTCTACGTCCTCAGCTTCTTGCTTTTCTCCGTCCGCTTCAGCTTCTTGCTTTTCTCCATCCAGTTCAGTTACTTCCTTTTCCTCTTTTGCAGCATTTTCATCAATTTCCTCACTTTTGCTGACCTCATCTTTGTCCACGTCCATATTTTGACCCTCGCTCATTACATCATCTTGTTTATCTACTTCCATTTCTTTTATTCCATCATGATGCTCCCCTTTCTTGTCCAGAACTGTCTCAGCTTCACCTTCCACCTCAGCTTTCCCATTTGCCACAGGCACCACATCTCCCTCACCCATAACAGCTAAAACTCAAAACTGAGAGCTCAGATAAGTCCTCTTCCCAGCACACACTGCATATCGATTCAAAAGTATATCTTTTGTTATACCATCATGCTTGCACAATTTTTAAAAAACATAAAATGATTCTAATCTCATCTCCACAACAAATAAAAGGAATGGCACGCCTCATGCCATGATCAGGAGATGGGAAGACAATAACGATTGGAATGAAAAAGGGCCTCTTAAATTGGTAGGCATTTTCCCCTAAACACACTGCATGCGAAAAAACCAATAAATCAGCATGCCCTAACAAGATCTAGTACACCGAAACTACCTATCAAAAGATTCAATACTGACAAAACAAAAATAGAAAACATAATTTAACAGGAATCGAGCTAAACACAATTTCGGCATCATAATTCTTCAACCACCACATAAAAACCCTAACTGCAAAATTGCTCAATTCAACCTTAATTTTACAAAAGAGAATAGCCTAAAAGTTCCCGAAACTGAAAGAGTGAAACACCAGGAACGGAACAAAGTTAAACTTACATAGATTAAAAGGCTAGAATTGAAGATACGAGAGCTTCTTCGGAAGCTAATTGCCACTCTGAAACGACCTTCAGTTTTTCTTCCCACTCTAAAATTTCTGTTGCGATCCCAACCTCATGGTGGCTGGGCTTTTATACCACGGACGCCAAGCTCGGATTTTAAATCCAGTTTAATGCCATGTCAGATCGTGGAGGCATACACTCGGCGGGATTCTGAAAATGGGCACACATCGACGGCTGGGATCATTTTCTGTGGAGATGGACGGTTGAGATTTCACATTGTTTTGAATGTGCTTTGTTTGGAGCTGATCCAGATTCCGTTGACCTTTAGTAACTGCTCTTACCTTTATTGGGCCTTAAATGGGCCTACATTAATGTAATGCAGTCCTAATTGAGATAATTTCTTCATTCTTACAAACCTCAACTCTATTTGGTAAACTATTTGAATATGATTGCTCTGGTGATTAGAGTAATAATTTCACGTAATATTATATGAATTATAATCATTTTTGTTTTTTATTATTTTTACTAAACTCAACTTTACAATATATTATAATTTGTGACATGTCACACCAATCATTGACATTTTAAATTATATTTGTCACGGATAGAGCAGTGGTTCGAGCTATTGAAAAAAAAAAATAAGTCTCTTGTTGCCAAAATTAATAGACTCTCTACTTTTAGGAATCCAAAATTTTAAAATGTTGTTTGAATATTTATAAGTGGATTCTTTAATAATCAATTAAATAAAAATGGAATAATAATTTTGTAGATAAGTAATTAAATTGATATTTCCATGTGCAATCTAATAACCACAATTTGTTTAATAGGCTTGTCAATATTATAACTCCGGTTAATATTTATGAGTAAATTATAAATATCTATTAATTAAAATATCAAAATATATTACAAAGTGAACATTTGAACCTAGCTAATGTTGAAGATGGGATTACCATAATTCAACTATAAATCATTGTATAGTGATTGCTTCCGAATCTTATTTTTAATTCTGTTTGAATTTTTGATCCATACCATAAAAAATAAAGAGTAAAATAACTATAAGTACAAATAAAATAAAAATTCAATTTTATACCAATAACCAAATTAAGAACAAACTTCATCTTGTAATTGAATGTCGAATCGAACCAACTGAAATATCAATCTCAATTAAATTATTCTCCCCACAAGCATCATCCACATCTAAAAAAGGTGTTTCAATTGTATAGTCTTCCTCCACATCTTCCAAATTTCGGCCCGAACTCACATTCCGGGCCGGGCCCTTCATCGGAATACACTTCGTCTTGCAAGCTTCTCGCCGCTTGTACGGGCCGCTTACTTGGTTGTACCACTCCATGTACATAGCTACTCACTTTCTTGCTAACAAAAAATATGTTGCAAAATAGGATAAAAGAGACAAGTAATTGGGACAAAAGAGGGATAGATAAATGGGAATAGAAAGTTTAAAACAATGAAACGGACAGTAATGAGGCTCTGAATAAACTAACTATGATTGATGTAAGGGAGGAATGGTGAATCATTTTGCTAATGCAATGACAAATATTAAAATAAAGAAAATTGAATCATCTAAATCCTTCAATACCCAAATCAATAGTACTTACTAATTTCTTGAACATGAAGTTGAGATGTCTCTCTGCAGTGGAAGGAGAGTTTAGAATGTGATGTGTTTGTTATTGTTTTGCAAAGTTTTGAACTCATAACATGACATTTATGAAAGGTTGATTTCATGGGATGGTAGAGAATTGGAAGAGAGTAATAATGACTAATGAGTAATGATGGCCCCCATATTTCCTTGTATCCAACTAGGGTTTGCTAAATTCATGATAATGTTGTCACTTCCTCCAATTTTTAGTAATTATTGTCTCCCACTCTCACATTATAATATATTCAAAGTTTTAAATTTATTTTCATAAAAATATATACTAAATGGGGAATCTTATTATTTATTTATTTTTTATTAACAAGGAACATAAGGATAGTATTCCTTCCGTCCCGTTAAATGTGGCCACGTTTTTTTCTTGGGACGTCCCACTTTTCTTCTTTCCCAAAAAGAAAAAAAAAGACTACCTTTAAAATATCTATTTCCTACTTTTTTAAAATACAACATTTTACTTTTTTAATATCCGTGTCGAATCACTTGTAGCCGCATTTAACGGGATGGAGAAGTAATTAATTTGTTGGTACCGCACTCAGATTTTCATTTGGGATGGGCTTCAAGAAAATTATTAGGCCCAAAACAAATCCACATGCTTTGCACACAGGTTTTCAATTGGGCCGGGCTTCAAGAAGATTATAAGGCCCAAAACAAATCCATTGGTTTTGATACATTTAATCTTTACATGAAAATTAGCGAATATTAAACGACTATATATTATACGAAAATCAATCAAGACTTTTTATGTATTAAGTTTTATTAAAAAGAAAATGAATGGTTAGGAAGATATAGTACAAAACAAATTTGATGTTTGATATTGATCATTCCCCTCAAAAAATTGCCCAAACAAATTGATATAGATGAAATATATATTATTAAGAGCTTAGCTTGTAAGCATCCAAAATTAAAACCTTCAACGATAATGAGTGTTCCAATTTAAGGAGAGTGTTTATTTTCTCCACTTTAAACTAGCAATTCCCCTTATACATGCTATAAACACGTGACAAAATGTTTGTAAAAATACATTGTATTATACTTTTAAGATATTTAAATCATAGTTGGGGATGTTAGCATATGATAAGAGATGTCATATTTTATCATTATATGTACATTTCTATTTAACATATGATAAAATATGTCATGATTTTATAATTATTTGTACATTTATATTCATAATATACATACTATGGAATATATTTTAAAGACTAGGGTATCCCAATTACCCCACCAAGTCACCAACTCCCTCACTAAATTACACACCACTAAATGACATATTATTCATTCAAAGTTCAAACTGTCAGCTGCACAACCTCCACTTTTAATATATTCCTTTTTAATCTCTCACTTCATCTCAATTTTTAATAATCCATACTGTCACATCTTACAAATATACCATATATGACACCCCATCTTATCTCTGCCCATTTAATTTTTCAAGGTTATTTTCAAATCACAGAGGTACCATAAATTTTAATAATACCATAAAATAAATATTCATTTGTGTTAGACTTTACTAGGGCAATACAAATAAATTGAATCGAATCGAATACATATAATATTTATAATGCATTAACGATATTTATTAAGTCCGAATAAAAGCTACCAAACAAAATATAGATACGGACGGATAAAGATGATTGATGAAAACAAAGTTTAGATCAAGTTATAAATGATCAAAAATCGATTAGGGGAATAAAGAGTAAGAACGGGTGTAATTAAAAATATGTTTTTGTTCAATTCTAATTCGGATTCAGAATCGAATCTAACGATTTCAAACTCCATAAAGCTCAAAACATAATTGACTTGTCTATTTCAATCTTGCTCCAAAATCTTAATTGTCGATTTAGTTAATTCGATTATGATACCAAATATGGGTTGGTTTGTTTCGATATAGAAATCAGAATTGAATCTAACAATTTCAAACTTCATAATTAATTTGTCGTCTACTTCAATCTTGCTCCCAAATCCTAACCATCGATTCAATTAATTCGATTATGAAATACCAAATTTAGTACTTATTAAATTTATATGACTATAAATTATGAGCTAATTGTTTTTTGCAAATCATTTTAATAAATATATTATAATCATATAATCTTAATTTTGCACCGCAAAAGTATAAATTGAATGTAAATACATTATTTCAAAATATTACTATCTCTCTCCCATTATTCTTAGCTCAAAAGTCAATAAAGCACTCACAAATTTGATCAAACGGGATCAACAATATTGGGACGGACGGAGGGAGTATAATATTAATAATTTACACATAAGTAAAACAAAAAATAACATAATACAATTATCATATGTGATGTTTGTAAATATTTAGAGTAAATAAAAATTATATATTCGACTCGATTCAAATAATATTAAAAAAAATTGACGAAAAATAATATCCAAATTTATTAGAAGCCATATTTTTTCATAGCTTGCAATGGGCATTTTGGGGAATTGACGCCACAAGTTCCCAAATATAAATAACCCCTAAAAATCGAACCCAAATATATTTATTTCACTCCCCCTTCAAACTTTTTTCCCTCAGAGAATCTCTGCGCAGTGAGAACGAGAGGTTTTAGAGAGGTTCCGAGTCTCCTCATTGATTTCGACCCCATGGAGATACCGAAAAAGCTCGTTGAGTTCAAATTCCACATCCTCTCCGCCTCAGGATTCAGTCTCATGATACTCTTCCTCTGCTATCTCGCGCCGAGCTTTATCGGCGTTCTGAAGTACTTCTGGCCGCTGCTGGTCTCGACGGCACTCTTTCTCGTCGCAATCGTCGTTTTCAGCCGGATTTCTCCGCTACCGGCGGAATCTCCCGGAGAGAAAGCCGGTGAAGGTTTGCTGGAGTTCGTGGCTAGCGATGCGGAGCACCTGCAACCAATCTTATTAGAGGAACGAGGGGAAACCGTTACGGCGAATTGACGCCGTTACGTATCGTTATCGCAGGCAGATTCAGGTTCATCAATTGTAAATTCTGCGGAATATTACTATTATTATTATTATTATTAGTTCATTAGATTTAAGCTGTTGTGATGATTCCTTTTGCTTGCGTTCGGAATTATCGGATCCGTTTTATTCAACGCGAGAATTTAGTTTTCTGTCATTTTCCGCTTTTGTAATGCGTGATTATTGGTTTTATTTCGGTTTTGCAGTTCAAATATAAGGCGAAAACCAACTTTGATTAGATTATTCACTGGGATTTTACCTAATGAAGAACGATAAACATCTCTTCGCAGACTGGGTTTCGGTTTTCACTTTGACTAATTTCCCCATCCTTCAAATATTTGATGTATTAGATTCCTTTTTAATTCATGTTATTTATGAGCCGCGTTATTTGTTTTTGAATGAAGCATTAAATTTGCATCTCATCATTTGTATTATTGAGGTAAAAAAGGTGTACATTCGTGATGAAAAGCTCCAAACAAAATAGAACAACACTATACTATATTTGCTCAGAAAAACAAAATGTATAAAAAATAGGAGGAAAATAAACTTTGATCTTTCAATATTTTAAAAGGAATTTTTACAAAAAAAATGCATCGAATTTTAATTTAGCATGCTTTAGTCCTGCGAATAGCTTGTAATAGTTACTACTCCCTCTGTGCCAAATTGATCTTCATTTTCTCATAAATCACACTTATTAAGAAAAGAAACATGACCATTTTCATGAGACTGAGAAAATATTATGCATCATACTTTATTAGTAAATTCTTGATTTATATTTTTGTAATTAAGACATTACAATTCCTAATTTCCTACCAACTACAAAATGTTATATATTAATGTTGTGAGACATCTTTACAAAAAAAGAAAAATGAATATTGACAACTAAAAATTAGCAGCAGAGATCTGTGGTGAAGTATTATAACGTTAACCTCGTATAAGAATTTGAAGTAATTCCCAATCTCGAGGCTCGAAAATATTGAGATTTAAGAAAGAGAAAATAAATAAAATATTAAGCAGGCTCGTGGGTTCTGCATTTCTATTTGCAGACTTATTTTGGGCCTTTTCGTTAGTAGAAAGTGAGTATTTCTTAGTATATTACCCAATTTAGTTACGGGCCTTTCTGCTTTCATGCTTACACAACTTGAAATTCTAATATAATAATGGTCAATAATAATAATTCATATATGCCTGAACGAAGCTAATCATAAATTCATAATTCATAAATGGAAGAGACCTTAATTTCATCGATCAAAATCAAAAGTTTAGTAATTGAAAATATTGAATGCAGGTAATGAGGGAAATGTATGTATAATATTTATTATAATGTGATCTCATATTTGTTTTATTGTATTGTTTTTATATTGTAAACGAATGAAATCCTTTTTTATAAAAAAAACGAAAAGGACTATCCTCCGTGTAAAATCACTCTCAACTCTCAAGTAAAAATAAGACAGTATAAAATCACAAATTCTGACTTCGTGAAGTATTAGAAACGAGCGAGGAAGAAATGGCGGGAAGAGATTCGAACAACAGTCGCTTCGAGCTGCTCTGCAAAATCAGAGGTACTAATTCACTATCAGATCTGAATGCTATCGCGCGCACATTTTTCAGTTAACGTAGTTGAAAACCTAATCGCGAAATCCGCAGAGCTCACGCGCTCAATTGTTGAAGATGTATGTAGTGGTCGATCGCCGGCTTTACGGATTGATAGATTCAGTTCATATTGCGCCGATGTTTCGGGAAACTGGTCAGCTGTTTTGATATTGTTTTGTTATAAGAAGTTGAAACGGTTGTGTTTTTTGTTATCTGGATTTTGCATGTTTTTATGGAGGTCGATTGTATCGGTGAAAGCGGATTGTTGTTTTTTATATGCGCTAGTATTAGAGACGACAGGCTGGTGCCGATTTGTATTTATTTGACTCAATTTTTTGTGTGTGTTGCATTGTTTAGCTGTTGTAGCTACGACTTGCCAAATAGAAAGGAAATTATGATGCTGCATAGAGAAACTCAAGCACGTAGGTTGGGTAAGTGAAGCATATTCTAAGCAAAGTTCTAGATTATAGTTCCACCGAATTTGAAGGAAATTTGTTGTCCAACATCTTCATATTTGGCGTGCAAATTATTTCTATGCTTCATAGATAATGCGTGTTTTGGTTTCAGATTTATTGCTACGAGTATAGCTAATAGTTCAGACACTCCAAGAAAACAAGCATTGCTCAAAAAGAGATTTATTACATGCACCCTTCAGCTTTTAAAGGTGGATTATCTATAAATTTATTCGCGTTTACATGCTTCTTCATATTTGTTTGGCTGCATTTGTTTTTATACAATACCTCTTCATGTCCTTTTGTGGATTCATCTAAATTTTCCTTTGACTGCTAAACAGAACAATCTGTTGTTGATCGGGTAATAAACGATATCTGCATTCTTCTGCATTGCAGTCGCCACATTCTGAATGTGGTATATTTTCTGAGCTATTTCAGTTTCACAGGTTTCTCCATTTGAACTAATTTGCATGTTAGTACGTGTTGTACGTCTATTGACTTATGTGGCTGCAGTAAAAACATTGCAACTTAGGCATGATTTACATAACTACGTGGCTGTTATTTTAAAAATGTTATATCTATGAATTTGAAGGCCAACTACTGAATTTTCTGATATTCCAGTTAGCTGCACTGGAAGGACCTTCAGATTTATGATTAATTTTTCTATATCATCCATCACAGGTATCTGTTGGAAACGGGTATGTACCAAGTGGACACTGAAATACATAGATTGAGGTTCATGTGTGTTTCTGAGATTACTGTATCTTTTACTTTTGTGATTTCAATTGTAAATTCTGGCTTAAGTCATGTCCCTAGCATTTAAATCTGACAATCTGCTTGTATATCGAACCTAATTGTACTTGGTTAAGAGATTGATACGGCCAACTAGCATCTAACTGTGATTGTCATTTATCAATAACTCTTTACATTAATTCGCATGGAAGTATACTGCTGAAATAACTGTGACGTTGCATTTCATTCATGGAATATGTTTCAATTTTTCTTTCAAGGGCTCTCCATAAGGATGTCTCAGAGGCAAAGAAGTTGCTAATTTCTTCAAACTCATTGACACCCTTGGAAGCTTTATTTGTTTATTCAAGTTCGGTGAAAGCTTGCATATGTTTTCAATTTTTGTAGTATTCTGTTATTTGGATTACATGTCAGGTTAGTTATGGGTTGGTTGAGATTTACCGAAGTTGAGAGAAAATTTGATTGCATCGGGCCATCGGCAGTCCTAACACAGTGAGATTAAGGAAATGAAATTCAAGATGATATTATTATACTTAACAATGTGATACTAGCTTAATGCATTTGCAGGCATACCATATTCCTGTCCAAGAAGATGTGAAGGTAACAAGTTGTCATATTTAATTCCTTAGTAAATGTAATTAAATATATCTGCATAAACACACTTTTCGTGTTCCTCAATTCTTTTTCTAGATATAATCAGCGTGGCAGAATATATCTTAATGGTGGAGAAAGAATCGGGTGAGTTTCTTTTTACTCACATTTTTATCAGAGACATACTAACCATCCAAAATCAAGAGGGGAGTTCACCTTTAATTGACTCATTTTCTACTGCAATGCATAATATTTGAACAAGTGATATAGTTACTTCATAATTTGACCATTTTTTTAAGCATTGTGTTTTCCTAGCCATCGCAGCTGCCACCTGTGAACCGCACCCCAATCAATAATGGATAATAGACAAGTCAAATATTTGGGTTATTGGACCCACCATAAGGTATGTTGTAATTGAGGTAATAGGGAATATTAAGGGGAATCAAGGTTTATTAAAAGTAAAATTTATTAATTCTCAATTGTATCTATTTTCAAATGTTTAATTGGAGAATGACTTGATATAATTTTTGGTGGTAGTTAAAATTTGGATTTACTATACTAAAATGAAGGACTACTTTGACATATTTCACCAAACAATTGCACGATGAAATGTTGAGAGAATAAAATCTTACCAGAAAAATGATTTAGGGCTCGTAGCATGCAAATACAAATTCATAATTTGAGAGAAGGATATAGTAAATGATTGTGATTTGAGTGAATCTTACCCATAAAAAGATGACACAAACACAAATCCCATCTTGTCCCATTAAATGTAAGTTGTAGAGAATCAGGAATACCAAGTTTGATTGTTTCTTCTCTCATTAGTTGCCTTTGCCTTCGAAAAACCTGAATTTTTTTGTCCCAGTTCCGGTTCAGATCGGGATTTCGGTACTCCCGAGTTCCAAAATTGGAAAATTTGAAGTCCCGGTTTCGGTCTAAAAAAAAAGTCCAGAATGGTCCCGAATCCTGAAAAATTTTAAATTCTTAATCCCAGTCCCGAATCCCGTCGGGACTCGGGTTGGAACGGGAAAGTCCCAAATTCCGGTCAAAATTCTCATCCCTTTTTGCCTTTGCCTTCAAAGTGAATGGGGTTGTGACGCTATTGCTAGCCAGTAACCTTACACACTCATCATCATCCACACAATTGTTGGTTTGCTGCATTAATTGATTTCATATTGCGTGTGTTTCTATGATTGTTTTAAGCGATTTCTTATATCTTCTTCTGTCATACTAGTAATACATACTTACTCTGCATGATAATTAGACCATTAATTGATGCAAAATAGACCTATGAATAACCATTCATTAATTGCATATCTGGTCGAATGATTTTCTGTGCAACCAACTCCATCAAGAATGTGTGTATTTCTTTCAGCTAGAAGCTTCTCGTGTCGAATTTTAGCAGGAAAAGTCCATCACCTTCACATTTACACTCCTTACTCTCCCCATCTCATTAATCCACATATTTGGGAACTTTCGAGATGAAAAATTTACGTGTGGTTTAAACTAAATTTAATATTAAATGTTATGAAACTCGTGTCCCTCTTGAAATGAAATATTAGCCACAAATTTGAATAACTCACAAACTCCCTAGCCATTTGGATTGCTTAGTCCCAAACCAATTTTGAATTAATAATTATACAATTTCGTAGAGTTTTTAGATCGAAAAATATGATTTATCTAGTTTGTGTAAAAGAAATGAATATAATTACACACTTCTTTTAATTGGCAAATCTCAAGTCTAGACCCTTTCTTCTTTTTATGATAGACTACATTTAATGAAGAGAATAATATGTAAAAAAAGTAGAAACTAATAATTCTTTAAAAAAAAACCACTATAAATAATTCCTTATCTACGAAGAAAATAAGAAATCGAACGAGGAAGATATAGGATGATTGAATATGATTCAAAATAAAGAAGAAAAGAACAAAAAGGGATTGCCGCCAAAGATTCCACCAATCGATCATTCTCTTGAAGAGAATAAATCGATTACATGTTATTCCCGCCGTCCCAATACGAAGAGAATATCAAATAAAAGAAGCTTTATATGATTATAACTCTCCCACTTCTTTTCAAACAGACCCCACCATTTTTATTTTCATTTATTTATTTTTGGTCTTTGACAAAACCTGCTAACACCTAACTGAAACTTTGCATGCATTCAGATTTCAACTTCTGCTTGGTTTATATACACGTAAAGCTTGCAACTTTTTTGAACTATTCGATTCTTTTTTAATTGTCTTGTTTTTTCTAAATGGTACTTATTACATGGTCCCCTCACCACGTCATTGAAAACTCGAATTCGATATCTGTTACTTCGGATATTAGTCTTTTATCATTAGATCAACACATGCACAATATTACAATACGAGATATTACACATTTAGGTAATAGGGAACTTCGTTCACCTTATAACTACACAATTAGGCATTAGGGAATTTTCATTAGTAATATTCCTACATGATGAGTTTCGTAGTATCTAGCAAGTTGGATGAAGTATCGTAGATTAGATTAAATCCTGAATAGTAGACTTTACGTTAAAAAAACAAATACACTTGAATAAAATGTAAAAGGATTGTTTCTATAGAGCACATAAACATATTTAGGAATTTGAATAAGTAATAATAATTACATATCGGTATTATTGCTTCTACACAAAGTGTTTCAACTTCTAATCTATTAACAAAAAGTAAAGGAATATATATGTATGTAATATATATATTTATATATATTAATACATGCATGTTCATTAATTGTCTGGTATAATTAATAAGGAGCAAGGTTAATTGAGCATGAGCACCTCGTGCCTAGCTTCATCAACTATAATCTCCTCTCTCATCTTTCTTATGAAGTCTTCAAATTTCTGATTCAGCTCCTCCGTGCTCATCTCCTCCTTCGTCTCCGCCTCCCCTTCTCCATCTCCATGCTCATCTTGATGTAAGTACAGCTGCTCCTCATCGTCTTCGTCATCGAAAAGCCAGCAACTACCAGAATCCGGTCGATCTTCACATTTCTCCGAATCCTCGGAATCATGATCAGGTGCAACTGTTTCTCCTTGATCACTGTCCGCAATGGAGATGGAAACCTGCTCGGCGCGTTTCTCTCCGCCGTCGCCGGCCACGTCGATGTCGGATCTGTGCAAGGTGTCGGCGATGTTCGTCACGTGCAGCACGTCGCTGAGATCGTGGGCGGAGGGAGGCTGAATGAAGCCGGAGGTTTTGGAGAGGAAGACTAAGAGGCCGTTGCATATGAGGAAGATGGAGTTCTTACTGAGGAGGTGGAACGAATTCCCGGAGAGGTAGTGGTGGAATTTGGGGGACGAGCGCTGAAGCAGAGACGAAGAGGAAGAGGAAGAGAAGGAATTGTAAAGAGATGAGTAGGAGAGCAGGAAGGAGAAGAGGGAGAGAGAGATCAGAAGCTGAGGGATGATCTTCTTAATTAGGGCTTGAGACCCGCTCGGATTCTTTTGAATTTGGGGATCCATTTTTCACGCTGGTTGATCCTGCTGTCAAACTGTGTGTACGAGTGTGTGTGTGTGTGTTTTAGGGAAGGAGATGAAGGGAGAAATGCAAGTTCTGAAGGGGTGGAAGTTGGTTTGTGTGGAAGCGATAGGCCTTTATATAAAACAAACGTTCGAACCTCCGAATAAGGTTCTAGTATCTCGTGTTGCATCCATAGGAGATTGACATGAATATAGTTCAAAATTTAAGTTATATATAAAAAACATATATCGAATGTTAAAATAATTTATTATGATACGTGTCACTCTTATATTAATATAACATAAAATATCACATAATTAGATAATAGAAAATTTACATCGCCCAACCTCGATTGCATTTTCTTAGCGACTTATCACGAAAGCATTTAGTGTTGCAGAATATAAGAGTGATACATGAATATAGTTCAAAATTTATACTCCCTCCGTCTACGAAAGTGTTTAACATATTTCCTTTTTAGGCCGTCCACCAAAGTGTTTAACACTTCAAACTTTTCATTTATAGTAACTATTCTATACACACAATCTAATTAAAAATTATAAATCATGTGGGACCCAACCTTCACTAACTCTACTTTTACACTCATTTCACACTCCACTCATTACACCTTTTACACTCCTTACACACTCTACACAAAAGTCAATAATTTTTCTTAAAACCCGTGAAAGTCAAAGTGTTAAACACTTTTCAGGACGGAGGGAGTAATATATAAAAAAAAATACATATTTTGAATTTTAAATAATTAATTATGATATATAATCTTGTATTAATGTAACATGCAATAAAATATCGCGTGATAAGGTAACAAACATCAATTCCATTTTCTGAGCGACTTATCACGTATACAAAAATAAAAATTCACATATGGCTAATTCAGAAGTTTTATTGCTGAGGCATCATATAATCGATGATTTAAAATTTAAAATATATAATATATGTATATTTTAAATCTAAATTTTAATAATGTGATGTGTCAACATCCTAGAAAATGTCACAATATAAAGAATTTCAAATTTGGTGGGGAGGATTATAAAAGCTCATATTTTGGATCAAATAGTAATAGCGTAACTTTTCAGCCAACAATAAGCTTCATATTGAAAAACCCTTTGGTCAAAAGTCAAAACCCCTCGCCGTCGTCCCTGCTCTGAGAAACCAAAACCCTAATCGGAGCTGCAACAAATTAATAATGTCCGCATTACTGCGATCTTCATCGCGTGCCTTCTCCGCAATCTCTAGGAGAAATCGTAGACTCTGTTCAACTTTGGCCTCTGAACCTCCGAAGGAATCGATAATCTCTTCATTGGTCATCGCTGATCAGCATCCGCCTCCACTTGCTCTGTTACCTCCATCGCCTGAAACAGAAGCTGTGAAAAGTTCGTGGGGATTTCTTAAGTTCTGGTTGGCCGCCGCGCTCACCGGCATTGCTGGTACCGCAGGCTATGCTACCTATGGTATTTCTCTTTCGCATCTTTATTTTGGCTGACTTATAATTGATGATGTTCTGTTTCTTCTTTTATCCATTCTCTAGCGAACTGTTGAAACTTTGACTTGGTACTGATGCACATTTTCTTTGCAGCATACTCGTTGGATGAAATTGATGAGAAAAGTAAGGCCCTTCGTGCATCTGCCAGTTTTGACGTCGGGAACATTGCAAATGATTCAGATGTGCGTCTGTTAGCTCCCTCGTTCTTAGCTTTTGTTATATGTTACTTCTCAGCTATCATGAGATCTGGATATTGTTTCTTAGTGGCATTCCTAACTTCTTTTGTTTGGCCCTAGGCCGTACAGTAATTGTTATATTTCCAAGTCCATTAGTTTGACCACTTTTTCTTTAAATTATGCTATATTGGTTTCAGATATGGAGATGGTTGGGAATTGAAGTAGATGGAAAGTAGATCTTCTTTTAGACAAATAGTAATTCGATGAAAAGTTTTGACAAACAAGCGAATTAGTGATATTAATGATTTGAGGCTTGAACAGGGTTTAGTAGGGCAAAGAAACGGTCAATATCATATAGTGCAATATGGTTTTCACTAGCTTAATGATAAATTGTTATATTGTTCATTTAATCAGTTTTTTGGTCTGTGATATGAGCTAAAAGTCTCCTATCCCTTATTTTAATACAGAAATATAAAGCTTATCTACGTGCAGCGGCAATATCAGGTGAAGTTCTTCTCTTCGTCTCTTGCTATTTTTAATTGGACAAAAAATACAGCTACTTTTCACTCTTATTTGGATATCTTGTATTTCCTTAAATTCCTTTAAAGTCATACATGATGTATCTCTTTAATGATGAATTCATCGTTTGTCACATGTAGTGCCTGCTAAGTTAGTTGAAGTGTACCTTGACTTGAGGAGGTTTGCTGAAGAACATGTTCGGGTAAACAAATGTGATGTTTCACATGTTAGATTTTATTTTTCAAGATACATTACCAGTGAACTTGCATCCATCTGTAATATATTGTACCTTATATCTTATTGCTTCATATCAGGGGTTCACCGAACCGACATCAGATAAACTTTTGCCAGATTTGCATCCATTGGAGCAGCATGTTTTTACCCTTGTTCTTGATCTAAATGACACTCTGATTTATTCTGATTGGAAGGTAGTTTTCTAATTTGCTTACTTCATATTGTGTTGTGACATTTTAATTGTTATTACTTGTACATTTCATGCTCAACTACTTTATTGAGACAACGAATAGAAGTTTTTACTCCTTACGAACCTTCTTCTTAATGAATGATATTGTTGTGGCAGTCATTTTTTCCCTTCTGCATTATGAAAGGTCATGCTGAAATTGTTTATTTGTTGCTCTTCTTCTTAAAGCGTGATAGGGGATGGAGAACATTTAAAAGACCTGGTGTAGATGCTTTTTTGGAGTATTTAGCTCAATATTATGAAATTATTGTATATTCTGACCAACTTAGTATGGTAAGTTTGATCTCTTGGAACATTTCATCTTATAATATTTCAGTAGTTTGCTGTTTTCATGAAATGTGTTTTTGCTATTGCAGTATGTTGATCCTGTTGCTGAAAGATTAGATCCAAAGCAATGCATTCGTTATAGGCTCTCAAGGTGTGCAACACGATATATAGATGGCAAACACTACAGGGTACATCCATTTCTTGATTTACATGAGGAAAATGAACGTAAATGGGGTGTTTTTAGATCAAGCAGTAAAGGGAATAGTCTGTAAAAAGGATTGGTTGGCCATCTATTTATATTTCCTCTGTTGTATTTTCTGTGCAGGACCTTTCTAAATTGAACAGGGATCCAGCAAAGGTTCTATACATAAGTGGGCATGCTCTAGAAACTGCTCTTCAGCCTGAAAATTGTGTTCCTATAAAAGCATGGCAAGGGGAAGCTGAAGACACCACTCTTGTAGATCTTATCCCCTTTCTAGAATGTAAATATCCAACTTGAACTGCTGCCAGGATCCGCTTGCTCATCTTATTAGTTTATTCCAATATTTTAATATCTGTTTAATATGATGGTATCCTTTCCTGAGTGCAGATGTTGCTAAACACCGACCAGCTGATATTCGATCTGTTCTCGCATCATACGAAGGTCGTGATATTTCAAAAGAGTTCATTGAACGATCAAAAGAGCATCAGAGGTATAGGTTTCTTTTCAAATTGTTATTGATGGTTGCCTGCCATCTATTGATTCTGACTGAGTGCTTCCATGGCCTGCCACTTTCTATTTCTCTTATATTTTATATATTTGATCTTCTCTCCGTTGGAAGGATATTTTTTGAATTTGAATATGATATTCAGGAATGATATATAGTTTTCTTATATTTGGCATATATTGCTTGTCCTCAGCTATTATAGTTTTGACCAAGCATGCCTCTATTCTAGTTAGTTGCTTTAATGTTCCTGACAATTGTGTATGATTATTTATTGTTTCTGTAACGCTCCAAGGATGCAAGAGCAAGAAAAATGTTTTCTTAATTTCATAATCCACTATTCAGACATTGATTGTGAGTCATGACATTGAATTTGAGGAACTGAGTTGTGGAAATGTGTTGTCTGAATTACCTCATTTTCTCGGGCCCGTGAATACATTGTGATGTATCAAACTGCAAGATGGAATTCTAGAGATATGATGAAAATTCTCCATTGCAGGAGGATGCAAGAACAGAAACAGCATGGCCGTTCCTGGAGACTCAGATAAGAGCGCCAATCGTTCTCAAACTCATTCTTAGGTTGCCTCAACACTCTCTTTAACTCGAATATGCTTTTAACTATTTTTTGAACTGTCATGGAAGCAAAATTTCTGGCTCAATTAGCAATCTCGTCCTTATAACTTCACCTCTACTGAGAAAGGTGGATATAAAGTTTATATGTCGAGTAAAGAAAGGTATCTTTTTCCTTTTGTTTTTGTTTTTGTTCTCTTTTTTTTTGTGTAAGCCAATATAATATTCTAGATAAGTTGTGCATGTTCAATTGTCTAGACAGTGAAACGTTTGTGTGATGTGAACCTTATTTGTAGTCTTGAATATATTGATCCATCAATTAAGTCGTTGAGAGAGATTGATTCATTTTCTGGAAGTCTAAAATTGACTTTTGAATTCCCGGGTTGTAGCTTAGCTTGTATGCCATTTTTCTTTTCATTTATTCTATGTGGACTATATTTATTCATGTAATAATTAGAGTGGATATTAATATTATGCACCCCATTTGATCATGAAGACCAAGAAAGTTGACTACATTTGGAATGCAAATGCTATTAATTCAAAACTGAAAATTTTGTAAATGTTGATTTTTCAACAAAACAAACGTTTGTAGTTGCTCATATCATTGACACTTTAAAAAAAATGTGCATTATTTATATAAAATGTTGAAAATAATGGATTATTTAATATTTCATCTTTGAAATATAAAAAAAAATATTATTTCTTCATTAAAAATACATGCTATAGCATTTTTTAAAATTCATATCCTCAAGATTACAAGATTAAAGAGAAGAAAGAAAACTTGTGCAATTTCAACTTAATCAGAACTCGTACACATAATAGCATGATATATATTGATGGCTCGTGCATTGTACAGTCATGTTTTATACGTAATTCATAGTAATTTTATAATACTGCATGAGTATGGGATGTTTGTACTACATTACCTATTATTATATTATCATTATGAATCTATAATACTTCATCTAATCAATTAGTGTTGACTCATTTAATAAATAAATTAAGAAATAATGTAAAATAAATCGAGATTAACACTCTACAAAGTACTAGTTGATGAATATCTTTAAGATTCCTATCAATGGGTACCGTAAGGAATCATGTGCTCAACTCTATGATTCTATCCCATTTTTATCGGCTTCTTTTCTTATTTTTATTTGGAAAACATGTAAATGATTACTGTAAAATTTTGAAATTACTGTAAATAATTACAAACTTACCATCTTCATTACCTCTGTGACTATTTCCACTGCGCTCTCTCTCTCTCTTCTCTGCATAGACTAGTAATCTAATCCCTGTCTCTTTCCTTCTGTTCTGTCTAATACGTACGATTATCACCTCCTTAAATAATGTCTGCATTTATTTATTATCTCTGTTATTATATTCCTCCGATCCACCACCAACAACCTCAATATATACGCCGTCCCGACAGTAACAACCAATTAACAAAAAATGCTCGCCAAATGCTCCATGGCTCCTCCACTCCTCATCTCCCTTCTCCTCATCCTCCTCGTCCTTTCCGCGTCTGCCGACTCCGGTTCCGACTCGGACAAGCCGAACCTGCGGTCTCGGTCGCTGATTGTAGTGAAGCTATGGTGCCTTGTGCTGGTGTTCGGGGGGACGTTCGCCGGCGGGATGTCCCCCTATTTCATGAAATGGAACGAGGGTTTCCTGATACTGGGGACGCAGTTCGCCGGCGGCGTCTTCCTGGGGACGGCGCTGATGCATTTCCTAAGCGATTCGAACGAGACTTTCGGGGATTTGACGAGCAAGGAGTACCCTTTCGCCTTCATGCTCGCCACCGCCGGTTATTTGTTCACTATGCTCGCTGATTGCGTCGTCTCTTACGTTTATCGGAAGAGCGGGAATGGCAACTCTGCGCATTGCGATGTTGAGCTTCAAGGTTAGTTGATTTTTTTTTTTTTTTACTTTGATGTAGAAATATTTGTTTGGTGATTGAGAATGTTTGTTCGATTTGATTATTCATTTGTTTTGGTTGGTTTGGTTGAGGATGATGCTTGAAGTTAAAGGAGAAGTTAGCTTTATAGAATTGGTGGTTTGGTTGTGGAATTGGAAATATTGATTAATATAATGAGTGACTGAGTGTTGTTGTTTAGTGTAGCTTTTTATTGGTTTTTGGTTTGGTCCCTCTTCGATTCTTGGGTGAATAATGAATTAGATTAAAGATTTGATTTTTAGACTAGAGAAATTCAGATCCTTATTGGGTTTGTCCTAATTTAATTAGACTCATGGTTGAAACTTTACACCTTTGAAAAAGAGGCTTAAAAGTGAACTGTATTTGTTGGAGGCATGTTTCAGTACATAATGATCTCATTTTGTTGCTCTTGTCACATCTGTTTCTTGATTCAACGATTATCAAATGTTTGAGCCTTGATCTCCATCTGTGTGTGTGTGTGTTGTAGAAAATCCTAGCAACGCAGAAGACAACAGCAATAAACTGTCTTCAGATACAAAGTCACAGGTGAAAAGAAAAGAAAAGAAAATTATACTGCTGTCTTAGGCCAGTTGAGTTCATATATAGCTGCATTTGTTGCAGGATAAGAATACACAAGGCCACCATGGCCAAGCTTCCTCAGTCACAAGTGCCACCTCACTAGGCGACAGCGTGTTGCTGATCGCAGCACTGTGCTTCCACTCTGTGTTCGAGGGGATCGCGATTGGAGTGGCGGAAACAAAGGCGGATGCTTGGCGAGCTCTCTGGACCGTGTGCCTGCACAAGATATTTGCTGCAGTCGCAATGGGGATAGCGCTGCTGAGAATGATGCCCGAGCGCCCCCTCCTCTCCTCAGCAGCCTACGCCTTTGCCTTTGCCATCTCAACCCCGATCGGTGTAGCCATCGGTATCGTGATAGACTCCACCACGCAGGGGGCCGTGGCCGACTGGATCTTTGCGATCTCGATGGGTTTGGCTTGCGGCGTCTTCATCTATGTCTCCATAAATCATCTACTCTCCAAGGGCTATAACTCTCAGAGGAAGGTAGCCATTGACACTCCTCACTACAAGTTTTTGGCTGTCTTGTTTGGTGCTGGAGTTATTGCAGTTGTTATGATTTGGGATACTTAGCTCTATATAAAATACTTCTTAGCAAGCACTGTAAATTTGTTATTTGATGTGATCTTGTATAATTATACTCTTATACATATATCTATGCATGAATGGAGTTTATATACATAAAATACATACAAAGCCAAAGAGAAAAGAAAAGGACAGGCTTTTCTTGCATTGACTTCAAGATTTGAACTGTAAAGGTGTTTCCAAACTTTGTTAGTCATAAATTAAACAATAACTAAAAATAAAAATAACTTTCAATACTATTGTCTTAAAGTAGTCTTTAATTGAAAAATTGGCCCAAAGCCTAACCCTAACCCGAATAGGGGATAAATCAACCATAGTTTTCTAAAGTATATAGCAATACTCAGAACATATTATAGCCACATGTAATTCTAGGAGGAGGATCACATTCTTCTGCCAACAAAATATCAAGATTCCCTTTTATGTATTTATTTACTTCATTTTATTAATTATATACACATCTTTCAACCAATTATCATAAAACAATTTTTGCAATATGATTGGTACTTAATTGGTAGTATAATCATATCTTATAACTTGGGAGTTACTATTTTTTCATATACTTGCCAACAAAAACATTATAGTCCTTTCATTTCTTCTATTCTTTAGTCATTACCCCCTCTTCATTACAAAAATACTCCCTCATAATCTTAATGACTTAAAAGAATGCATAAGTATATGAAAAAAAATCTTAATAGTAAAAAATAAATTTATAAATTTAAAATATCTTATAACATGAGATGGAGAGAGTATTTGACATCATCTAAAGATTTATATTTTAAATAAAGAAAATTATAATACTTATTGGTATAATAAATAACGATAAAATAGGTAAAAGAATAAAATGAAAAAAGAAAAGACATTTATTTGCCCTTGCCCTTGACCTTGTTGAGTTCGTTGAACTATTTTCTTCCCTACCGTCTTCACCATTCTTGTAGCCCATCTCTCTTCCTCCCTTCCTCCCTCTCTTCTCATCCCCACTCCGTCTCCACCCATGTAAACTGTCTCGCATTTCTGCTATTTTTCCTCAGCTGCACCCAATCTTTCTCTTGGCTGCAACCCTTTTTCTTGTTGAGGTCAAACACTGCACAGCAAAAGGCTCCAGTTTTCATTTCTTATTTTTTCCCATTTCTGCACCCCCTTCTTCTCCAGTTTGGTTCAAGTAGAAATCTTGCTCAACACCCAATTTTCCCACCTTTTCGTAATTCATTCCATGCTCGTACTTAGACGCCCATTTGTTTCTTAGATTGGTACTTTGGGTGCTATATCGTTTATGGTATCGGGCTTCTGAGCAGCAGCCCTTTCTTTAACTGACTTGGTTCAGTAGATCTTCACGGCTTGAAGTTTTTCTGAGTTTCTTATGGCTTAAAGACTGCTTGCCTATCTGAGTTTTGGGTGTTGAGGTTTTCTAGGCTGGTCAAATTGGCGTTGATTTGTTTCCAAATTTTGGGAGTTTTTGTTGATTTTTTTTCCGGTATTGTTTATTTCTTCAGCTTATCTGTATCATATGGTGAGGCGGTGAGATGTTTTTTTTCACAATTCTTTGTGCGAAGTAGTTCTAGCCTTTTATAATTAGGGTTTGAGTTGAATTCTGATGGCTGCGGATGAGTAGTTTCTGAAAGAGGGTTCTTGATTATCAGCTATGGCTGTCAGTGAGCGTTATTTTGTGGAGTGGAAGGAGCAATATGTGTCAAAAGAGAGGGGCAACCGTGTGGTTCATTATTTCTTGAAAGATAATACAGGGGAATCAATTCTTGCTGTTGTGGGTACTGAAAGGAGTGTTAGGCACATGTTCTATGTCGTATCGGATGAGTTCTTTAGCGCCCACGGGGCTGATAACTCGGTGCAGGCTGGGTTTAGGTGGAGGTCGAGGAGGGAGGTGGTGAACTGGCTTACCTCCATGTTGTCCAAACAACATAAGCAAGGAAATCGTTCGGGTATGTTTTTGTTTGTATTCCAGCCTTCTCGCCATTCGTATGTTGTTTGTGACTTTGTGTTCCTTTTACTTTAAATGATTTGTTTTGATGTTGTAATATCGGATTGCGGTTTATGGCTCATCGTGTTTTGGAAGGTATTACATTGATGTTGCTTGTGGCTTATCGGTTGTTGGTTCATCTTTTTCCGCAAGGAGAGACTGAGATGTAATAGAATACTTTTGACCTTACATTTTTGCCTTTCCAACGCAACGTAACGGTGACTTAGTACTTTACCATAAACTTTGTCTTGATTGTAATTTAAGGGATGCATTTATTCGCGTCGTGCCATTTTTCTTCCTTGCGTCCTGCCGTACATGGTTTTAGAGAAAATAATTCCATGTTTTGAAGAATTTGTTGTATTTGGCCTTATCGTTTCAGGTTGAATAACTGCCGCACTAGTGCTTTATATCACTTTGGCTTTATTGTCTAAATGCACTCGCTGTACAACTAGATATGCTTTTATCTGAATAGAATTTTCATTTCACTCTCTTGATTTTAGTGTCACCTAAAGGTAATCCTTCTGTAGAAGTAAATGCTCAGCAGGCTCAGATGCTATCTCACAAGGTACATTTTCATCGCCACGTGTTTTATTCTATCATGTTTGTATTGTTATTCATCATGAGTCTTTCTATTCACAGATTCTACTTCTCTTGTGTCAGGGCCGCATAGCTAGGAGTTTGAAAGGCCACCATCTTGATATTTCGTGGTCAGGTTTAGCTTGGGCTTGTGGTAAACAATTGAAGCATTATCCGGCATTTTCCAGGAATGGGATTTCAATATCAGTAAGGCTCTTTGATTCCATCAATATGGAGTTTCTCATGCTTAACTTGTATTATGTTCATCTAAATTATATTGCATGTGAAGAGGGTTCAAAAATTGAATTCTTCGACTATTCCAATTCTAATTTCTGTTGTAAAAGAAGGTTAATAAGTTATAAAATAACAAAATTCTCTTGTTGTCTCGTTTTTAAACTATTTGCAGCCATCGTATTGTTATTGACAAATATGTGAAAAGTTTTATATATCTGAACATTATTCCTGTTATTCAGGTACGGTCATTTGTCTTTGTAATGGCCGAGAAAGAGAACCACTATATTGCTTATTTGGAGGATATGTATGAAGACAGAAAGTGCCAAAAAAAGGTTAAAGTGAGATGGTTTCATCATAACAAGGAAGTGAAGGGAGTTGTGTCTCTAAGAAATCCTGATCCGAAAGAAGTCTTTATTACTCCATACATACAGGTCATCAGTGCTGAATGCGTTGATGGTCCAGCCATAGTATTAACTCGAGAACACTATGAGAAATGTGTGGAAGTTTTTCCACATGATTTGTTAGGCGGGGTTCATTTCTGTTTCAGACAGTTCAAGGGTAATAGAGTGAAGCCATTCAAATTAAGTAACTTGCAGGGATATCACAACCAAGCAATTTTCTCATGCTTTAGCCCGGATTTTTTTGAGGAAGAAGAGTTCAGCTCCGAGGATGATGTAAATGTGGGATCCAAAAGGAACAGAAGTTCCAGAGAGGATCATAAATCGGCATATGATCTACCGTACAAGAAATATGGTCTGAGGGAGACGAATTTTCTCAAGCACGCTGACAGTCAATTTCGGCAAAGTCCCTTTTCACAGAATGAAAAGGTAGAGTTTCTTTGTCAAGACAGTGGTCTTCGTGGCTGCTGGTTCAGATGCACAGTCTTAGAGATCTCGAGGAGACAGATAAAAGTTCTATATGATGATGTGAACGATGAGGACACTTGCACCAACCTTGAGGTATGTATCAGCATAACATATCTTCTCATCCTCATCCTCTGTATTTTTCTTTCAAAAAGTGATGAAAATCAAATTTCATGCCTGTTCTGAGTGTTTTCTTTCTACATTGTTTTAATTTGTAGGAATGGATTCTTACAAATAGAGTGGCTAAGGCTGATAAGCTACAGATCCGACACGCTGGCCGCCCAACTGTAAGACCTGCTGCTGCATATCCTAGCAATGAGCAGAGACCGGCATTTGGAGTCGGTGATCCAGCTGATGCATGGTGGAGTGATGGCTGGTGGGAAGGCGTAATCTCTGACACTAGTGACAGCGAAAACGGAGTATACCAGATTTATATTCCAGGTTTGTTTGCTGAGTTTTCTGTACCGCTTATGGTTGTGCACGTGTTCTTTTTTATATTTCGTCTAAACTTTTGGCCTCTATATATATATTTATGTAACTTCCATATAGTAATAGTAGATTAGTGTAATTGGCCATTAGGTCTTATTTTCTTCATTTATTTTCTTGGTTAATTCAGGGGAAAATATGTACCTAAGTATTGAGCTGAAGAATTTAAGAGTTTCAAGAGATTGGTTGGGTGATAGGTGGGTCAATATCGAGCCTAATCCTAACATTATGTGCATCATATCTTCAACAAGTGTCGATACTAAGCTTTCAACATCATCGGTGGCTTCTAAGGAAGCTAAGTCTGATAATTCTCCAACCTCCGTTCACAAAGTTGTTGCCGGAAACAAACTCAGTGCGGTTGAGGAAGAGATGCACGACTTAGAGGGTATGACATTAACCAATGTCCCTCTAAAAGATGAATGCATCGATACAGAGTTACAGCAGCGTGAATTTGAAGATGATGTAGAGGAGTACCATCCTAACCACGTCGGAGAAGAGAACGTCCTCAATGGCAACGGTGATGACAGTAAGGTACACAGCATTCTTGATGACATTAATGGAGAGAATAATTTGGTTGAGTGTGAGATTTCTGAGCTAAACTGTGAAGGAGAAGAAGCTGCAGAAATGCTAACTGATATTTGTTAGTGAATAATAATGTCTTTGTTTAGATATATGATAATAGGATAACTAGAGTGGCTGGTGGTGGTGGAGAAATAGCTGTACATTCATGGTTAGGTATTTTACTGTAATTTCTTAATGTATAGAAACAAAGGTAACCTAATTTCTGCACTCCACTATATATTATATTCTTCAAGTAAGTTTATCTTCTCTTTTCTCATTACTTGTTTTTCATAAAATTGATTTGCTCAACTGTACCACATTCGAATTCTATACAAAGGAATGCTTGGATCAAAGAGTGAGGAAATAAAAGAAAGAAAAAACTAAAAAAAACTAGAGTCTCAACCACTTGTCCCCTTGTATGAATGATGTGTGTATATAAGGCATTGCTTCTGATATTTGCAAAGCTTTAGACCAATCTTCACTTGTGTTCCTCTTTGCTCCTCTTCCACTGCACTCGAACAACCCGAAAACCGCCGTACTGCAATCATGCACATATATAAATGAAATGAGACTATTTATTGTTTGATCGTGTGACATTCGGTGTGACATTTTATACAAGAGTGATACGAAACATGACTATGGTTGAAGAGTATTGTAGTGGTACAAGAAATGTTGGGAAGTATCAAGAAATGAGGAGTTTAGTACTCTCGTCGTGACAGGATTCCCCAATCGTGCCATCCTTGCGGCCTCACGAGCACATCGAGTTGAGTATACGAGTAGATGATCCGCGAGTAGCTTCCCCAGGCTCGTCCCAGGAAGATGTCACCGGTCCCCCTCACGGTACAGTTGACAAAGGAGAAGCCCGTGTCGTCCGATGGGGAGTCGCGGTGATGAGCTGCTATGGCGAAGCCGTTGGCCACCACCGAGATGGTGCATTCCTTGTACAACGATCTAGCGCTACCGAATATGAAATCGGTGGTGCCCTGGATGAAGCACCGGAGGAAGTAGTGGGACCCGGTCTCGTCCAAGAGCGTGTCCTGCGACCCCACGAACCGGACTCTGTAGAACACGGCGTGCTCGCCGCTGATCCTCAGCGCCACCGCCTGGTCACCGTTCACTCCCAAATCTGCTTCTACAATCACAGTGTTCTGCCATTTGGATTTGTTAAGAAATTAATTATGCTCAAAACTGATGTACACTTTCTTTTTAGGTCTTCTATTTTGATCATAACATATTTAATTAATAATAAGTATGGAAATTTTTTTTACACTCGATTTTTTAAAATTAATTTCAAAATTCTTGAAATTTGATTCCGTTTGGAAAATTTTAGTCCCGTTCGGAACTATTCGGGACATTTTTTTAGGGACCGGGACCAAAAGTTTTAGATTTTTCAGGATTGAAATTTCGGGATCGCGATAGGACTCTCGGTCCCTGTCTTGATTTTCACTTCAAGTACGGGATACGTACTCTTTTTGCAACACATTCATTTTTTTTTCTTTAAAATTAGTGTCAAATTTAAGTGTGCCTGTTTTTTATGGACGTAATTAACATACAGTATTACATTAGTAGTGATAATGATGTTGATGATTACCTGGAAAGTGATGGATGATGCACAGAAGTAGTCCGACAGTACAGTGACGGAGGCGGAGTTCCAAGTTCCTAGGAAGCCGCCGTCGGCGGTTCTGTCGGCAGCTTTGTCGTGCCACGTCACCACCGTCTCGCTTGCTTTGCCTTCGTCTCCGATCAAGGTGATGTACGGCTTATTTGCAGGTATGTGAACCTTTTCCCTGCGTTTTGTTTTTCTCCCAACTTTAACATGCATGATGCATCCCATATATATATGTATCTATAGAGAGAGAGAGAGAGAAGAACCTGTAAATGCCAGGAAGAATGTGAATCTTGACACGGTGAGAATTATTCTCCGACACCAAGTCAACCGCGCCTTGAACCGTCTTAGAATCTCCGGCGCCGTTCTGACTAACGACAATAACTCTACTCCGATCACCTCCATTGCTCAAAGCGGCAGTACCATCACTCAATCTCAAGTCCCCCCACGATATAAAATCTCGCCGCGACCCCATCTCAGCTCCGCCGCACACCACCACAGACAACACCACAAAAACCCAAACCACCAAAGTAGCTCTCACTTCCATCGCAGAAAGGGAATCCGGCACGACTCAAGCAGTGAGAAAAAGGTGATGGCAGTTAAGTATATGGTGAAGAAGGTGATGAAGGAAGATATGAAGGGGAGAAAATTAAGAAAGATTTATAGCATGGGAAACGCAAAGATGGGTGTGTGTTAAACCCTAAACAAGCCCTAAGAGGAAAAGAAGAAGGATTAGCGGAGCTCTTGTTTTCTTTTAGTTTCAGAGTCACGTAGTTTTTGCAGAGAGAGTGTGAAAAGAAGTGTTGTTGAGGTGTTGTGGTTGCGTTGAAGGGATGATGATGATAAAAGAGTTCTTTTCTGTTTATAATAATAATTCAGATCACTCTTTCTTACCTTTGGCGCCTATTTCTTGGAATATCGCAACTGCAAATTTACTCAAGTAAGCTTAAGTTATATACTGCATTATTATTACTTTTTGGGAGCATAAGTCAATTTAAATCCAGATAAATATAAATAATATATATTAATTTAATATTTATTAATCAGGATTGAATTCATAATATATTTTAAAGTTTATTATTAATATTATAATAATAAATTATTTGCTCGATAATATTATAACAATAAATAATATATATTGTTTTAAACCGTACTGTGTGTAGTTAGTGGATAACTTAATGTATTATATTAAATTGAGTTGTGTGTAGGGAGTGTGGTGGGTCTACTTACTATAAATGAAAATTTTAAAATAGGAAGAAATTTTGTGGACAGACGAAAATAAAAAAATAGAAAAAAAATTTGTGGACGAACGAAAATGGAAAAATATGAAGAAGTTTTGTTGACTGAGGAGGGAGTAAGTAATTGACAAAAATTAGAGCTGGATTGGGCCTGAAATTGTTTAAAAAATAAGGCCTAATATGCCCCCACTTCATATGAGAAGCCCAACCCATAGCTTAACGGGGCGGGCCTCTATGTGAGTTCTAGCCATGCAAATTGCAAATAATTACTATATCGTCCCCCAAGAGGGGTCATATTTCATTCATTTTTTTTAAGATGGAGAGTTTTATTCTTAAAATGTTAAGTAATGCCTAAACATAATATTTTATTTTCTTAATCCTTCCGAGTTGCGATGAATCTCTTATGACTGTTTTAACGGAATGGAAGAAGCATATAATATTACAAAAAATAAAAAGATCAATCCATTTTATTAGGATATATCATTTTACATATACACACATTATTTTTTTAATTTTCATGATAAAAAGCAACGTGACACGAATAATAAAACGTATAGAATAATAAATTGTACGCTCTCCCAATATATATGACATGTTGTTTTTGGACATGCGTATTAATAAATAAATTTTTGTGTGTAAACTGTGGACTATAATAAATTTGACTAACTTTTGAAAGGTGAGATACCAGAAAACGAATTATTATCACATGTGACACTCCAACATAATAAACGTAATATGAATAATGAGACTAGTGTTCAATTACCTAAGATTATATTAGTTCGTGAATGTTCAAGATTAATTTGAATCGTAATTAGTCGATGTTAAATCAGAAATCATATCCATTTAACGTTTTTTAATAATTAATATGAGACTAAATTATGGATAATAGAGTGGAATTGTGTCGTGGCACTCGTAATATTCAAAAGGCTGCTCATGGGTTTGTTTTGAGGGACAAGCAAGACATATATATTTAATGTTGTTACCATATTGTGTCATCGCACTCGTCATCATTTTTAGTTTTGACTGCGACATAGAGAGAAGAGAAGAAGGGCTTATAACTTCAACGGTCTTTGGCCTTATCATCATTTTCTGTCAACTCTCTCTTTCACTTAGATTTCAGTTCCTTTTTAAAGTCAAAAATTCATGTTATAGAAAATTCGAAATCTAATCTTTAAAACTGATTTTGTTTGCATTAAATTTCGTGCAAGGAAAAAATATACCTTTATAAAAGGAATGGAGTTACTAATCTTTCTTATCATATTTAGAACTTTTTAGATCTCCTGATGACATTTTACTAATTTTTTGGAGCTTTTTAGATGAAAGTTAATGATTTTTGGGAGATTGAGAGTTTCTCTGTTAGTTAGGTTATACTCTGTCGATCCATTAAATATGTCGTATTTGATTAAAACTATGATAGTTTTTTAGTTAAAACAATATATATTTAACGAGATAAGATAATATTTTTTAATTCTTTTTTTGAAAATTTGTTATGAATTTAAATTTAAATTTAAAATTTAAAATAAATAAATATGTAATTTAAATTTAATTTTTTGATATAATTATATTATTTTAATTCCAAAATTATAATTATAATTAAAATACATTAATTAAAAAACAAAAAAGGAAAATTTCAAAAAAATTAATTAAAACGAAAATACATTAAAATTATAATTAAAATACATTAATTAAAACGAAAATTAGTACTCCCTCTGTCCCACCCTCCGTCCTACGAATGTAGTCATATTTACTTTTTTTACAAAAAAACAAAAGGTATTAAAGTAAAGGAGAATAAAGTAAAATATTAATTTGTGTGTATAAATGGAGGAAGACCACATTCGTAGGACGAAATGAGTATTAAAAAAAAAAGTTGCAAAAAAAATATGAAAAACGGCAGGCTCCAGAGACTCACGGGCACAGCGGCAAGTCTTTAGAGACTGCGCCCGGTGTCTGCCCTCCTAGCCCTGCCTCCCAAGCCCCCTTCCTTGTCGTAGCAATCTTGCTAGTGTTGCGATTTCCAGACAACAAGCCCTTGCTCGAAAGATTCCACAGTTGATGTTCTTAAGTTGCATTTATTTGCAATATAAGTAAGATAATTAGGGATACTAACAAAATTGAAGGCTCGTTTTTACACTTTAATATAATATAGTACTCCCTCCGTCTCGCTAAAAGTAGCCATGTTTCCTTTTTTGGCCGTCCCACTAAAATTGGTCACTTTCTTAAAAAAAAAGGGGTTTTTACCTTTAAAATATATCACTCCTATTTTATTCACACACAACACTTTAGTTTCTTAATTTTCGTGATTATTTTTATTAAAAAATGAGGAAGATAAGAGTAAAGATGAAAAGAGATAAATATCTGAATCTTGATTTTTATTATTATCCCTCTTTATTTCACTTTTTAGTTGTATAATAAGCAAATGGAACCTTAGTCTAATAAGTATACAAATACATTATTTTAATCGAAAACCCAAATTTGAATTTGTCTCCTTTTTCCCAATATTTTATAGTGAATTGAGACTTTATGCATATTTGAAGCTAATAATTAATGTTACTGCGCGTGGACCCCACGCACTTCCTCTCCCGCACAATTTGCTGAAGCAACTTTTATTTATTCGCGCAAAAAAAAATCAAAATTAAAATCTATTTTTTCCGATGAAAGCTCTGCCGCTCTTCTTCTCCGCAGCCACCTGTCCTCCTCCTTCTCCCCTCCACCTATATAGCTCTCTCACCTCCTCCTCCAATTTCATCTCACCTCTTTTTTCATTCTCCTCCAGCTTTTTCGCCTCGCCATTTCTGCTTCATAACCCAATTTTCCAGCCGTACAAACACTCCATGGCTGCTTGCATTCATTCTTGTAGAGAAATAGCTCCTCTGCGGACCACTCAATCAGTTGACGATTGCCTCCTTGGTAGATATATCAGATATTGCAGACCTAATTTCGTCGATCGCGCTCCAATTCATAGACAAGCAGAACCTATCGTTGAAGAATGCAAGGAGGTGCGTAGGGACAGCGACGATTTGTGGTTGCGGATGAAGGAGGAGGCCAGGTTAGATATCGGTCAGGAACCGGTTTTGTCGAATTATTATTATAGTTCGATTTTATCTCACGATTCGATGGAGAGCGCTCTCGCGGGATACCTCTCGATGAAATTGGGTAATTCTGGTCTGCCTAGCGGCGCTCTGTATGATTTATTCCTAGGGATTTTGTCTGGGGAGGAAGAAATAATCAGTGCAGTAGTTGATGATTTGAGGGCGGTTAAGGAGAGGGACCCTGCTTGCATCAGTTTCGTGCATTGCTTCCTGAATTTCAAAGGATTCTCGGCTATCCAAGCTCACAGGATCGCGCACAGTCTGTGGTGCAAAGGCAGAAAAATAGTGGCTCTGGTGATCCAAAATAGGGTTTCGGAGGTGTTCGCGGTGGATATACACCCCGGAGCGAGGATCGGGAGAGGGATTCTGCTCGATCACGCGACGGGAGTGGTTGTTGGGGAGACCGCCGTGATCGGGAACAATGTGTCGATTCTGCATAACGTGACGCTAGGAGGGACGGGCAAGGCCAGCGGCGACCGGCACCCAAAGATCGGCGATGGCGTTTTGATTGGGGCGGGGACTTGTGTTCTGGGCAATGTTAGGATTGAGGATGGGGCTAAGATTGGTGCTGGCTCTGTGGTGCTGAAGCAGGTGCCGGCTAGAACCACCGCTGTTGGCAACCCTGCTAGGTTGATGGGAGGGAGGGAGAATCCGGTTAAGTTGGAGAGAACTCCCAGTTTCACCATGGATCAGACCTCGCATGTCTCTGGATGGTCTGATTATGTGATATAGGGTTTATTAGTTATTACCCAGCTTTGTTTTTGTGAGTAGAGTAAAGTAAAGTAGCTTTATTTGAGGTGAAGACTTGAACTTCTCCCATTAAGCTAAAGAAAACGTCTTGTTTTCATCCTCTTCTTGTTGTATCATTGCATCTGCACGTGTACTGCAATTGACTGAGGGCTCCTTCAATCTTCTTGAAGTGGGTCTATGCTATATTATATATCAAGAAATCTCTGTTCCCAGTTTGCATTTTCCCAATAGTTGAGGTCTCTGTGGAGAGCCCAAGATTTGATGATGATTTACGGTAGATGGAGGGAATAATATTATACATTTAATTATAATTTATTAGTTATATTTGATTTAATATTAAACTATTTTTTATTTTATAAAATTTATGCACACTTGATTATATGTTACTTCAAAATACATTATTTTTTTTTCTCTTTTTGGAAATTAGGAAATCATTGGATAAACAAGTGAGTCTAAACTAAATTCAGAATAGCAAAACCTATTCTTTTTTAATGATGAATAAATCATGAAAGAATCGATTTGTCTTCCTATTTTCTCCATCTACAGAAACTCTTGCCCATCACGTACTCTGCTGCCCAAGCAAGATTCCCTTTTTGACTTTTATGTTTTAAATGGACGTCCAAACAAATAATTGCAACTCTTGTCTTCTTTTAAGTGAATACAAACGAAATGAAACTAATTATCAAAGAGAAAAGGTCGACTCTTTATACAATGGATATTGAATGCTGGGTAACTTGGATATTTTCTTGTGCTATAAAAAAACGTTATACCAACTCTTTTCTTCTCATCATTCGATACTCTACAGTCTACACTGACACTGCACACACTTGAGTTGAATCTCGACTACTCGGCGACTCCAGAAAGGAACATTAACGGCTGGGATTCCTTGAAACACAAGTTCATCAATGGGTATGTCTGTTTTTCTTCTCATTCCCGCCTTTGTTCCTTAGATGGCACTGGAGGTGGCCGTGATTTTCTGTTTTAACTCAAATCTTTTGCGTTTCTTGACACTCTCTTCGCACCTTATTTTGTTGTTTATTGTACTCATCTGCAAAACTTCATGCACTACAGAACGACCCTTTTTTGCACTTTGGGCCTTTCATTGTTTGACCTCATTCTATGCTTGTTGAGCCTCTTCTACTGGTAAAAAATGGTTGGAGTGATGAAAATATTCTAGCTTTATCGCATTTGGGTGTCGAAACATTGTCTTGGTTGTCTCTTTTTCTCTTTTAGCGCAGATAAATCGGATTTGGACTGTTCTTCTGCGTATGTTGTTGTTGCTAGTAACTGACGTTCTTTATTTCGAAAAGTCCAAATAGTTGTCTACTCTCTTTTGGTCCTCTGAAATCGTTTCGGTTATTATGAGTTTACTGTTCTGTTTTAATGGGTTTTGGGGTCGTAGAAAGGATGAAAACACTAGTCTTGAAAAACCCCTTTTAAATGGTATTGAGTCTAAGCTACCGGCCAAAGGGGATGAGACTGTAACCCCTTATGGCAATGCTGGTATCTTTAGTCTCTGTACTTTCTCGTGGATGGGCCCTTTAATCGCGCTAGGGTACAAGAGAACCTTGGACCTCGAGGATGTTCCTCAGCTAGCCAACATGGACAGTGCTAGAGGGGCATTCCCAGTTTTGAATGATAAACTGGAGTCTTGTAATAAAGGAAGTAACCAAGTCACTTCGGCCATGCTGGCCAAGGGATTGCTTTCTACTGCATGGAGAGAAGTGCTGCTATCTGCTCTGTATGCGCTGATATGCACGTTGGCTTCTTATGTTGGTCCGTACCTCATTGATGCCTTTGTCCAGTACATCAATGGAAGTAGGCATTTCCCAAATGAGGGATATATATTAGTTTCTGCATTTACTGTTGCGAAGTTGTTTGAGTGCTTTGCGCAGAGGCATTGGTATTTTAAGGTTCAGCAGGCTAGTTATAGAGCAAGATCAGCATTGGTTGCCAAAATTTATAACAAGGGATTGACGCTTTCATGTGAATCGAAGAAAGAACATTCATCAGGGGAAGTTATCAACTTCATGGCGGTCGATGCCGAGAGGATAGGCGACTTCGGTTGGTGCATGCACGATCCATGGCTGGTGGTTCTACAGGTTGCCTTAGCATTAGCTATATTATACAGAGACCTCGGTCTTGCTTCAGTAGCTGCACTTGTTGCTACTATCTTAGTCATGTTAGTAAACGTTCCACTGGGAAAATTGCAAGAGAAGTATCAGGACGAGCTAATGAAATGTAAAGATAAAAGGATGAAGGTGACATCAGAAGTCTTGAGGAACATGAGAATTCTAAAACTTCAGGCTTGGGAGTTGAAGTTTCTCTCGAAAATTCAGGATCTTCGGAGTGCAGAAACGGGGTGGTTGGCAAGGTACTTTTATACATTAGCCATCAGTACAGTTGTCTTTTGGGGTGCTCCTACCTTTGTGTCTGTGGTAACTTTCGGTGCTTCTATGCTGATGGGTATCCCACTCGAGTCGGGAAAGATATTATCTGCGCTAGCAACTTTTAGGACTCTTCAAGATCCTATCAACAACTTACCTGATACAATAGCCGTGTTCGTTCAGATTAAAGTTTCCTTGGATCGAATTGCATCATTCCTTTCTCTCGACGACCTTCCACATGATGTAGTTGAGAAGCTTCCAGCTAGAACTTCTGCTTTTTCTGTTGAGATAATAAATGGGAGATTTTCCTGGGATGCATTATCTCAAAGTCCCACGTTGAACGATATTAACGTTAGAGTGTCGTGTGGCATGAGGGTTGCAATTTGTGGTATGGTTGGTTCTGGCAAGTCGAGCTTACTCACTAGTATCTTGGGGGAGATACCAAAAGTATCTGGGGTAGTTAGAGTATCAGGAAGGAAAGCCTATGTTGCTCAATCTGCTTGGATTCAGAGTGGAACGATTGAAGAGAATATACTGTTGGGCAAGGAAATGGATAGACAATGGTACAATAGGGTCCTCGAAGCATGTTCACTGAATAAAGATCTGGAGATTCTTGCATTTGGTGATCAGACTATCATTGGTGAAAGGGGAATCAACCTGAGTGGTGGACAGAAGCAAAGGGTTCAGATTGCACGAGCTCTTTACCAAGATGCCGATGTTTATTTGTTCGATGATCCTTTCAGTGCAGTGGATGCACATACAGGCACTCATCTTTTCAACGTAAGCCTTCGTTACTATCCTTGTTCGTGTTGATGGCAATGCTTTTCTTGATTATAGTTACTGATATGAGTTATATGTAATTCCAGGAATGTATTCTAGGTCTTCTAGATTCCAAAACCGTCATCTACATTACTCATCAACTCGAGTTTCTGCCTGCTGCTGACCTTATTCTGGTGAGCTTTTCATTTCTAAGTTATTTTGATGCAAGCTTAAAGCTTTGATCTAGTGACACATGACGAATCTTCTTACCATCAGGTTATGAAAGATGGAGAAATTAAACAAGCTGGCAGGTACAATGATATCCTCACATCAGGAAGTGACTTCATGGAACTTGTCGGTGCACATGAGGAGGCCTTATCAGCTCTTGATTCCATTACTGCGGAGAAATCAGCAAGTGGTGCAAATGTTGAGCCTGTTTTGCAGAGGCAGCAATCTCGAAGGGGTGAAGAGGAAGAAGCAAAGAGTCAGCTTGTTCAAGAAGAAGAAAGAGAGAAGGGAAATGTAGGACTATCAGTTTATTGGAACTACATTACAGCATCATACGGAGGACTCCTATTGCCTGTTGCTTTGCTAGGTCAGGTTCTGTTTCAGATACTTCAAATAGGAAGCAATTATTGGATGGCGTGGGCAACTCCCGTTTCGAAGGATGAAGCACCTCTGGTTGGAGGCTCTACCCTTATCCTTGTCTATGTTGCCTTATCAGTTGGGAGCTTGTTCTGCATTTTGGTCCGGGCTTCAGCTACAACGACCATCGTCTACAAGACTGCGAAAGTCCTCTTCAACAAAATGCATCTCTGCATATTCCGCGCGCCCATGTCTTTCTTCGACTCAACTCCAAGCGGGCGGATTCTCAATAGAGTACGTGACAGCGTTGGCCTTTCCGTTTCTTGCGATGATTTGCTTACTTTCTTTCTGATGCAACCTCTGTTCTTTGTTCTTCCGCAGGCATCGACTGACCAAAGTAATGTGGATTTGGACATGGGAATAATTGCAATCTTTGTTTTTGCTGTGATTCAGCTTCTAGGAGCTATTGCAGTCATGTCACAAGTTGCTTGGCAGGTCTTCATTGTTTTCATTCCAGTCATTGCAGTTTGCATATGGTTGCAGGTAAACTCTTTCAAATCCTTTCACTATGCTTGTTTCTGGTGTTGCTTATCTCGTGTTTGCTTTCCGTTCCAGCGATATTACATCGCTGCTGCACGAGAGCTTTCCCGGCTCTGTGGAGTGAGCCAGGCCCCGGTTATACAGCACTTCTCAGAGACTCTCTTGGGATCAACTACGATCCGAAGCTTCGATCAAGAACCCCGATTCCGGGACATTAGCTTGAGACTAATAGATGGATACTCGAGGCCTAAGTTTCATGCATCTGGTGCCATGGAATGGCTGTGCCTCCGTCTGGATGTGTTGTGCCTCGTTACGTTTACCTTTTCGTTGATTTTCTTGATTTCTCTTCCTGAGGGAACTATTGATCCAAGTGAGCAATGTTCAGATATGTAGGAAAGTGACTTAACTTGCAGATCTAATCAGCTTCTTGAATTCTCAATATGCAATGCAGGCGTTGCTGGTTTAGCAGTGGCATATGGGCTCAATCTAAATGTGATTCAATCAGTTGTTGTTTGGAATCTTTGCTTCATGGAGAACAAAATCATATCAGTTGAAAGAATACTTCAGTACGCTTCGCTTCCAGCCGAACCTCCTCTTGTTATCGAATCGAACAAGCCACAGAACTCTTGGCCACTCCAAGGAGAAGTTAAGATCCAAGATCTTCAGGTGCTGCTATTTTGTTATGTTCTATTCCCCTTTTCTTGATTCCAGTATCATCGGCGGTCGTGCTCATCGGATATTTTTTCTCATAGGTTCGATACGGTCCTCACATGCCGTTCGTGTTAAGAGGCCTAACGTGTACGTTCTTCGGTGGGAAGAGGACCGGTATAGTAGGAAGGACAGGAAGTGGCAAGTCTACCCTTATTCAGACTCTCTTCCGGATTGTCGAGCCAACAGTAGGACGGATACTGATCGATGGCATTGACGTCTCGAGTATCGGTCTCCATGATCTACGGTCAAGATTAAGTATAATCCCACAGGATCCGACTATGTTTGAGGGAACAGTTCGGAGTAATCTGGATCCCCTTGAAGAGTACACTGACAATCAGATATGGGAGGTGTGTTTTTTTTAGTTCGGCTCGAAGTACTCACTCGTTACTCGATTCTTGATCGAGCTTCTCGTCTTTGTTTCTTTAGGCCCTCGATAAATGCCAGCTCGGGGATGAGGTTCGGAGAAAGGCGGAGAAGCTTGACTATGCAGGTTTGATTGTTTTCTATAGTAAGTTTGTCTTACTTCATGAGTTCCAACTGCGAGCTCTCTCCAACAGTGTCTGATAACGGAGAGAATTGGAGCGTCGGCCAGAGGCAGCTCGTCTGCCTCGGGCGCGTTCTCCTGAACAAGAGGAGGATTCTGGTGCTGGACGAGGCGACTGCATCCGTCGACACAGCAACGGATAATCTGATTCAAGAAACTCTCAAGCATCACTTCTCGGACTCGACTGTCATAACGATCGCTCATAGGATAACGTCGGTACTCGATAGCGACATGGTTGCATTGCTGGACGACGGTATGCCAGTTCATGTTCGTAGGTTAGTACTCCATTGTTTATCGATTTCGGTTGTGATCGACCCATGGCTGTCGTTTTTTGGCAGGACTGCTTAGGGAGTACGATGCGCCGGAGAAGCTGTTGGAGGAGCACTCGTCTTTGTTTTCGAAGCTTGTTGCAGAATACAACATGAGACCGAGTTCGAATTCGAGTTCGAGCTCTGATAATAATTCACGTGTAAAATAATAAACAACAATGTTCTATGCATTATGATTTATGATGATATATAGTTTTTGTGTTTCATCAATCAAAATACTAAACAACAATGTTCTAGCATTATGATTTGTTAGAACCTCTCCTACATGCTCATCAGTAATAAGATAATACCACTTAATTCAATATAAACACACGAGTTATTATTTATTGTAATTAATAAACTCTACTCTGATAATGAAAATTACTAAATTATTATTAATAATTTGTTACTTTTTTATATAACAAACATGTTACATTAGTTACGAATACATTAAATTTTATATTTGGTGGATAGGTGATATTTTTTTTTATGTAATCTTGATTATATATAGTTTATTTTGTTCAACTATTTTTATTTATTAGTTTATTACAAGAAAAGGGTTTAGCACAAAAGAATGATCATAAAAGGTAATCTACTCGAAAGAATAGATTTTGAGTTCGAGTTATATATGACTCGGCTTTATAATTTTAATTCAACGTAATACAATTAAAAAAATAATATGCAGACTGCAATGTTCCAATTTGGATTGCTTGATTTTTCTTTATCCTTTTTTGAATCTTAAGGGTGATTTTAATAATTTATCACTATGGTATGATTTTTGACCGTTTGAATTAAACCAAATCTACATTTACATTAAATCAAATTTACATTTAAAGATCTTATTTTGTTAATATAATAATAATCCTATCTCTAGATTTACTCAAAAACTATACTATTAAGTTATCAATATATTAAAAATAAATAAATATTGTTGATAAACATTATAATATGACAAAACTAATTAAAATTATATAATAATTAAATTACTGATCATCATAAAAATAATCATATTAGAATTAGAATGGCAGCACATCAAGGCCAATTTTACAAGAATCAATACTACTGTAATTAAAAGAAATAGATAGCAAATGATAACAATAATTAACAAATATGATATCCATGATTAGGAGATATTTAAGATTTGCAAGATTTATTTACCCTAAACAGAAACAATATAATATATATCCATAAATCAAGTACAGAGATCGAAGAAGAAAAAGAAATTCAGTAGTTTAGGAGAGCCCAATTTTAGCAAAAAAACAAGGTGGAAGGAAATCTTTTGGGTTGATATTCATTATCAATAGAATATAAACCGCTTCTTCCACCACCACTAGTCATACTCTTCCTCGAAATTTCCACTCCATGTATCAAGACTCTTGGCTTTCACGTTTTCTCCTCCCCAAGCAAAACCCCTATTTTTGACTTCTACATCCTAACAAAGAGCCCATATTTTTCCTTCTTTTTTGAGGGAAAGCAAACAAAAAGAAGTTAATAATCAAAGAAAGGAAAGGAAAAGAAAAGTTCGAGTCTTTATTCCATTGGGTGATGGGATACCGGATATGTATATAAACCCCATTTACGAACTTTTTTTACCTTTCCATCATCACTCGATAGTCGATAGTCGATAGTTGATAGTGTACTCTCTTCCACAGTCGAGTCTTGACTGCTCAGCGCCTCCATAAAGGAAAACTCACGGCCACTGCAGACAAAATGGGGTTCCTTCAAACGACAAATTCATCGACGGGTATGTCTGTTTTCGTTTCTGCTTCCCGCCTTTTCTCCTTTGATGGCGTGGGGTTGGGAGGTGGCCGTGATTTTCTCTTTAATCCGGTTTTCTTGCGTTTATTGACGGCTTCTCTGCACTTGGTTTTGTTGCTTATTGTCCTTATCTCGTGGCTTCACAAGAAACTTGGGAGAAACGGCGATGAAAGCAATAAACGAAGTGGTAGGATTATCAATATTTCATACTACAGAACGACCCTTTTTTCCTCATTAGGAGTTTCATTGTTTAATATCGTTCTATGCTTGTTGAACCTGTTCTATTGGTATAGAAGTGGTTGGAGTGATGAAAAGATTCTAACTTTATCCGATTTGGGGGTGAAAACATTGTCTTGGTTGTCTCTTTTTCTCTTTCTGCGTAGATATTTCTCGAATTCAAGTGAGAAGAGGTATCCATTCATTTTGAGGCTTTGGTGGGGGTTGTTCTTAGGGGTATCTTGTTATTGCGTAGTTGTCGATGTTCTTTATTTTCAAAAGTCCAAATATTTGTCGACTCTGTTTTGGTCATCTGATATTGTTTCAGCTGTCATGAGTTTAGTGTTCTGTTTCACTGGGATTTGGGGTCAGAAAAGGGGTGAAGACACTGTTCTTGAAGAACCCCTTTTAAATGGTAGTGCTAGAAATGGTATTGAGTCTGAGACACCAGCCAAAGGGGAGGAGACAGTGACCCCTTACGCCGATGCTGGCGTCTTTAGTCTATGTACTTTCTCGTGGATGAGTCCTTTAATCGCGCTAGGATACAAAAAGACCTTGGACCTTGAGGATGTTCCTCAGCTTGCGAATGTGGACAGTGCCAAAGGGGCATTGCCAGTTTTGAATGATAGGTTGGAGTCTTATAGTGGAGGAAGTAACCGAGTTACCACGATGATGCTGGTAAAGGGGTTGCTCCTCACCGCATGGAGAGAAGTGTTGATATCTGCACTGTGTGTGCTGGTATACACATTGGCTTCTTATGTCGGTCCATATCTCATTGATATCTTTGTTCAGTATTTAGATGGAAGTAGGCATTTCGCAAATGAGGGTTACATACTTGTGTCTGCATTTACCATTGCAAAGTTGTTTGAGTGCTTTGCGCAGAGACATTGGTTTTTTAAGGTTCAGCAGGCCGGTTTTAGGGCGAGGGCAGCACTAGTTGCCAAAGTTTATTCTAAGGGATTGACACTTTCGTGCCAATCGAAGAAAGAACATACAACGGGGGAAATTATTAATTTCATGGCGGTTGATGCTGAGAGAATAGGCGACTTCGGTTGGTATATGCATGACCCGTGGATGGTGGTTCTGCAGGTTGCTTTAGCCTTGGTTATATTATATAAAGATCTTGGGCTTGCTTCAATAGCTGCACTCGCCGCTACTATATTGGTCATGTTAGCAAATATTCCGCTAGGGAAATTGCAGGAGAAGTTTCAGGACGAGCTAATGAAATCGAAAGATAAAAGGATGAAGGTGACGTCAGAAGTCTTGAGGAACATGAGAATTCTTAAACTTCAGGCGTGGGAGTTGAAGTTTCTCTCTAGAATTCAGCGTCTTAGGAGTTCGGAAACCGGGTGGCTGGCGAAATATCTTTATACGACAGCTGTCACAACATTTGTCTTTTGGGGTGCTCCGACGTTTGTGTCCGTGGTAACTTTTGGTGCTTGTATGCTGATGGGAATCCCACTCGAGTCGGGGAAGATACTATCTGCATTGGCAACCTTCAGGATTCTTCAAGAGCCAATCTACAATCTACCTGATACAATAGCCATGATTGTACAGACCAAAGTTTCTCTCGATCGAATTGCATCGTTCCTTTCTCTGGACGACCTTCCACCGGATGTAGTTGAGAAGCTTCCGGTTGGTAGTTCTGATATTGCTGTTGAGGTGATTAATGGGAACTTCTCTTGGGACGTGTCGTCTCCTAGTCCCACGTTGAGTAATATAAACTTTAGAGTGTCCCGTGGCATGAGGGTTGCAATTTGTGGCACGGTCGGTTCTGGCAAGTCGAGCTTACTTTCTAGTATTTTGGGGGAAATACCAAAACTATCCGGGGTGGTTAGCGTTTCGGGAGCAAAAGCCTATGTTGCTCAGTCGGCATGGATACAAAGTGGAAAGATCGAAGATAACATACTTTTCGGTAAGGAAATGGACAGACAACGGTACAATAGGGTCCTCGAAGCATGTTCACTGAATAAAGATCTGGAGATACTAGCTTTCGGCGATCAAACTGAGATCGGTGAGAGGGGAATCAACATGAGTGGTGGACAGAAGCAAAGGATACAAATAGCACGTGCCCTTTACCAAGATGCCGACATTTATATATTTGATGATCCTTTTAGTGCTGTCGATGCACATACGGGCACTCATCTTTTCAATGTAATTACATCTTCTTTGTTTTTATTCTTTTGTATGTTTATGATATGATTATAGTTGTTGATCCTTATTCTTGATTCCAGGAATGCATTCTCGGCCTTCTACGTTCCAAAACCGTGATCTACGTTACTCATCAAGTGGAGTTTCTCCCTGCTGCTGACCTTATTCTTGTGAGTTTCTCATCTCTAAATTGAAACACTTCTCTTGCAAACATTAATCAATCGACACAGGGCTAATCTTTTAATATTACGTCAGGTTATGAGAGATGGGCATATTAAACAAGCCGGCAAATACAACGATATTCTTAGATCAGGAAGTGACTTCATGGAGCTTGTTGGTGCACACGAGGAGGCTTTATCAGCCCTTGATTCCATGGGTGCAGAGAAGTCATCGACCGGTAAGGAAAGTAGCTCTATGGATGCTGAGCCTGTATTGGAGAAACAGGAATCTCGAAGGCCTGATAATGATAACGACGACAGAAAGGGTCAGCTTGTTCAAGAAGAAGAAAGAGAAAAGGGAAACGTAGGACTATCGGTTTACTGGAACTACATTACAACAGCACATGGTGGACTCTTTGCACCTATTGCTTTGCTAGCTCAGATAATGTTTCAGGTACTTCAAATTGGAAGCAATTATTGGATGGCATGGGCAACTCCCGTTTCCAAGGACGACACACCTCCCGTAAGCGGATCTACTCTTATCCTAATCTACGTCGCTTTGTCAGTTGGAAGTGCCTTTTGCATTTTGGGCAGGGCTTTAGCTGTTGTAACCATTACTTACAAGACCGCAAACATACTTTTTACCAAAATGCATCTCTCCATATTCCGTGCACCCATGTCGTTCTTTGACTCCACTCCAAGTGGGCGGATTCTCAATAGAGTATGTGACCATGTTCTTTCTCTCTTTTTCTTGTTCTTTTGCTCATGATTATGATATGTTCTCGAACCTTGTGGAAGACCAACTGTTTACCGAGTAACTTTTGATTCACAGGCGTCTACGGATCAAAGTACCGTGGACTTGAACATGGGCATCATTGCGTTATTTACTTTTGCTGTAATTCAGCTTCTAGGAGTTATCGCAGTCATGTCACAAGTTGCTTGGCAAGTGTTCATCGTTTTCATTCCGGTAATCGCGATTTGTATACTGTTGCAGGTAGACTCTTTTAACCCCTTCATAACTATATTTTGTGCATGAATGTACCATGAAATAGAACATGATTCAATGGCTATTTACAGCGATATTACATCGCTTCTGCACGAGAACTTGCTCGACTATGTGGAGTGAGCAAAGCTCCTGTTATACAACACTTCTCAGAGACTCTGTCAGGATCGATGACGATTAGAAGTTTTGACCAAGAACCCAGATTCCACGACATCAGCTTGAGATTAATCGACGGATACTCACGACCGAAGTTCAATACAGCTGCTGCCATGGAATGGCTATGCCTTCGTCTGGATGTGTTGTCTCTTATGACATTCACCTTTTCACTAATTTTCTTGATTTCTCTTCCGGAAGGGACGATTGATCCAAGTGCGTCTCGTGCAAATATATAATATGTTTCAACTTATGCGTATATGTTCAATGTTCAGCTAAAGTCATTTTCTTGAATTCTTGATATGCGATGCAGGTATTGCTGGTTTAGCAGTGACATATGGCCTCAATTTGAATATGTATCAGTCATGGGTTGTATGGAATCTGTGCTTCATGGAGAATAGAATTATATCGGTTGAAAGAATACTCCAATATACGTCGCTTCCGGCGGAACCTCCTCTCGTTATAGAGTCGAACAAGCCAGACAGTTGCTGGCCTATGCAAGGAGAAGTGAAAATTCAAGACCTTCAGGTGTTGTGCTAAACTTGAGTCATTTCATTGTTATAGATACTCCCACTTCTTGGTTTTTCGTCATCTTTGTCTATGCTCGATAAAATTGTAGGTTCGATACGGTCCTCACATGCCATTCGTGTTAAGAGGCCTAACATGTACGTTCTTTGGTGGGAAGAGGACCGGTATAGTAGGAAGGACAGGAAGTGGCAAGTCTACCCTTATTCAGACTCTCTTCCGAATCGTAGAGCCGACGGTGGGACAAATACTGATTGATGGCATCAATATCTCAAATATCGGGCTTCATGATCTACGATCTCGATTAAGCATAATCCCACAGGATCCGACTATGTTTGAGGGAACAGTTCGGAGTAATCTGGATCCCCTCGAAGAGCATACAGACGAGCAGATATGGGAGGTCGGTCCGTCTAGTTTTAGTGCGACTCAAGATATATCCTGTCCTCGTTCGAGCCTTGATTAAATTTCTTGTTTTCCGTTGTTTAGGCTCTCGACAAATGCCAGCTGGGCGACGAGGTTAGGAGGAAGCCAGAGAAGCTTGACTATGCAGGTTAGACTCATTCACTGATTCTTCTTTTCTGCAAGCTATTTTGATGAAACTCTGAATCTGAACTTTAATCAACACTCAGTATCTGAGAATGGAGAGAACTGGAGCGTCGGCCAGAGGCAGCTCGTTTGCCTCGGGCGCGTGCTTCTCAACAAGAGGAAGATTCTGGTGCTGGACGAGGCAACAGCATCAGTCGACACAGCAACCGATAACCTGATTCAGCAGACTCTCAAGCAGCACTTCTCTGACTCGACAGTCGTAACAATCGCGCACAGGATAACGTCTGTGCTCGACAGCGACATGGTCGTACTCTTAGATAACGGTACGCTGCAACAACTTATATCGTATTGTAGTAGCAGCAGGTAATGGATTTTGCTGTTGGTGACTTGTGATTGAACTGAGGTTGTTACTGTGATGCAGGGCTTCTTAAGGAGTACGATACGCCGGAGAAGCTGTTGGAGGCTCCGTTGTCGTCGTTTTCGAAGCTCGTTGCAGAGTACAGCATGAGATCAAGCTCTGGTGTTGAGAATCTTGAATCTTTCAAACTAAAACAATAAATAGCAATATTCTTTGCATTATGATGATGATGAAGAACAAATTTGCAATGTGCATTCATTTTTCTTTCTTTTAGGTTATTATCCAATATTGAAGTGTGACAATTATAGAACAATCATCTTGGGATTAGTATCATGAATACCAAACATAGCTTAAGTTTTGATCGCAGAAGTCTCAATACAGAATCTCACAATGAAACTTTGATATGAAATTACTTATTAATTAATAGTTTGATTGTGGAAGATCTTCTCTAGTTTAAATCCATCTTATTTTTTGTTTCTTGCATTTTGAATTTATCATCTATTTAATATAAATATATTATGATATCTCCAAGAAAAAATAATCTAATAGGATGATATGTCTATCAAGTAGTTTTTCTTTTAGGGAAAAATGATTTATGTTTTAAAATTTGTTGAATAAAAAATGTATTTAAATAATTAGACTATAGTGCGTCCTTAATAACTGTATCGAAAAAAAAGTGAAACGAAGAGTGTGACGAGAGAGTACCATGAAGAGTTGACCAATAGGCAGTATCTTTGACTTTTGAGGGGTATATTCGTCATTGACATTTTTGGCTGAGTGCTTTCCTTCGATTTGAGCTATATTACACCAGTCGTAGTTCTGGGACAAGAATCCACCACGATGAGCTTCGCTGCTGCTGTTGCTGACCTAGTTTTTTCTCCCCTTCCATTTCTCTCCATTCACCATTTTTCCTAATTTATTCCCGTTAATTCTTGATTTGATTCGATTTGATTCTTTATTGATCATACACTGCTACTTCATGGCCGCAGCCGCCGCTTCTGAAACCACATTCTTTAACCGATGTGCTGTCAACAGCGGTTCAAATGCTTCCTTCATCCTCCGTCGCCGTCCGCAGCTGAAATTATCTCCTAGATTGACCCCAAAGAAGCTTCGCTGCTGCTCATGTTGTACATCACCGTACAACTCACCAATCCTATTGTTCAATTGTAATAAAAGAACCCGCTTTTCCTTAATTTCTGTCAGTACTAGGTGTTGTGTGAGTGATGATGTTGATGGCCCAGCAGCGAGTGAAATCGATTTTGGCGAGGTTTTTGTCAGGAGAGGGTTGGCCATTGCGGCAGCGGCCGCAATTGGTGCTGTTGTAATCTTGAGTTGTCGGAGAGCGTTGGCGGTGGAGGCTGTTGCGGTTGCGGGATATGGAGTTTGGGAGCGTACTTTGTCGGCGATGAGGAGTTCATGGCCTAAGGTTTTGCAGGTTTTGACAGTTTTCAAGGAGCAGGGATTGGTTCTTGCAGCTCTGTTGGGCCTATCGGCGTTTTTCTCCATGGCTGAGACCTCCATTACTACACTTTGGCCTTGGAAGGTATTGCGGGTTTATAATTGGATTTTTGTATTTTTTGTATTTATGAATGAAATTTGAATTGGGTTTCAGACTGAATGTTTTTATCATGTTCATAGAGCTTAAGATATGTTTATTTATACTAAATGCAGGTACGGGAATTGGCAGAGAAAGATTCTGAGAATGGAGTGTTCAAAATGCTGCGGAATGATGTCACTCGATTCCTGACGACGATCCTCATTGGCACCACGTACTGCTCTTCTTGTTAGATTGTCTCTCTGTTGTTTTCTTCTCTTGAATGCAAACTTGTTTTCTTATTGTAGATATTTTATGTGCCCAGAGTGGTCAATATTGGTGCTACAGCATTAGTTACTGATGCAGCAACTACAATATTTGGTGAAGCTGGTGTCAGTGCAGCTACAGGGGTGATGACGGTATGTCTGGAGTTTTTCTACTGCGTGATGATCAGACATTTTCTTCAGTTTCCCCAGTGCTTGATAGTCTTAAATTGCCAAAATTTCCAGGTTGCTATTCTGCTCCTCACAGAAATTACTCCAAAAAGCATTGCTGTTCACAATGCCACTGAGGTTGCTAAGTTTGTGGTGAGTTTTGACCCGATAATCAGGTTTCAAGTGTGATGTTGCTATGCCCCCTCCCTTAAGGAATAATATAAATAAAATAATCCATACACTTTTGATGTTCTACTATTTCTGTTGCTTTTAGGTCAGGCCAGTGGCATGGCTTTCCCTGGTATTGTATCCTGTGGGGAGAGTTGTGACATACCTGTCAATGGGAATGCTTAAACTACTAGGTTTAAAAGGAAAAAGGTGTGGTTTTTGTCTTTCACATAACATTTTAGTAAAGCTGCCGGTCTCATGAGAAACCTTTATGGCTGAATACTTCTCATGTTCAGTATTCTACCTTCTTGCTTCTGATTGGTCATTTTTTTAGGAACTTGTTTTTGGACATTTCTGTGACTACTTTGTGCTATTGCCTTAACTTTGACACTTTTTTTTTTGTCTTAGTGAACCATATGTAACTGAAGACGAACTAAAACTCATGTTGCGTGGAGCAGAATTAAGTGGGGCAATTGAGGAGGAAGAACAGGTAAATTAATGGGTTTTCTTGAGATCAATAGCACAGTTGCTTTTGGGTAGGTTAGTTGTCTTGCATTATCAGCATAATATTCTAATTTTATTCTGTAAGAACGTGTAACTGGCTACAGCTGGCCTTCTCATTGTCTTATGTGCTGACTAGTTCTTTTCCCTCTTCACGTATGGATGTGCTTAGTTTATCCGTGTAACTATTATGCGGAAAAATGTATTCCATTATGCAACTTATGGAAATTGACCGGACTCTGACAGGATATGATTGAAAATGTGCTGGAAATAAAAGATACACATGTGAGGGAGGTGATGACACCACTTGTTGATGTTGTTGCTATAGATGCCGGTGCAACACTTGTAGATTTCCACAATCAATGGATTGACCATCAGTATTCCAGGTATGACCCCCTTTTTCTATCAGATAGGTATTTTATGATTGGTCTAAGAAGTGTGTCTACTTGCTTGTAGGGTTCCTGTCTTCGAGGAGCGAATTGACAACATTGTTGGTATTGCATATGCTATGGATCTCCTGGATTACGTGCAGAAGGTCAACTAAGTTCTAAGATTATATTTATTTACCATGAATATTTAATACTTCTAATCTTATAGAAAATCTCATAGTATGCAGAATTATATTCTGTTTGCTTTTGAAGGGAGAACTTCTTGAAAGTTCTAAACTTGGAGATATGGCACACAAACCTGCATACTTTGTTCCTGGTAAATTGCACTTCTTAAAGTTGGTATTAACTACTTCAAATTTGTGTGAGGTTTTTAATTCCTGGTAATATGGTCAAGAAAGGAATACTCTACGACTCCTTTCTTCATTCCCATGGTTACATGTTTGCCATCTTCGAAGATGCTTTCTTTTGAGAATGAGATGAGATAGTATCGTTATATCCTGCCACATATATGATATATGATCTTGTATTTAAGTAATGCTTAAAGAGTTCAATTTTTATTGGCTGTGATAGTGCTTTTCAATCCGTGTTTATTTAATCTCTTTTGTACAAAAAATTGAATTGGACATTGCAGATTCTATGTCTGTTTGGAATCTTCTTAGAGAGTTCCGGATCAGGAAGGTGCACATGGCTGTTGTTCTGAATGAATATGGTGGAACTGTTGGTGTAAGTCCTTCACCATTTTTACAATCTTCTTTTCTTAACTACATTAAAATCCTAATAAACGTAACGAAATGTGTGAATGATGTACACCCTACGTAAGTTTGGGCTTCTGACTTTAATGGTATTTCTGTAATGCTGTAACAGCTTGTCACCCTTGAAGACGTAGTTGAAGAAATTGTTGGTGAAATTTTCGATGAAAATGACTCAAAGGTAACAGTCTTCTGCTCTATTTACTAATGATCTCAAATAATCTCATTTGTTTAAATTTGCTTGACAGGAGGAAATCCAGAAGAAGACTGGTTACGTTGTCATGCGTGCTGAAGGCATATATGATGTGGATGCCAATACATCAATAGATCAACTTTCTGATGATCTTAACATTAAAATGCCAGAGGTATCTGAATTTGATCATTTTTTCTTTTACTTAAAAAAATTCTGCATAGTGATTTTACGGTGATCATGGCACACTAATTTATATCAGAACTCTAATTCTGATGCATACTTTTCTTCCGGTTAGCACATTGTTCGTTTGTGCTGAAAATTTAAGGTTCAGATGTAACATAGCCATACAATTGGAAGTAATTCGGTATCATTCTTGTTGACATTGTTGTCAATGATGTAGGGCCATCAATATGAAACAGTTTCAGGTTTTGTGTGTGAGGCGTTTGGATATATCCCGAGAACAGGAGAGACTATAAAAGTAGTCCTCGAACGAGAAAGTCAAGAGGATCATGGTGATTATGAGGCTCCTGAATCTGACCGCCATGATGAAAACGAGAAAACTCAAATATATAAGCTCGAGGTATGTTACTTCCCTTTTCTATTTTATAAGCAAAACGTTAAAGAAAAAGGTTGTGTTCGTTATAACGGAAAGTTTGTCGTAGTATACTTGCTACCCATATGATAAAGGCTAGATGTACTTATCTACATCATCATCCTTCATTAAAGCAGTTTATCAGTTATTAATGTAAGCCAATGTCACTGGTGCAGATACTAGCAGGGAACGCCAGGAAGGTAAGTGCTGTTCGATTTGAACGGATAAACAACGAAGAGGCATCAGTAGAGAATAGAGGGGTAACACGGTTCATACCCAAAATTTGGAAGAGAAAATCTATGAGCGATGATGAATCAGATAGTAACGAGGATCATCACGAGGTCCCCGTTCATGATATATCGAATGATTGTGTTATGTCTGTACAGGAAGACAATGCCGATCAAGTAGGCAAACAGTAGTCGTCTTCACGAACAAACAAAAAAGAAAAAAAAAAGGAATTCACCGGCTCTTAGTTGCAGAAGAAACAAGTGGAGAGAAGTTTCTAATCATTCCTAGTGCCATGGAAGTGTCTGAAGACGAATCAGTCACATTTGGAGTCCGGGAGAACGAAAGAATCGATGACTACGCAGTTGTGGGAGTTCTATTGGACAGCTTAGCTCCTACAAAGGAGGGTGAGATGGCCATTTAGCTCTTGAGTGTAAAACATGGTCTGGTTTTTATTCAAAAGGATCTGATTCTGCAATGATGGTATGTCACAAGGAATGTAATAAACCTTTTTTCAACCTCCTAAATGCTTAATAGTTGATGAAGTTATTTGAGTATCCTAATTGCAAGTATGGATACTCTTTTTTTGTTTTGGTGGGTGAAAAAGGAACAGCCCAAGGCCAGCCTTATGTATTGTCTTTGTAATTATTGTTTGTCTCCAACTTGAGGATTTTGAGATCTTGATGATGCTTCTCTTTCTTTCTTTTTCTTCTACCCATTTTTTGTCTGTGAGGTTATGCTTTTTATTAGTAAGTGTTGATTAATTTAAAATTTATGTGATCAATAAATATATTTTATCACTTTTCTTTAAGTTGATGCATGATCTAGCATGTCATTTTTATATGCATGTTAATATAAAATGAAAATGTTTATAAGGTAGATTGTATGTAAATTGATGTATTTATTGATAAGTTGAAAAGTCATAAGAAATTTTTTAATGAAAATTAGAAGTGTATGGATTTTGTAATTAACCCTATTGGCAAATTACGTAAAATGGTGAATATCTTATTAAATAAAAATTAAAAGTATATGGATTTTGACTTAATTAACCCTATTAGTAATAATTACATAAAATGATGAAAATCATAAGAAAAAATTAAAAGTATATGATTTTGACTTAATTAACCCTATTAGTAATAATTAAGTACATAAAATAGTGTGTTCTTGCCCTGAATTAAATCAATCAATTAATTTATAATTAATCAGACACTAATACAACAAAGAACATTGAGATCCAAAAAGATCGATTTAACAAAAGTCAATTCGAAAACAGAGTAATTTACATGTTAAGAGTGTTGTTATTCACTGGCATAACACATGCTTATGAAGAAAAATATATGGCTTACTAAATAAATAAACCAAATTGGACAACTAAGTACACACACACATTTAAACCGTACTTCCGTCACACTTCACCCATCGCATGACGTTATATCTTATTCTTAAATAGCAAAACTTACATCATTTCTTACAACTATATTACTTATTTATTATCAAAACAGAATTGCGAACATGCTTCGACCTTAAAAATAATGTTTTTGAGCATGTTCATCATTTCAATTTGTTTACGTTTGGTTATGTACTTTATAATAATAATAATGCATGTCCATACTATGTCATCATAATATATCTCGATTTAAAATTGTAATTTATGAAATTGGAAAAACAATCTATAAAATAAGTATTAATTTATCTATATATTAATATCTCATTATATAAGCTAGTGAGATTTTAGGCACTAACTATAAAACTATTAATTTATAGAGGTCTTACTTATATAGTTTATTCTGTTCACACCGAAAAAATAAATTAAAAAACAAAGTCAACAAGCAAATGTGAAGTAACACGTAGAAACTAAACCAACTAAAAATGATATATATACAGTGCATGTGATTACATTCTTTAAACCTGTATATATATATATTATGTAATTTCTTGACGCTAAATATTAGGGTCATTGCCGCGTTACATCGTTTACCTTCCTTACTATTTTCAAATTTCAATCACTATATAATAGTGCATATATTTACATCATTTTATATACAAATACAACCTTCTCATTCCTCTTCATCTTTGCACCTACAATTAATCTGTTATTGTGTTTAAACTAACTATGCAGGTACATATATATATCGCAATATAGTATTAATTAGTTTCCTTCTCAAATGTAATAATATGTTCATGTACATCACATGACTGTTCTTTTGTCATTGTGCAGCAGAAGATAGTTATACAGATAAAGTTCAGATGCAATAAGTGCAGATCCAAGGCCATGACTATTGCAGCCATGGCATCAGGTAAATTAGAGAGACTCATAATAAATGTAGGGTTAACGGTAAAATTATCCACTTTCATAAAGTAACGATAAAAGCGTGTTTGTGTGTAAAAGGGGTGGTGTCGGTGAAGCTAGACGGGGACGAGAAGGATCGAGTGGTGGTGATCGGAGACGGTGTCGATGTCGTGGGGATCATAGTCTTGCTGAGGAAGAAAGTTGGTCATGCAAGCCTTGAACTTGTGGCTTTATTGGATGATTGAATATTGTCTTCATTGATTAGCTTAGCTATATATAATATATACACTTTGATTAGCATAAAACAAAAAACTACATTTAATTTACTTAACTTGTTTGTATATTTAGGAGTTGGTTCGATTTATAGGATTATCTTCATTAAATATCTACTTTTCTATCAATAATCCTTCACTTTTTATATCTTCTTATGTTTTTAATCATTTCTTATGCCATCTTAATCATTCAAATGAGGAATTATATTATCATACCAATTTTGGTTTGATTATATAATCCACCATTTGAGTGATTAAGAAAGTATACAAAGGGATTAAATTCATAAGGAAAGGTAAAAAGTGAAGGATTATGGATAGAGATTGAAGATTTAATTATGATAATACTATCAATCCTTCGTGAAGAGAAGATGCTGTTTCTAGCACTTTGTATTTCTAGAATATCAATGGGAAGAATTCAATCTTTAGTACAGTTCCACTCCTCTCATGGGCTATGATTTATAAGATTACAGCAAGTATCATTAAATAAAAAATAATAAGTTTATAATTCTTAAAAAATTTAAATTAACTAATATTAGGGGTGTAGACGAGACAGATTGATCGTAATACTACTCGGCTCGTTTATAATATTAGGGTATTCGAACTCGGCTCGTGATTTTGATATATTGTTCGAACTCGGCTCAAAATGTAATTATCGAATTCAAATTCGGCTCGTGGAATGCTCAATAAGATTATTTATGAATTTGAACTCGAGTTAGACTCGTTTGATATTCATATTAATAGTTTTTGAGCTCGAGTTTGGGTTCGGCTCAAGCTCAAACTCGAGCTCATATAAATGCTCGATTGAAGGCTCGATAAAAGGCTCGAACACCTCGCGAGTATCTGTGTTCGTTTACAACCTACTTAATAGTATCAAATAATCAGTGCTAAGTAACAACTACTCTACTGTCTCTACATCTTTACTCCTGCAGTAACAACTGTAATTTGGTGATATATTAAATGTCAAATTTACTGCTGCTCGTGTTTAGATATTTATCTTTTTTTTTCCTCGTTTCGAAGCGACCAATCAATTGCCTATCCGATTATCTTCTTTATCGGCGACTTCTATTCACAGTATCCATCTTACTGTGACACGCTAAGTGTTTGACGAAAGGTCTGTCAATGAGCTGGGCTATTTAGATTTAGTTTGTTAAATATAAATAATGAAGCATCATAGCTTGTCAGTTCGTCAACAATTTTGAAAGTATAGGTCTTAGAAGAAATTTTGGTAACTACATATTCTTGGTAGAATAATAATGTTGTTCATTTGATAGGCGAAAAGTATCTTTAGTTATCTTATGGGTTTATTTATAATTAAAATAAAGACTTTTTATTACTTTTATAGAAAATTAATTTAGATATTTACATTTTCGTATTTACAAATTGATGCCTAACGTTAATTTAATATTTTTTAAATGTGTGTCTGAGCTCAAATGGGATCTATCATCTATCTAGTATGGCACTTTTGTGTCACACATACACATTTTATGTTTTACAAATAAAATTATTATAAACCTTATAACCTCATGGGTCTAAAATACCATTCATTTAATTAAATACCTTCAAAATAATATACGTAACATAAAAATTGGTTAATTCTAAATGTCTGCTTATAATCTTAATAATTTACTCTACAACTCCCACCAAATAAAGTCAAATATTGAACAACAGTACTAGTTGCAAGAAGATCTGCATGGAGGAGTGTGACATAAATGCTTGAGTAATAAAAGAGTCCGATGTGTTGCAGAGATAGCACGGAGGAGGAAGACGATGTTAATTACTGAAATGAAATGAAATGTAATCATGAAAAATATTAGGTAGGAGAAGGAGGAGGAGGAGTTTATTTTGGAGTGAAAGAAAATCAAATATTAGGGTGAGATGTGGGGCGGTAATCAAGGTGATGTAATGTTATTAGGACAGTTTATTTTGGGTTTTTTTTTCTTGGTTATTGATTAAATAAATTAGTAAGGGGTAAATATGTCATTTAATAAAAATATATAATTAGTATTTTATTTTTTTTGTATTAGTCGTTAATATTTGTCTTTGTGAGACACAAAATGAATATCAACCAACTAATTTCCGGCTTTTATTTAAGAGGCTCGCGGAATGCCACATGGCATAATTTGTGGTATTTTTTCTTACGTGGATACTTGAAATCGAGAAGAATATTAAAATTTCGCTTAATATTCACTCTCTCTTCCTATGATTTTACTTAAATGGCTTATAGTTTGTAGGTCTCTATAGACTATATACATCATGTATAAATTTGACCTGATATTCAACATCCAAAATGAAAGGTATATTTGTGAACATGAAATACGAAGAATTATGATACTATTCCGGCGCAGAATATTTATATGAACGCGGTTGAGCTTGAGCATCACAAGAGTGTTTGATACAATGTCTGAATGGACTCGGCTGCGCAGAAGGTGTTGGGGAAAATGTCAGAAATATAGTTTATATCATTTATATGTAGTTTTGCATTAGCTAGAGAAAGCATGATATCATGTGGAAAAGTTGTACGAAATCGTTCTATTATAAACTATTCATACCAAAATATATTATATAATTTATACTATCGATAATTAGTTCAATTTCCATATATCTCTGGATTAAATTGAGCTTCATTTCACAGTCCTTCAATAAATCAAGATGGTGACCTCGCATCAATAGTCCTTTATTTATGACACGACGTCGTACACAGATATCAATAACACAGCTGCAGATATATAATCACTTGAACCAAAAGAAAAAACCAATAAAAAGTATACATAGACTCGCATCGCACGCTGAACGGAACATCATCGCAATCTTTACTCATAATTTCAGGCATTAATCTTTTGAGTGTTGGAACTGTCGATATAGTCACGCTTGATTGATTTGAAGCTCCAATAGTTGATATCGTGAAGAGCAACAAGGTGACCAGTGGAAGCAGCGATTCCGACCTGAACCTCGTGAGGAAGAATTCCCTTCAAATCATACTCATATTCAAGAAACCAAGTTTGGAAGCCACATTTCAGGAGAACATAAATCAAATTAAAGTCGCCGTCGTAGTCTATATGCAACTCCGCCTCTTTCCCCACACACGCGTCACCAAACCTTACGAAGTTGGTCGACTTTATGGAGTTGATGTCGATCCCAATGTGCTGAACATGATCGCTCGGATCCCAGTCGTTGGCGTAGAGGTCCAATTCTACGGCGAAGAGGGCGGAGCTAAAGCCGGAGGAGTCAAACACGCCTAATTTGCCCCCGTACGCTCCCTCGGGGATGGTGGTGCCCACGGGCGCCACGAAGAAGGCGAGGCCATCGGCCGGCTGACCTTGGGTGGGTGTGATTGTGAATTTTATGATGGTATTGAAAGATATTATGGATAATCTTTCCCACAATTGTACTGGTTGGGAGTACACGACTCGGCCCACGGTCTCCTTATCTGGGACACCGTGGGAGTCAGTTTTAGTAAGACGGAGGAATGAGGCGCCGGAGGGAACATGGGCTCCGCCTTGGTATGTTAGGTTAATGGGGTCGGAGCGGAAGGAAGTGAAGCTGAAGTAGGTCTCTTGTGAGTCGGCCTTGTTCGCTTGCATGAGGAATAATGCTATGGAAGAAAGGAGAGGAATTAGGGTTTGGAGAAGCCTTGCCATGATTTGATTTGAGGGTTGAGGACTTTTTATGGATGTGGTGGAATAATGATTGGCTCTCATGCTCCTATTTATATTAACTAGCTAGTGCATGTCAAGTTTAATTGGATGTAGATATTAAGCGAATAAGATCATCTATTTTCATGTCAGAGTCTAGTATATTTGTAACTGATTAATACATCAGCGCTCTCAATTTTTAACACGACATGATAACCTAACACGAACCGACACGATATTAGTGGGTTTGGGTGGGCCTTTATTGGGTTCGGGTTCTTATCAGGTCGACCCAATAAAAACCTAAAATTTTCGGGTTGGGTTCGGATTACCTGAAATATATAAATATATTATCTAAAAATATTATTAATAATAATACAATCGTGTTAAATTGGGTCACTATCGGGTTGTTATCAGGTTGGGTTCAACCTGAAAAAGAACGGGTTAGTTTGGGTTCGAGTTTGGACCATTCAAGTTGGGTTCGAGTTTAAATTTACTATATCCTTAACAGGTCGGATTCGGGTTTGACCTTAACAGATTGGGTCATTATCAGGTCGACCTACATCTTGTGTATGTTTAGATATTAACAGTATTTTTAAATATCTCAGTTTTTTATGTTAATAGAAAGAGGAAAAAGAAGAAAAAAGGAGAAAATAAAACAACTGGAAAAAAAGCAAGCGAAAAGTTGAAAATAAAGAAAAGTATATAGAATGAAATGCTGGCCATGAATTTTAGTCAATCAACCGACATGGTAAATGCAACATGCCATGTCTTGAGTCTTCAAGTTGCCAATTGAAACTAAATTTCTTAAGCATATCTATTTCTAGCCTCACTCGTTTTATATTTACAATCTCATCCACCAAAACTCAACTAGGATTGGAATGGCGCCAGAGTTTTTGTAACATGATATATCCCCTATAATACCAGCACCGTTTGCTCCGGACCAGCACCGTTTGCTCCGGACGTTGTCTCTTTTCAGAATCCGGACTAACCTTCGGACAATTGCTGTTCCATTCTTTTTTTTGAGCATACGTCCAATTCCAATCGGAATATTAGATATATATATCCAATCAATATTTTTTTTAATTTGTTAAAGTATTAAATTTTAAGATCATCTAACTTAATAAGTATATATAATTAAGCGCCATCTATATTTATTATCATCTTTATTTCTTATTTTCGAACGCTATACAAGAATTTTGATATATTTTTTTTTCTTCCAAACTCTTAAACTTTCACTTTTTTTTCTTCTTCCAATATATTTTACCGTTAAATCACAATATATATATTTCTAAAATCTTGTAAAGTTCATTCAATCTCCTTTTCTTATTGTCTGAATGAACGATTGTTTTCCTATTTCTATTATATTGTAAAAAAAGTTTTTTAACTAGAATGTTTTATTACTTATATATTTTACTTTCTTTGATATTTTATTAATAGAATATTTTTCTTGACAAAAAAAATTAATAAACGAGGGCCGATTTTTATTATTTGGTCATGGGCCCAATTTTTGTGAGGACAGCCCTGAGCACCGGTGCAGCACCGTTATTCACAAGATCAGGACGTGTGCGTTTCATGATTGCGAGTAAGCCAATCCCCTGAGCAGCCCCAGTTCTAGTGATCATGGTGCCAATACTAGCAGCTTCTACAAGAACATCGACTCTTCCTGCAAGAAAAAGAAACTTCCTCACCTGTTCTAGAAGAGCCATTGCAGTCGAGATTTCCAGTAGAAGCAAATCAAGAATGACATGTATGCAATTACTTCATCAAAACGACGTACTAATTCATCCCAGTCTATACTAATGGCACTCTCTGCTTCGTTCTCCTCTTCCCTCTCCATTAAAGAAAATCACAATATTGCCAGAATTCCCCAATTCCAAAAAACTAAACAGTTTCAGAACTCTCCCTATTGGATTCTTATCATGACTTCTAAACCTCCCAACATTCATGTGCCACAAACCTATAATAATAGTTCAAGCATCATCATCATCATGAAAGGTGAATCAAGAATTGCAACTTAAACTCCTAACTCCTAACATGCCTACACTTTTCACGCCTTAATACTAAATCTATATATTCTGTAGAACTGTTTTCTTGTTGACGACGGAAACAACTTAAACGTATTCTCCGCTGACATGACAATGCTAGATAATAAATAATAAATATTAAATTATATTATAATCAATAATAATAAATTTATTATTTATTAACATCACATGTAACCAAACACGTTAAATTGTGACCCTTGCGGTAGATTATAATGTATTATGTGATTTCTTGACGCTTAATATTAGGGTCATTGCCGCGTTACATCGTTTATTCTTACTATTTTCAGTCACTATATAACAGTGCATATATTTACATCATTTTACCTACAAGCTTCTCATTCCTCTTCATCTTTTCACCTACAATCTGTTATTAATTACTTTTCTTCTCAAATGTAATAATATGCATGACTGTTCTTCTGCATCGTAATTCGTAACTCTCAAAAAATCAAATTAATATTTTAATATTAAATATTTATAAATTAAAATTGCAAGAAATCCAAATCCATCTTACAGTGCCAGGCAGTTTTTACTCGAAGCTCTCCAAAACGGACTTCACCAAGGCCTCTTTTGAAACCATGAGCCAAGCACCATAAATTTTCAGACCAGAATGTAATTAGAAACAAAATGGTACACATTTGAACTGACTCTACTATCTACACATTTACCATACCAACTACCAATGGCATTATATACTACCAAGAATCGGCAGAAATGAGAAAATTCATCAAAATCTCAATATAGTATAAAAGGCTAGTGAATTAACCTCACAATACTTCTACAAATTCATGTTCTGCTGCTCTATATACACTATACTTCTACAGATGAATAAGATCTCCAGAAAATTAGTCACGGAAAATCCATTAAAGAGGTGGACTGAACATAAACCCTACGTCGATCAGCAATCCGCATCTGAAGAAATGTGCGCTGCATATTCCCGAACACGGGGTTCTCGGCTATGCAGGAAACCTGTTCCCCGAGTATCGGGTCCGAAGAGAAATTAACAAGGGCTTCTGCAACATTATCTCTCAGCTCATCAGACTCTGCTGCTTCTAACATGTTGATGAGTCGATCTATAGCTCCCAAACGAGCAAGAACTGCTCGATTGCCCTTTTTCTGGCTCAATCGAGCAATGGCTCCAGAAACCTTCTCTCTGACGTCGAGGCTCTCATCCAGCAAAAGCTCAACTAGGATTGGAATGACGCCGGAGTTTTGTAGCACAGAGGATGAGTACTTGTAACTCGATAGATCCCATATAATATCAGCAGCAGCAGCCTTTGCTCCAGCCTCGTCTACTCTCAGAATCCGGACTAAGTGTTGGACAATTGCTACTGCATTCTCTTCTTGAACAGCTAAGACGCAGAATACGTCCTCAGCAATTTCCATCCCGACGGGATCAGAGCCACAGAGAAGGTCTGCATACAGAGGAATAACTCCTATTCGAGCAATAGGCATAATGTGATCAGGATGCGAAATGATCAAACCAAGTGTATTACCAGCCACTGCTTTGGCGGTGATGTCTCCCTCTTCGAGTAAATGCTTAAGCACGGGTATAGCACCGGCATCCAAAATAGCACTGCGTGCCCTTTTGATCAATCCGAGCAAGCCAATCCCCTGAGCAGCTCTAGTTCGAGAGATCATGGTGCCATGACTAGCAGCTTCAACAAGAACATCGACTCTTCTTGCATTCCAAAGAAACTTCCTCACCTCTCTTACAAGAGCCAATGCACTCAAGATTTCCAGTAGAACCAACTTCGACTTGCCTGAGGTGGAAGTAAGCACATCAAGAATGACTTCTAGCCCACCATGGCTAGCCAAGATCCGGCGATTCGGGGCCCAAAATGTTACAACATTTCGTAGGCACTTCAACAAAACCCTCCGAAAAACCCCATCAGAATTCGGCAAGAGATTCAGCAGTATAGGAATGGCGCCTAATTCACATATGGTATCTGCCAATTCACCTTCAGAAGCAATACACTTTAAGCAGTAAGCAGAAGCTTCCTGAACTGCTGAACGCTGATCATGCCACACAAGCTCCAATAGCCTAGGCACAGCGAGTCGCAGAACATCTGAAGGTGCGCGTTTCCACATCTTTGAAAACTCAATCAAAGCCCTAATTTTGAGGGTCTCATTCTCACCTGCAATTGCTTCATCAAAGCGATGGACTAATTCATCCCAATCTATACTATTTGCACTCTCTGGTTCGTTCCCCTCTGCCCTCTCCATTAAATAAAGATCACAGTATTGCCAGAAATCCCAATTCCAAAAAACTAAACAATTTCATAAGCAATCAAGTAAAGATGCGCAATAGCCTACCATTCAATCCCATTTGGCAACAACAAAACTCTCCCTTTTGGATTCTTAGCATAGCTTCCCAACATTAATGTGCGATAAATCTATAATAATAGTTCAAACATCATCATCAATTCATCATCATGAAAGATAAATCAAAAATTGCAATCATAAGATGAGGAGATTATACAAACAGCTCGGCCAAAACTCTATTCAATATCAGTATCAATCATCCGTACAAATATCATCGTAATCCTTAGGTCTAGCTCAGAAAATCGGGCAAGATAAATTCGTGATTTAGCACCGACTCAAGAAAAAAGACAAATTTCAGAGTATTCCGAGGGAGAGATTAGGCTTTGGTCCGGTCTCAATTCCAGTAATTGACGATTTAAGGCCCAAATTGCAGACAAGGCGTGCTTTATCTCTTTATGGGCCTATCCTTTATCTCTGTACGGGCCTAATTTATTTATATACAACGTCGAAACTCCACTCAAAACACGATCAATTTTAAGTCAAATTATTTTCTTAAAATGCATAGCGGATCAAACTGGTAATAGACAAATTTTTCATCTGAACAATTCATTAAATTATTCTGAACTGAACACTCAATAATTAATACTTACATATATAATAATACTTCTATCCATGAAAAATGTATTATTAATGACTATTTGGATCGTCCATGATACATTTTTTTAGATATGATTTTACTGAAACATTTATTATTTTTGTGAACAATTTCTTTACCAAAAGCATGATTTTTTTTTTTTTTAAATCGCGACAATCTTCTCACATTACAATTTTTCGTGTAAGGCATGAAATATATTATATGTAATAATGAAAAATGAGATGCAATAAAGATGTTGTTGCATGTAATGTAACAGTGACCAGGTTGTTTTGCTTTGTCTCCAACAATCCAATCATATTCATCTCTACTGATTTTGGATAAGCTTTTTTGGCCCCACAAAACCATACCATCACATTATCTATTTGATTGCAATGAATTATAATAGTAAACATTTTGAAGTTTTTAAAGTTGATCAGTGTATTTTGAAAAGTTCCAACTTTCACGAGCTTTAAAACTATTTTGTTAGAATTTAGGAGGGGTTTTAACATTAATTGCATCAAAATAGACAAATTTGATTAAGTTTTTATGTAAACTACAAACTTCAAAATCCAACAATCTTGTTTTTGTATATGAAACATGATAAATGCATACAATGTTCAAAATATAAATATAAATAAATATAAAATGAAGTGGAAATAAAACATCTTTTAAAGTACCCTTTTCCCATTTATTTCTAACTTTGAAGTACAAATAATTTACTGAATAGGAAGCTTTGTACTTGCAATAGACATGTCCAATGAGAGAAAATTATTTGAAGTGGGTCCACCTTAATAGCAATGATTAGTAGTGGGTACTAATACTATACTCCATATTTTGAACAATAAATATAATAATTAGTCAATGACCCATAAAATACTCTTAAATCATTATTAATCCTATCTTCATTATCAATATTTTTATTTATGATGTGCATATTGGCCCTATCTATCCACAACATAACAAGTTATATTTTTATATTTACAGTATTAGTTTGGGTCGGGTGGAGTACTTAATCTAAAATTTTAATTATATGAATTTGACAATCTTATATTTTGTCTTAAATTCGTATGGTAGTAGTTCGCGTACTTGATACCTAAAATTACTTCATCAAGTTCAACTTTTTTAATTATAAAATCCTGACAAGTAATTTTAAATAGTACAGAAGCAAGAAACGAAAGAAACATTTGAAAAAAGCAAACGTAAAAAGGAAAAATATGGATTTTGTTTTCTATTTGTTGTTTAAAATTGAGTATAACTAAAAGGATTTTGAGTATTATTCAAACCCGAAACACTCTACAAAGTGGTACTCAATCCCGCCAAGAAAATTCGAACTTTGTATATGTGAATATGCGTGCTCGATCAGTTATTCCGAATAATACTCAAAATCCGATAACATTCAGGCACCCTAATTGCTTGGAAGACATAATTGCTTGGAAGAGAATCTTGTGGTGAATTAATTAAAAAATTGATCTTGAATGTAAAAGATATTGAAGAGGAGCACAAATTATCGAAAGACAAAATAAAATTACTTACATGTATTGGAATAGTAGCGAATTAATTACTTTCCAAATGTAATACTATATCAATTTTCAAGTTCAAAGCTCACCATTATTAATCTAAAACTCAATTAAAAAAATAAAAATTGAATCTTTAGCCACATTGGAACACAGGTGTGTACGGGGCGACATGTGCATTTCATAACATAGGAATTTCCGAAACTTCCAATCATTGCTTGATCAACTGCCAATTTAGGAAGCTTTGTGACAAGGGTAGTTTTGTAAAACTGCGGACAAGCTGTCCTCAACCATAACATATCGCAAATCTAGGAACCATTTTGATTATTTCTGCCGTGGTAAATGTTAACCGGAGGAAATTTAGGAAAAAGATTTAATCTTTTCACCATGCTCGGAGAGTTAGTTTCTCATGGCGATAAGCACTATCTATTTATTTATTTTACAAAAAGGGGCTTTAAATTTTGTACGTATCTATGTATAGATATAAAACAGCCAAAATACTGAGTAAGCACAACGCCCCTATAAAGCCCATATTTCTTGTCATTTTGCTTTGTGAAGGGAGATGGCCTTCGCTTCTGTCTGTTGAGAAGTTTCGGCACATAAAGTTAAGACTGAGAAGTAAAAAATAGAGTAAAGAGAGGGAGTTAGGGATGGAGAAATAGATGGCTAGAGTTTAGGAGGAGAGGTTATTTTGTTGAATATAGATGGGGACAGATTAGTTGCTGCAGTAAAAAATTTCACTTTTCAAAACATCTCATTTCTTCTTCAAGTTCTTGTAACAGGTTGGGTCTGTTGTTTCTTTCTTGGTTATGCTTTGTTGTTGTGTTGTGTTGTGTTGAAGGAACTGGCTTTCTTGTATGATTTTGGAAGTCAAGATTGGATTTTTCTTCTGGGATAGTGTGCATGAGGTTATTTTTTTGAAAGGGTTTCTGTATATGATGATGAATTCGTCAAATGATTTGAGCCCACAAGTTTTTGGAGTGTTGCCTTTTGTAATTAAAAAGATGTACTGTATATTATTCCCACATGCACTTCCCTGTTCATAAAATTCTTTCTCTGTGTGTATGTGTGGGAGAGAGAGAGGCTTGAATGGCCCTTCTTCTCTATGTAATCTGTTAAAGATAGATTGTTTCTGATATAGTCTTCAATCTTTGAACACAAATTGTTAGGTTTTTGCTAATTGCCATGAGTGGTTGTGTTCTGTGTAGACAAAATGGATCATTCTGAGGCTACAGATGCTGTAATAAAAAGAATTACAAGTATGGAGCCTGAGCATAGTGCCAAGAAGATAATTGGTTATATGTATTTGCAAGACATTCCTACCCAGGAAATGATTAGATTAGCCTTAGGCCCTGATAACTCAATTCATGACTTGATACACAAAGCTAAAACTGCACTTTCATCAACTCCATCACAAGTTTTTTCACGTCCAATTTCCCCTACCTTGAATCCGTTGCCTTCTTTATCAGATCAGTTCTTGCTTGGTCCATTTCCATCATTTTCGCCTCCCCCCTTTCCATCTCCATCTCCTTTCCGAATGCTGGACCCGAACTGGGGTTCTCAGCTACCCTTAGAGCAACCTGCAATGCAGAGTGACCCTTTGCAGCTCATGCCATATCATGACTACACAGGAGTGGAGGAGCCATTAGATGCCATGGTGCCGAATGATTACTATTGCAATGAGGCTGCATTCAACAGTCTACACCTTAGGGGTGGTAGAAACTCTTGTAATAACCTGATGGATTTTCCTAAGACTTGTCATTATTTCATGAAGGGATATTGCAGGAATGGCAGTAACTGCAAGTATTTTCATGGGGACATCTTTAGTTCCAATGCTTATGATGTTTCCGGAGAGGAAGGATTCTCACCGGGTTCTCTTGAGAAACTCGACTTTGAGATCTCTGAGCTCTTGAAATCAAGAAATGGGAATCCTGTTTCCATTGCTTCTCTGCCTATGCTTTACTTTGATAGATATAAGAAAACTCTGCAAGCTGAGGGGTACTTGACTGAGAGCCAGAGGCATGGTAAAGCTGGTTATAGCTTGACGAAACTTCTAGCTCGTCTGAAAAGTATTAGGCTCATAGACAGGTGTGATTGTGGTTGTTCGAATCTACTTGTCTATGTCTGTCTTTTCTTGTTATGATTCTTTTGTTTCTCCTAGGCCTCATGGGCAGCATGCTGTGATCCTGTCTGAAGACGCTGCAAAGTATCCGGTCATTCGTGCTGAACGAAACGATCCTGGTCCGATCGTTAGTGGCTCGCGCCAAATCTACATGACTTTTCCTGCTGAGAGCACCTTTACTGATGAAGATATTTCGAATTACTTCAGGTAATGCCATCTTCATCATTGTTCAAAATCTGAATTACTCTAACTGTTCCTTGCTTCTCTCCTTCTTATGCAGTAAATTTGGAACCGTGCACGATGTGAGAATCCCGTGCCAGGACGTACGAATGTATGGCTTCGTAACTTTCGCCAGTGCAGACACCGTGCAGCTAATCTTGTCCAAAGCAAGCCCCCATTACGTCTGCGGTTGCCGTGTTCTCGCAAAGCCATATAGAGATAAGGGGAAGCATGTCGAAAGGTACGGTTATCCGACACACCTTATTGTGTCGTCTATTCGTGTATTATAAGGCATCCCACTTTCCTTTGCAGGAAATACTCGGAAAGATTTGATCATCCACCTTATTTCCAGCCATATCCTCAAAATATAAATCTAGAGCTTCAAACTGGTGATCTACAACTGTTTTAACATTTTTGAATACCGTTGGTAGTTAAACGATAATCATGACATATAACGACCACATGGCAGGATGGGAAACGTCGAGGCTGAACCCACGACAGCTACTGGAAGATCATGAACATGCAGTTGAACTTGAGGCAGCTTGCCTTTCACAGCTCCAGTTAGCTGGCAGGCCTGTGATCAGGCCGCCTTGCTCGGGCTCTCACTCTCCCACGAACGAGCTAAGAGTGCCTGAAGGTCCTTTTCTTCGAATCTGATCATATTATTGTATACATTGAATGTTTATGTTAAAATCTTGCATCAAACATGTGCAGGTCGCCCAAGATTCCCATCAAGAGAACGTCTTAGATATCTGCTCTACATTTTGAACAGTATCTATACCAGAGATGACAACCGTCCCAAGTATCCGGTTATCGATTGCGGTGATCAGGAGAGGTTAGGAACGAGATTCGTTATTTCTTACAGATCGATATACTCTGTGTGATGTTCTTTCGCTTATAGAACTCTTGCTATGCAGCTCTCAAGGAGGAGGCCTTACCGATAGCCCTTTCGCCTCTGCAGTTGGCAGCAGCGTTCCTTCGGTTATATAGCTGCGAGATACGAGATTATAGAGGTACTGGTTTTGGAAGGCAACACCACTAGTTAACAACACTAATATACAAGCAATACAGAGGGAAGAGCATTTAAGGAAGTGCGCATATTTTCTTTCCCTTTTACTTTTCTCTTTCCTTGATTCACATCTTCAAGAATATAGGGATGTTAGTGTTCATAAGAAGCAATGTGATTTAGTTAGTATGTAGGTAGCAGAGATGAGGTAAAAGAAGTCCCAATCTCTGTAGTCATATAGGGTAAATAACTCGTATATAGGCGAGTAACAAGCACTTTGACTTGTTAAACAATATACTTCCTTCGTTTTAAGTTGAAATGATAATTCGACATCATCGTCATCATCAATGCGTCTTAATCTTATCGTATCGTACCCGTTTGTGTGCTTCAGTATCGAGGAACCTTTCCGTTTGTATTGTTGGACGAACCGGCCGGTACACATTGTGCCAGAAGAACGGTTTGATTGGTTTATAGATTGCTAAATGGAGCCCCTTTTCTCTGGCTTTTTAGGCAAAGGCAGATTTTGTGCAATTCATAGATTGAGAATCTTGATGGGATGTGGTTTTCTTGAATTTATTGTTGTTTTATTGTGATGGAGATGGGTAAATGCAACCATAGATTTCTTGGTGATGGGGGGCCTTGATTTGTTGATGTGTTTGGGGGTTTTGTTTGGGGCCCCACCAAGCATCACTAATTCTTGCAATGAAGTCGTTTTTGAGGAGATTTCATTGGATATGTGATTAGATTTCAAGAGATGTGTTTTGTCTACCATTTCAAGATTACATAAAATGAATCAATTACAAGAAGAGTGGTGGTAAAATAATCTAAAATTTCCAAGAAACTTTGTTGCCGATTGGAGAGTAAAAGAAAAGAAGAAAGAAACACAAGCAAGCTTATTCTATATATAGAGAAGGTAAAAAGCATACGCCTTTGTTAAATGTATCTGCAGCAAAGCAGAGCACTCCATTTTATATCCTTGAGGTTTCTTGAAATATCAACCTGCACGAGGAAGAATATGCTTGTAATAGATCTAATTGAAATATAAAGGGTTCAGTAAAACCTTTAAATGTTACCTCAATATATGGAGACTGATGAGCTTGCAAGCGTTAAGATTACGAGAATCGCGATAGTCGACTTCACCAACATTGTATCGCCGGCTCCATAATGGAAGCGAACCAAAGCCTAGCACATATTTTATATGCTAGAGAGACCTTTGTCCAGCTTCAGAAGGTGGATTCCCCGACGCCTGGCACATAGTTGAAGGTAAAAATGGTTGAATTCAGTTTTGTAGACATGTTAGTCACCAAATCCCCAAGGAAAATGTAATATAGATCAGTATAAGAGGATCCAACAAGTAGTCTTACCATGGATAGTTAGTTTCTGCGAATCGTAAACAACCAGCACTAGGCAATCAGAATGATTATGTAACCTGTTATACTTATATATCTTCTCATTCACCAGTGGTAGGGTCAGACAAAGGGGTATTTATGCATATCAGTGCCTTCCATATTTCTTTGCCAAGTCTTTGAGCAGCAATCTCTGGCGAAAATCCAGGTATTTGTCTACGCTAGTCCCTGCCCACTGCCGGCAAAAGGATTCATCAGTTGGGACGAATGAACTCAAAGGGAATGGCCCTTTTGGAGCTTTCTTCAGTGAAATCAGGAAGCGATGACGGGGTCTTATCCGTTGGTCTAAAGACAAGCTAAGGTATGTAGGATATTTCGTCAGAGCGTGGACCTCATTGTTAAGCTCATTGATCAAATACATGTATTTAGGCTTCAGATTCGCCTCAACTGAAAGTGAGAATACCTGAATGTATGTTACAGTCAAATCCATATCAATTCAATAAAAAATCCGGGCATGAGAAGTTATACTTAATCAAAGTATGCTAAAGCAAAGATAATCACCAATAAGTAACCAACTCAATTACACTAGTGAAGCAAGGGTACCTGTGTAAGGCTGGTTAACACTTTCAGTATCTCCGGATTTTGCATTCCAATGCTTCGTAAGAAATTGATTCGGCGGAGCAAGCCATCTTCAATGCTATAGTGAAGGATTTGAGGATGTTTTGTGACCATCTTCACAATACTCTGTCTTGGAGCATCCAACTCCTTCATTAGGAAACCAAGACGAGTTTTCCACGAGTTATCTATCCGTTGGACCAGGATTTGAGGGCTTAATTGCACAACCTTACATATGTCTTTCTCCTCAATTCCAATCTCATCTTTCAAATACTTAACTGTGGGTTTTAACGAATTTTCGACACTGTAAGAGAACAATGAAGGAGTGGCAGTGATTATTTGCCCTATTCGGGACGATGGAATGCCTAAGCTATATAAAAACGAAACGTGAGACTTTAGATTGTTTTCCACAGTATACTCCAAAATTTGAGGCTGTCTCAAAATGATCTTGCGTATATCTCTTTGTTGAACACCAACACTCAACAAGTATTCCAATCTTTCCTCAGCTGATTCAACATTAATCTGCAGAGAAGGCATATGCCTCTCGTACATCTGGAGGAAGTGACTTTCCTTGAGTCCAAAAGTGGTCAAGTAATTGAGAAGAGGAAAATATCGTTCGTCTAAGTCTAGTTCTTCCGACAACTGACCAAATTTGTTCTTAGCAGAGTTTCCTACTTCCTGGAACAATCAAACAGCCCCCTGTGTCAAGCATAGTTTCGGTTATGATATGCGATAGCTAGGTATTCATGTACAATACCTTAACTTTGGAATTCGATGTTGAAGAAACAACATTGAGAGAACCATCTCGCTCCATCTTTTCCAACGTATATCTCCCGTTTTTCGCCACAGACTTGCTTGACGGCCTCGTTGCAGCATTGTGAGCAAGGCTTGATGATTTCAAACCCCAATTTCTTCCTATATGCTTGGTTCTACCTTGTCCCTGTCCCTTATGAGCTGCATTTTTCAGCTTTAACCGCTGTCGATCAGTCTCAGATATTTCAATATCTCCTAATTCATCCTGCTAAAAAGAACCCAAAACATTACAACGATGATGAAAATACACTGAACCAGTAAGGTTATATCTCTATAACTGAACTACAAAATGAATCCACATAAATCTTTACACACTTCAAATCAGAACTCAAAATGCCAAATTTCAAGGTTCTAGCTGCCCATATAATTCCAGTGAAGCCATTAAACGTACACGCAGCTCAACTGCTGAACTACATTCTCGAAAAGAGGAAGACAAATTCCGTCTCTTGCTAGCAGTAACAACAAGTTCTAAGATTTCCTAAGCAAAACAAGTTAAATGTAAGAGTGAGGGTTAAAAACACAGCATTAAAGGGTAGAGAGCATACGTCAGACAACCAATCGTCTTCCTCCTCGTCGAGTTCATCAGAAACGCCACCTGAGACATCTCCGTCGGAGTCGTAGGGCGAGAGCGGCTGCCCATGCCTGGAGCGGCGGTTGGACTTCAATATCTTGGGATTGGAATGCGAAGAGGTAACTCGCGTTCTGCACCTCACTCTTCCGGAGGGGGCGACGGAGGATTGGAGGAGGGAGGCGGCGAAGTAGAGCAGAGAGGAAGCGTGGGAGAGGGAGCGGCGGTTGAGCGTGGCAGTGGAGAGGGACAGAATAGCCATGGCTTGCGTGGATTTAAGAGAAAGGTAGAAACAGTATAGGAGAATATACCCCTGCGTATGCTCTAAAACCCTAATGAAATTCTAGGGAGTGAAGGAGAACGCGTCGGAATATCCATGACCGTACATTGCCAACCTTATCTTCTTCTTCTTCATAGCTAAACTCCATTTTCTTTCTCTGGTCACCGTTGCTTCGGGAAAAGGCAAAAGTGTCCGAATCCGTTCCTTATTGGGCCCATTCAATATTGCGCCGGCCCATATTTTCTCATAGCTAGAAAACCTTATTGGGCTTAAATAATAATAGTTGGGCCTATATTTTGAAAGGCCTTATTGGGCTCAGACTATAATGGGCCGGCCCAATTATAAAAGCCCTTTTCTCTCCTCTGCAACGATGAAGCTGGAGAGGGGAAGAGGAATGGCATCAGAGTTCATTCGATTACTGATAGCTGGAGGAGAAGGTGGAAGCTAGAAGCTCAGCTGCAAATCGGAGGGAATATGAACACTGACATTACGTCGGCGGCGAAGCCGGAGTATCCGGTGGTAGATCGGAATCCTCCTTTCACGAAGACCGTCGCCAATTTCAATACACTGGATTACCTCCGTCTCTCCACCATCACTGGCGTTTCCGTCGTCGTGGGATACCTCTCCGGTAACCCTCACCTTATTTCTTCACACCTATTATTTATTTATGAGTAATTGCTCCGCGTTTCCATGACTCCGTTTTCTGATTGGATTTATTGATTAGGGATTAAGCCCGGGATTCGGGGGCCGTCGATGGTGACGGGTGGTCTGATTGGGGTGATGGGAGGGTTTATGTACGCTTACCAAAATTCCTGCGGCAGGCTCATGGGGTTCTTCCCCAATGAAGGCGAAGTCGCCAAGTACAAGAAGAAATTTTGAATTTTCTTTGGGTTTCTGCCGATTAAATATCATCCCTCTAGCTGATTAAACTTGGGGGTTTTCTAACAATGCGAGCGAATTATATGTTGTTCTCAATAATCGAGAGGTGCTTGTTGAATATTGGAATTGCTTGTATTTGAATTGGTGCTCAGTGAATTTAACTGGCATTTCAATACTTTTTAGCATCTGTTTTCTTCTTATGCTTCAAAATTTTGTTTTTATTCTTTGTTTTCGAAGTATTGTTTAAGTTGTTGCGGAGCTTGCAATCATCACAGTTATCTGTCATTTGCATACACACTCATGAATTGTTCTGCTACAACTATTACTGACTTGGGTGTATTATTACTTATTGGTGTGTGTGTTTGTTTTAGCGTTTAACCTTCGAATGGCTAACATTGTTATTGATGTATTTCTTGAAGTTTTGGCCTAAGATGTTGAACAGAAACAGATATTAGCATGTTATTGTTCTATGTGAAGACTAATTTCTGATTCAGTGCAGCTGAATAGCTCATAGATCCAAGATGGCTTGAAGAAATATGCTACATTATCTTAATCCATTGGGAATGCTTTTCCTGTGGAATGTTATAGTCTCGAGTAATATATTGGCTAACAGATTTTTAGACTACCATGAGTATGAGGTTGTTTCTCCAAATTACTACTTCCTCCGGCCCATTAAAGTAGGCCAACTTTGACCATAAAGCTCTCACATATTGGGTCAAAGTTGGCCTACTTTAATAGGACGGAGGGAGTATTTGCTTGTAGATGTCTAATGTTGAGATAGTGATGAATACGTCCTTATTTGTATGTGTGCTGATATCAGTTGCTTCTTGCATTTCTGAACAATGATATACTAGTTCCACTGGCTTCTTGTTTTCTTGGAAATTTGATTGAACAGCGACCCGAAAATCATCTTATTGTTGGGTACTCGATCATTATTAGCATGGCGATTGAGGTTATAATACTGAGTGTTTGTGAGTTTCGTGACCAGAATATAGTCATCGAAACATTGTTTTAAATTCAGAGGCTATCGTTTGTTTCTGGTGATGATCGTATTATTTGCTGGCACTCTGATAAAATTTAGAACATGGAGATTATTAAATTGCATTTTCTGTTGTTGAGAAAGGCGTTGTGCACTTATCAGTTACTTGTAACACACTAGTTACGGAGCAAAAAGATTTGATCTTTTTGGGTTTCTTGATCTCTTACATAAACCCATTGGGACTTGGGAGAAAGTCCAAAATGAGTATATATGTACAGTAGTACAACCCAATAACAACTTTACAAGTGGTTGACACTTGCCTCCAAGTGGAACAAGTCGACGTGGAGTAATATGAACGTCGCATATTTTGATGGCTCTGAATATAGGCTGAAGAATTGATCAATTTCTTACCCTTTGTCAAGACATGTTTGGTACTCAAATCTCGTATCCAATATCTATCCCAAGCCGCCATGGCTGGCCTCGCAAGATTCCACCTCCCACCGCCACCGTCGTAGTTTCAAGGCCGAGGGTGGCCAACGACGCCATCTCCGCCGTCACTTCTGACCCGGCTCATGTCGAGCTGACCTGGCAAATTGTGGTCGGAACTCTAGGTAACTAAATATAAGCTTAATTCACCTATACATTACATGGTGGTATTAATTAATTATTTAATTTGGGGCATGCATGCAGCTGGTGTTGCTCCTTTTGTGGTGGCTGGGGTTGAATTCAGCAAAAGAATTGTAACTATCTTGGCATTAGCAATTTTGTACTCAAATATTTTTATTTATTGAGAATCTTTGGTGATGAATTGTGAAATTGCAGGTGGAGCAGAAGAACTGCAGGGTGTGTAAAGGTTCTGGGCTTGTTCTGAGGGACAACAAATATTACTTTCGATGCCCTCGTTGTGGTATTTCTTTTACTCATTTCTTCAACTTACTGTTAGTGATATCAATTGAATTTGATGAGTAATAGCAAGGGTTGAATTGGGTGGGTGTAGGTGGGTTCTTGCCATGGCAATCTTGGAGGAGATTCTTCACTGGTTAGACTAGAAGAAGACTACGAAGAAGACGACGACGAAGAAGAAGAAGAATGGGCTCTTCGTCGTTGAGCCTAAGGAGCACATAAATATTTTCATTTTGTTCACATCCTTTGTATCTCAACAATAGATTTATAAAGATCAAATCAATTCAAATGGATGGAATAAGAACTTCTCTTTTTCAATCATGTCATGATTACAATATATGATCAAACTAAACTAAGCCCAAGACCCATTAAGCACACACCTCTTTTTTATTTTTTTTATATTGTTAACTATTTAATTATCCTTAAACTAAATCCTAATTGAAAACCAATGAACTCTGTTTGTGCTCAACAGACCCTTTAGTAGGTTCCTAACTAGTTTGGACACTTAAATCTTGGTAACATACAGCACTGTAACATATACAATAAAGCAAAAGGAAGCATCATTATAATAATAAATACAAGTATTATCAAGAAAGATTCATTCTTAATGATGAAAATCAATCAAAAAGCACAACAAAGCAAGGGAGAAGTGCAGTTGGATTGGGGACAAGAATGCAATCATCTCCAACACATTGAGCACCAGCTGCTATGGCTCTACATATTATCACACCTCTCTTAGCATTCTTCTTACCAGCAACGCCCACTTCCTCACTCATGCTGCAACTCCTGCTACTCACCCTAACCCCATGCATCTTGTTGTAACACGTGTCGAACCCTGATTCGATCACCCTGCACACCCGGCATCCGGCATCACTGCACACTTGAGACAGCACTGTGTTTCTCCTGATGCTGCTGCTGCAGCAAGTCATGGTTGTGCCATAGAACTGCAGAACCTCATTGCCATCCACACTGATTCTTGGGTGCTGGCTCCATGATTTCTTCACTTCCTCTCTGTAGCTCTCGAACTTGGCCACCACCTCTGATGGGTTGTTCACCTTCAGCACTCTCTTTATCTTCTTCCTTGAAGACCCTCTCTTCTTCGGGTTTCCTGCACTTGCTCCGAATATCATCTCCACCACGTTTCTTGATGGCTCTCCCATTCCCAACTCTACAAACACCCAATCACTTCTTACTTTTTTATTTTCTTGCATGAGAATTGATTGTTATATGAGCATTGCTTACCTTGAAATCTGTTTGTGATGTGAGGGTTTCTCTCACTGCTGCTGCTGCTGAGCTTCTCCTTCTTCTGTGCTAACGTAGGCGCCATTGCCACATCTGTTATTTTGCTTCCACATTTGATGTTTCCCTTTAAAGAAATCCATATTGCATTCATCTTTTCTGTCTGAAGTTTTGGTTTATAGATTGTGAGCATTTATTTCTCTTCTCTTATCTTCTCTTCTTTTGTAGGTATTAAGTTTTCACCTAAATGAGTTTGCATGTGTGCTAAAATAGTGCAGGCAGCGTCACTATCAAAAATTTGACTGTTTTATTTGAGTTAAAATATGGGGGAAAATCTTGTACCTTACAATATTTACTAAGAGATTGGGATTAATGCAACCACACGTGACAAGAACAAATCAACTTATTAAATTTGTATTTTCTTGATACAACTGGATCAAGATATCTTCAATTGTAGAGATATTTGGGCATAAAGTTTAAGAGCATTGGCTTGCATGTTTGAGCATTAAGAATCAGTATATGATATGATGGTGAAGTGACAATAGTTAAAAGGAATATTGGGTGCAAATTTGGCTCATATATTGCAGTAGATTGTAGGATGTATCAAATTGTAGTGTATTTTGTCTGGATTAAGTGTTTGTTGGGAAGGTTACAAATAGGGTTGTGGTGCCCAAAGGCCAAAGCCCATCATTCTTGAAATAGGTATAAAACAAAACACACGTCTTCCCCTTTAATATACGTTTTTTTAACTTTTACCTAAAGCGTCGTGCAGTATAGTTGTCAATTGAATCAAGCTAAGTTAGCTTATTTTAACTCGGTCTAGTTCAGAATCAGTTCACTATATTAATTAGGATTCATCATAATCGAACCACTCTTGTTGAAATGAGCTTAATTTGATTTTTTTCCTAACCCAATCCGATTCATGATCAAACCCTTCTCAAGTACAGTCTAGACTTAGCCCCTAGCATTCTCGGACCAATTCTATTATTCTCGAGACCAGATATTTTGAAACGTCTATTTAATATTATAATATATGAGATTCAATAAATTTAAATATAGTCTTTAAATTTAGTTATTTGTACTCCTCTTACTAACAACTCGATCCAACCTATTTCGTAAGTGATCATAATTATGACGAACCTACCCAATTACCGGACCGACCCAACCCGACCCGATTAACAAACTATACTATGCAATGGAGTAATGGTTTTAATCCAAGTGGAAGAGAGGTAAAAGCTGTTTCCTGTAGCCACGTGCTTATTTTTCCACATTTAATGCGCAATCAATGATTGCCAAGAAACATGCAATCAATACTAATCAATGAGATATCACAACTTTCACTTTATTTAAAAGGACATAAAAAAAAATGAAAGAAAATATCAACTCTTCTGAAAAAGCTACACCATAAGTTTTCATCACTTTCAAAGACTGTCCTTTATAGTATAATCTAAAGTTTCTTATCATAAATAAATATATCTCACAGCAGTAACATATATACCACAATCTAGCAGAACAAAATGCACAAAATAGAAGACAGGAGAAAACAAAAGAGCCATGACTATGAGGAGAAGAAGATAACTTGGAATTGGATATAGTAATTAACAGCAGAAAAGTAAAAATTATTTATGATGATATATATTCATAATGATATTCGGCAACAATTTTAAGGCCCCATAAGTATTCTTCCATTTATGGGAGGCGTCTGATGATAGTTATGAGCTTCCACACGATTTTCTCTATTTCCATAAAGATTCAACCCTCCATTTACAATATCATATCCAACCACCATTGCGTTCGGATTATTGGACGGCGCGTTTCCGCCATCTGAACCTTGACCGGCTTTGTTCTCACCTGCAGCTCGCCCGATTCCGACGCCCAGGTCGAGGCTAATGGAACTGCTGCTGTTATCATGTGGAGGCCTCATTTTAGAGGTTCCCACATACTGTGTAGTTCCAGCAAATTCGTGGCTGCTGTTCCGTGCAATGGGGACATCATGGTTGTGCTTGCCTTCGTATGTAGTTATAACAGCTTTCGGGTCATGAGATGCCCTCTCGACGTGCTTCCTTACCGGGCATCCAGCATTGGTGCACTTGTAGTAACTCCTGTATCACAAACATAAGGAAATCTTCAATAAGCTCCTGACTCACCAGTTTGATACTCCAATGTTGCGTTGACGAGCAAAAAAAAATCAGTATTTGCTCCAGAAGGAGAATTATAGCTCCTTTTAGAAGCATTTGAGTATCACTTCAGGTATATGTCCTTTAAAGATAAAAAAGTATTGATTTGTAAGGCAGCAGTTTTTTGGAAAAGTAGGTCTTTTACACTGATAGGAAGAGAATATTGGTTAATGACAGCATAACCTAGCAAAATAAATATACACAGACGACCAGTCTCAGCACACGGAGAGAAAGATCCTCAAATCAGTTTTGAATTTGTAGAAAGTTGCAGATAGCTTTACTACAATTAGTTAAAACTTGGTAGTTATTAATGGTTATGTCCTATGATCGATTTTATGACACAGATGTTGCAGTAATGATGTCTTAACTATATATAGAAACAAATATAGACACTTGATATCATAAACTGGCAAGATTAAGTTGGTAAACATATAATAAAAGGTTTCCTTTTTAGGGATTAAGAGCGGTTAAATGCTTCTTTTGTTTTTAAGGGAATGAGAACAGTCCCCAGTATTGTTCGATGTTCAGTGCATAATTAAACCAATCTAAAAGCATCAACTTTTACTTGCCTAGGATTTGGATTTCCTCGGACCACTTTCTGGCCATACTTGCGCCAGCGGTATCCATCATCCAGTATATCGACCTCACTCACCGTTTGAACAACAACTCGAGGTTCTCGAATGGGTTTTACAACTGGTGCAATGTCAATACCCTCCTCCATTTTCCTGCTCAGACAGGTTGCCAATTTACCTCATAAGAAAATAAGAAACAAATATTAGACATGTGACAAAAGTACAAACCTCCGTTTTACGAAAGGATCATCATCTTCAACGTCATCATTGATGCCCTGATACTGCGAACCTGAACCGTCTATCCCCTCCTCATTTCCTCGCAGAGGTGACAACATTGGGGAGCCACTTTGCTCCATGTTATTGGTGTTCGTCTTGTCTTCAAGAATAGAAAATAAATTTGCATTATTGTTAGACATATATACTTCCAAATGCGATCTCATGATATTGCTAATTTAACTGAGCAGAACATCAAAATTTGAAAGTTGGAGCTCAGATATTTGAGGAAAGTTCAAATTTCACATAATCATACAACGTAGGGGGGAAGCAAATCTACATGACAGTAGAGTACCCATTTTTGACATGACCAATTTGTAACTAGAGAAAACGGGTAGCAACAAAAGATAGAGGCTGATCAGATCAAGGAAACTCAAAATGTTTAAGTAAGAAATAACAGAGTCAGGCCAATTACCCTCTTGACCGGCCAATAAACCCTTGTCCAATTTATCCTCTTGAATGGACAGAAGAGCCCCTGGATTGTGCCGGCGTGCACTTTGAGGTTTGGGATGATCATGTGAACCCTTGTACATTATTTCTGTAATATGTCCACTTGGAGATCGTTCAAATATCTTTTTCACCTCACAGTTAGGAAATGTACATTTGTAGTAACTTCGTGGAAACTCGCTTCCTTTAACCAGTTTCTGCCCATATTTTCTCCAGTTATACCCATCTTCTGATGTTCTTTCAGCTGAAACCGAGGAGCTGCCGTCTTTATGCTCAGATACTGATGCTTGGATTCCTGTGTTGGCCTGCACTCCTTGATTCAGTTCATCAGTACTATCATAGACTGATGAATCCTGTCGAGATACTGCAATAGATTGAGATGCTAGAGAAGAGGGCGCAGCGGATATTGAATATCGCTGATCTTGATGATTTGCTGGTCCATTTCGATTCAGTCCTACAGGAACCTTTTTCCCAAAAATAAATGTGTTATTATTTGAGCCCACACAGCTCACTTTGGAAGCAATAAAAAAATGAGATTGATCTCATGATGAAGCGGAACATTACCAACATCCCTGTGGAAGAGAATCCTGATGTAGTACTAACGCCAGTATGAAACCTGAACTCAAACCCACTGGAAGCTCTTTCATCTGCAGTGTTACCACTTGTGAAATTCTTCTCTAATGGAACCGCTGCATTATGACCAGATGCTTGCATCAACTGAGGTTTGAAAAAGGACCCTGTGGTCGGAGAAGGCTCAGCCTGCAAAGTAATAGAGAATTCAAGTACATAAACTTTTTATAAACCACATTAGCTATATCAAATCGCCTTTCAGTTTTCATGACTCAGAACAAATTTGATGACATGACAGATTGTGTGTTATTAATCTAAAAATTCCCCGTGCAAAGTAAAACAATTAACTGCACTGGGTCGTGACATTTTCAAATGCACTCCCATCATAATATTGGCAGAATTGATGCTAATATACCATATAATCTCCAGGAACCAACACACAAGAAAAATTCCAGGCGCCACTATGCACAGGAAGATTCAATTTGTTAAGAAACAACACGGAGACTAGAAATCATACTCTCCAAAATTCTAATAACCATTTTGGTCATTGGCAAGCTTGCTTTATCAACATGCTGCATCTTATCTCACACATCATCGTTTGACAGTACAAAATGTGAACGGTTACGATTCTAATATAACGAATGGTTTCACATTCCTCCTTCTGAGTGGTTATTCCTCTTTATTCACATGTTCTTTCTAATTTAGGGCTCCATTAGCTCAAAAGATTCATATTGCCAAGTCTCCAAAAAAGGTTTAAAGTTGCTAAAGATAATTCCAACTAGAAACCAATATAATACAGCCTAATGCGAGCATCAGAATCCATGGGTCCCGAAACACACGCAACGGGACACATATATTATTCACTCCACATATAATATTCTCAAATGAGCACTCAATGGCGAAAGCCAAGTTTTTCAACGACACCATCATGATGAAAACGAACAATGTCAAATTAATAATGAAATTCATCCACTAATTTCAACGAATTGCCAAAATTCCCCCAAAAAATCATAGTCTCGCGTCATCACAACACCATGCTCGCTCACTGAGAGACTAACACACACAACTCACGCGACCAACAATGGGAAAGCTGTGTATTTTTCGGCGGCATACTTTATCACAGAGCGGTTCAAAACCTAATTACCAAAAGAGAGAGTGGGGGAGGGCCCTTCAATTTTATTCCATATTTGAAACAACATTAAACTCGGTATCGGATCCGAATCCGAATCTGTTTAGCTAAACTAGTGCATAATTACCCAACCACTACACAAGTGAAAAGAGAGCGAGGTGATAAAAGCAGAAAATAAAAATGAAAAGCAGCTCAGAAAAACGAAAAGCGACCTTGATGTTAGAGAGGAGAACAGGAGACTCGAGAAAGGACGTGGGACTGAGGCCGGGAGGAACAGTAATGCAAGTTGACCTAGAGATCGGGAGCTTCGCCGGAGACATAAGGCGGTACCGAGCCCCGTTGTTGGATCCGCCGCCATCTGTCACGTGATCCTGAGCAGAGATCACGTGAGGGTGAGCATTTTCGGAGGGCGTGGATTGCTGAGAGTGAGGCAGTGAGTAAGTGCGGTCTTCCATTGAAGGAAATGTGCAACGAAGAATTAATGAGAGGGAGACAGAGAGAGAGAGAGAGAGTGTGTATGAATGCGAGTATGTATTATTTTTCACAGAAACTGCGATGGGGAAAGAGGAGAGGGGCAAAACGGTAATTCGCACATAGACTCTGAGGAAGGAAGGACCGTTAAAGTTTTACGCTGTTGACTTTACGGATTCGGATCTGTCTTCTCATTGGCTGCTCGCTCTTATCCAGTTATTTTTTTTCCTACATTTACCCCAACCCCGTTCTAATATTTCACCGCTGTAAAACCTTTTTTACGGTAGAATGCACGCTGCTGCATAATACGCTTTTTAATCTCACTAATAAAACAATATATATATATTTAATTTATAAAAAATATTATATTAAATAAATCCCAATTATATTTATCTTTGTGAATATAATACTAAGATATTATATGTACAATATGTTGTTTTTATCAATAATAAATATGTATTATAAAGTTGTTGAGTAATGCTTGATCAAATTGGGAAAGAGAGATTAATCTTTGCTTGATTTTAAGAGGTGATGGAATGAGAAAACCGTAGTGATCCATTTATTAAATTCAAGAATTGAAAATGCAAATTGATATTAAATGAGAAAAATGGGTACATCATCAAACCAAAAAGATATGAAAACTGGAACAGAATCTAGAAAGTGAATCCAAAAATTGGATATTATGATGGAATGTGCAGAAGAGAGGGGAAGAAGAAGAAGAGAGAGAGAGAGAGAATAGGACCACTCACAATGATACAAGAAATGACAGTTGGTGACCGAGTTAAGAATCTCAGCCTAACATGTACCAACAACATTAATTTCTCCAAAGATTGGGACTTTACCCTTTACTTATCATATTCTTCACATTGGAATCTACGTTTGATTCAGCACAGGATGGGATTCTAGAGCTCACAACAACATTAATGAGGGATCAATGGCGGCTAAATCCGGCCTCTTCTTCAATACAAACATGTATAAGGCCACCTATGAAGGGACTGTTCTATGGTCCAATATACTAGCATCTTTGTTTCTATGCACAATAACTTGCCAAATCAAAATGCTTACATCTTTTGTTATATAATTACAGACTTGCAGTTAGTAGCCACACAGCCAATCAGCTTCCATGGAAAATGGGAAGAAAATGAAAGGAAATAGCAAGTTTTACCTTTATATGCACCGGGACACCATGATGCCCTGTAGAATCTTGTGATGAGAAAATATGATTCAGCAATCTATAGTCCTAAAGAACTGGTAACTGGAATACAGATACAGTATATATATGTATTGTATCGTGTTAGCATCTGGTTCATGCATCAATTCACTATGTGATTCAAACAAAGCTCTACAAAGAGAGCACATTTCTCCTCTTGAAAGAAATGGTAAAGAAACATCAGCAGGGAAAAGTGAATTTTGAATACATAAGGAGTTGAATTTAAGTGTGCATGCAGCTAGACGGAAAAAGGGCAAACCTGAAAAGAGCTAATTCCCAGTTTCCATGGCAGAAATTGATTGAGCAAAATAAATTAATGAATAAACCATATAATGGATAACAACTAACATAGGGATGACACTGTTGGTCTGGATCAGCTGAAACACGAACGATCAACATGAGATAAATCATATTAATCAAAACATCTGAACCATTGATATTGATTCAGATAATATTTTGGTCATTAACAACTATAGGAAAAACCAGATTTGGTAAACCTGCCAAAATCTTGGTGACAAAGAAAAAGGCAGAAATGCCTTCTAATATTGGCATTCTATTCAGACATGCAAAGAGACTACCCAAGGTGTAAGAATATGCATATCACCGTGGATAGTACAATGGTGGTGGTGGGTATTGAGACGACACATCATACCCATTGTAACCCATGGCCCTATTATAATATCCAGGTTGTGCGTGTGTTTCTATTGTATAGGAGTTGGAGGATGCTGGATTTAGGTTCCCAGAGAATCCCAAATGGGCTCCCGGTATCCCATATGAGTCTGAAGAGGAGCCCACATATGGGGCAGCAACCACATGAGATCCTGTCATGCCATACACTCCGGAAGATGAACCAAGGTATGGAGCAGTATGATCTGGCATTGAACCTGCCCTCTTCCCATAAGATGGATGTGGTGGGGGGAAATGTGTATTGCCCTGATGTTTCCTTTTAAAGGGTGAAGGAGCAGCAGCTCCCTTCATTCGCTTGTTCGCACTATGTTTTTGTTGCTTTGGCGGCTGCTGATGTCTGGGTACAGGTGCTGCAGAAGGTCTTTTCCTGTCAGCCTTTTCTTTTTCCAACTTCTCAATACGCATCAAGATTTCATCTTTTGGGTACTGGGCTTCCAGACCATGTTCCTCAATGCACTTAATCACTGACTTCAATACACTAATTTCTTTCATCGCAGCATCATTCTACAGAAGAGCATAAACCAAGTAAGTCTTCCACATTGCAGAGATACAGCAGCCCAAACCTCTTACAGCCAGAAGTAACAATCTCTAGCAAATAACACATTTCATGAGCTAATATCCATTATTCCAACATTGACAAAGATAATGTGACTCGTGCATTTTAGCATTGATTCTTGTTAAATCATACATATCAGAAGCCAATACATTAATGAAAGCTATTTGACTCTGTATTTCCAAAGAGTCAAAGACACAGCCCATAAATGACAAAATCTCCTTCAGATTTATCATAAATACAAAAACTTGTCATTACATACTAATCAACTTTTAAAAGCACCAACAGTAAGAGGGGCCCTTGCAAAACAAGGTATATTGAGAGTAATTTGAAAGTGTTACCAATGTCTGGCGGGAGTTCTTCCCACTCTTACGCACTTTCTGGGCAAATTTCTTTGAATCCATCACGTAGGCTTGCAGCAAGGGTACTGGAGGGTACTCATCAGTTAGCTCAAACTCAAAAACAAATTTGAGAGCCAAAAGTTGTTTGCCTTTACTGACAAGCCTCCTTACAACATCTGTTGGAAATCATAATTTTGTCGCTCGTATCAATATGTGAATTAGATGTGCAACAAGGAAATGTAAGAGCAAACAAAATCAAGTGTCTAGATTTCCATACTAAGAGTAACAGAATGGGGCTCTTCCAAATATCTCCAACCAGTTGCAGCACGCTACCATCCAACGTATACATTCTTAATATGTTATAAGGCACGAGCAAAAAAAGTGAAATCCATAACACACACACACAGAAAGTGTTAATTTCAGGTGGTACACCACCCTAATTTCATCAGGAAATATCCAATAAGCAAAATGCAATGAATAACAGTAATGATATAATGTACAGTAAGAAAAGCAGCAAAGGACACGTTAGTAACTAAACACGTCAAGGTCATATTTACCAGAAATTTTACTCTCGAGGTGTAGAACTCGACACAAGTCAACAGTTTGTCGATACCGAGCACTGATAACAACGTAATCAACTAGCTCATTGGCATCAAACCCACCATCACTTAACAAATTATAAGAAGCCAAGAGCTGCAAATAACCCAGCCTCTCCAAACCCCAGTCCTCCTCTTTCCCTTCCTCATCCCCTTCACTGCATGATTCCGCCATCTTGGCCTTCCACTCTACCCCGAGAGCCTTGGCCCGCTCCCTAACCTCCTCCCCAATCTTCACCCCAGCCCTCATCAACTCCTCCAGTAACACTACGAAAGCCGTCCTCAGCCTCGACCCCGACTTCTCATCCCAAAAGCCCTCCTGCGCATCCAACACCATCGAGCCCGCGTCCGGCGCGTGCTTGAACGCGTCGGCCAACTCAGCCCTAATCGTTGTCCTTTCCTTGGGACGGTCGATTACGTATTTACGCAAACCCAACGCGTCCATTTTCTCACAGAGGGAATTCAGCTCGGGTCGGGCGGGTACGGGTTCCGACGAAAACGGGTTTTTTTGCTTTTCGGGTCTGAGTTTTCCGGTTTGGGAGGATCCTAGGGCTTGAAGGGCCGATAATTTATCGAGGAGCTTGGCTTCGGCGCCGGAGAAATACGATTCTAGATCATTCCACACGAAATTCAAGGGCTACCGGAGTTCCAATTCTTCAAAGGCTTTCTTCAAGCCCTGCTTCTTCTCGTCGACGAGGGTGAGCGCCAGCTCGATTGAATTAAGTGTGGTCATCGCCATAGGTTTTGCAATTGCAAATTTGACGGTTAATCAGCAGAATACAGCAATTTGTGAATGACATCTGTTGCCTACTGGGAAATGGGAAGCGCGAATGAAGAAGAACGACGATGATGCTAAACTACTGCAAGTCTGCAACTCTACTTTAATATGCAAAATGGGCCGGATATCCTTATGTCCAGACCCGGCCCATATGTTTTTTCGCCGGTCCAGATCATGTCCACGTGGGTTGCATGGATTTGGATCGGGCTAAAAATTAAATATATAAAAATTAAATTATATTTAGTACACCCTTCGTCCACTAAACTTGACATATTTTTCTTATTGACGTTCCATTAAGTTTGACACATTTAAAAAATAGTACTCTCTTCTTTCCATGAAAGTGGTCATCCTTTTCTCATAAAAAATATCCATTGGAGAAAAAAAAATGTTAAGTTTAATGAGATGGAGGGATTATATATTAATAACAATAATAGTTCATTTTGACGGAGTGGGAGGGATTATATATTAATAGCAATAATAGTTCATTTTGACGGAGTGGGCCAAGTGATTGTGTTGAGTACATTTTTAGTTTCACTTATTTTATTTTTAATTAAATTATTAAGTGGATTAGGTTTCTAATTAAAAATAAAATAAAAATAGATCGAAATTCGAATAGTAATTTCATAAACAAATTAAATAAATAATAATTATGTATTTCATAATACTTGCCAAGTTACTTTTCTATACATAGTAAGATGACATGGCTCATACTTAGTAGCACCCACAAATTAAAGAAATCTAACACAATTAATTTTTTTTAAGAAACATCATCACCTTTGACTAGTTTCATAACAAATTGCATTATATATTTATGTTATATAGATGTGGGTATCAGATTTTATTAAACAAAGTATCATTCGATCTTCAGATTTATTACATATTCGCATTATAAATGATTCGAATCTGATACCTATTATCTTATACTCATATTTCCTAACTTTCTTGATATTGTTTCGTTCTTGTACAATAATGAGAGATGGCTCCAACCCCGCCCAAACTTGCATCAGACTTAAAATAGCGAGACGCAGCCCTACCAGAAATCAAGCCAGCCCACCGAGTCGAACTCATTTTGCCACCTTTGACAATAATTGCAACAAAATTTCCAGCTACCCTTATTCTTTGCAGATGGAATTGCAGTGAATCAAAAAATAGTTTTTAGGAAAATATGATTACTGTGGAATTGAAATAACAAGCCTATGATTACTGATTAGTGGATGTCAAAATTGAAGAAAAGTTCAAATATTTAAGCAAAGTCAGCAATATTTCAAAAGGAAAGAACAATATGTCCAAGATTAAACCATCCAACAACTCCACCTAATTTCAAACACAACACAAAGTAGACATGAATCATGTGTATAATAACAACAATCAATCAATAACCAAGAATACGACATCGTTTAGCGAAAGATTCCCTTCCAATAAATCTAGTGTATCATACACAAAAAGAAACTTGAAAACTAATCAGATAAATTATCATATCCATATTGTTTATTGAAGAGGAAACCTAGCATAGCTTGCAGGCTTGCTCAAGTCCCTTTTTGTATTTCGCGCTAGAAATCAAAATAGAAAGCTCACATACAATCTGAGAGGAATACAAATCCCAGACAAAAAAGAAAGAAGGAAGACATTTGTAGCCAGTCATTAGAGCCAAGTAAAAAAACAGGAATCACAAAAAAGAAAAAAAAAGAGAAAACTCTCTACCTTTCCTGACCTTGTACCAGCGGTACTGTCTTGTGTCGAGGGGTCACACAACAAATAAACGCTTGAACGGATCCTCCAAAGTATAATATCCGCAATCTGATTTACATCTCAAGCAAAATGTTGATGATTGGAGGAACTCTAAAGTTATATTTCAAAAGAAAACCCCAACAAGCGTTCGAAATAGCTGTTCCAATCAGGACATGTACGCATTAAGACATTTCATGACACGCGTTAGCTCTCTCAGGATATATATTTGTATGGATACGTATGAAATTCACAATCAATAAGTTCTCAAAATTCCCGTCTCCTACATTATCTTCACAGCATTGAAGTTTACTAAGCAGCAATCCCTGAAAAATAGAAAGAAATTTAATGCAAAATCAAACTGGCTGAACATTGCAATCCGATTTAAATTCCTAAAGCAATGAGCTCAACTAATCAGCATTTCTCATGTTAAGTATCAAATACTATCATCTTTTTAAGCTTTATGCACCCTTGCGTAACACACACAAAAGGTATGTTGCATAGGCACAATTGAGTCAAGGTAAGTGAAAATATACAAGGGATAGAGCATATATAGCTTCAATATGATTTTACTAAAAATGATGATGGATTCGTACTACATCAAGTGACAGATTTCCGTTGGAGCACACTGTCGATAAACGCAACCTTAATCGAGTGAAAGCAAACATGCCAATAAATGCGGCTTGGTCCATATATAGCTTCAATAAAAATTGGTGCTTAAAAAATGAATTAGACAAAAGATAAACAAGTCTCTTTGTTGTACAATAACAAGTGGCAAATATAATGCCGTGATCCTCTATGGAAAAAAAAACAAACTAGAAATACAACTTCAAGTGTTCAAGTTGGATGCTTCAACTAGTGAAGACTAAAGAATAAGACTGCTGTGGAAAGAAAAGAGAACATTCATATTCTTCCAATAATAGAAAATTAATGCATGGCATTACAATAATTGGATGATCATGTCCAAAAGTATCAACCCACAGAGACAATGATAAGGAAATAAGTGTGTGCAACTTTAGATACTGAATAAAAGAAATATTACCTCTACTGGATTGCCTATTTGGAAGGTCATAGACCACATAATCCTCAGAATCTTTAGCAGCAGAATTTTTTGAGTTTACAAGACCATAAGCAAATGAATTAGAATTGTCAAGCTCAGATGATGCTGTTTGCCAAGTTGGATCACCATAAACAGGACCACTGCGGTAAAAGTCTGCATAATTCCCCTCATCACCACCAGTTGAGGCAGCAAATGTAGATGTTGTGGCCACACCTGTACCAGTGTTTCTTCCAAATCCTCCTGCTCCCACTGAATAACTATTTTCTCCACCTCTGTAGCCAAAGTTTCCACCATTATAGTCAGAAGAACTTCCTCCAAGGGACCCAGCAACAGGGGAACCTCCCCAGTTTGATCCATTGTTTCCGAAGACTCCGAAACCACCGCTTGCAGAACCAAAGTATGAAGCAGAGGCAGCACTATTTGGTGAAGCATTAAGTCCACCGTTTCCCCATACATTTCTAGGTGACGAGTTTAGATAAGTATCACCTCTGCTGCTACTTCCATTGTAACCAATAGGTGCGTTATACCTGCTCTGATTACTAGCAAAATAGGGATTCAGAACACGGCCATAACCTAGGTTGCTGTTGATACTTGAGCCCCCTCCAAAGCCACTACTCAGACCTTGCTCCATATTGACACCCAGTCCATATGAAGGAGAACCAAAATGTGCCAAACCAGCTCGACCACTAGCTAATGGACTATATCTACCATCCATCCTAACTCCATATCCTCCAACAGAGCTTAAATTATATCCCGGAGTAAAGTTATTGACGAAATTGTTGGCTCTAGTAAAGCCATAGTTATAACCAACAAGTGGGCTCCGGCTGGGCCCCGGAGACAATTCTTTGGGAACTGCTCGCTTTACCTCAACCATTTTACCACTGAGCTCATGAAAAGTTTTGTGCAACACCCTATCTACTGCCTCTTCTGCATCATATGTTATGAACCCAAAACCTCTTGGCCTCTGCGTATTGTGGTCGTACATCACTACAACATCTGTTATGGTACCAAACTGATCAAAATAGTTTTTAAAATCACTCTCAGTAACAGTAGATGCTAATCCTCCTACAAATATCTTTTTTGTGCGCCCAGGTCCAGGCGAACCTTGCACGCTTCCAGTGTTTCGATTTATAAGGTGTTGGTCATCCCTTGGAACAGCTTTCTTGGCTTCTACCTGTAGGTAAAAGAAAACATGAAGTGAGAGGTGAGACAAATGGATATAGCATCAGAAGAAGAATCATATAGTGCAGAAAATTCTCATAACCAACAAAATTAACTTATACTGCACCAATGCATTCTAATCTCCATATAATGCAATGAACCAACTTACAGTTCGCCCATCAATCATATGCTTTTCCTTAACCACTCTCTCAGCAACAGCAGGGTCTGCAAAGACAACAAATCCAAAGCCACGAGCGCGACCGGTGGTCCGGTCTCTCATGATCACTGCCTCAACAACATCACCATACGTTACGAAATAATCTTTAAGACGATCCTCATTTGTGTCCCAAGAAATCCCGCCGATAAAGAGCTTACCTTGATCCACTTCCATCTTTTCTGAAACTTTGAGAAGATCATATCAATATTAAGAAATCCTCACTCCATTACACCACACGGAAGGAAGAATGAATGGATAAATAACCATAAAAGGTACCGCAAATTCAGCTAGATATCGGAGGAATAAAAAATAAATTCGATGATTCAATAAAATGCGCGAATCAATTCAAAACCAAAAAAAAGTAGACATCGAAGGAAAAAGCAGGCCGCATAGGCTAGAGATTGTTTTGTTGCAGCAACAACACACAAATACTGAAAGAAATCCACGAGTGCTGATGATCAATAGGTAAATCGAAGAGATCCAAGGCTTAGTTTAAAGCCAACCAACAATAAAGCATTTCACTGCTTATGCAGAAATTAAAGCGAGAAGGCAGTAAGAGAGACTGATCAAATACAAAATGCAGGATTTGCAATAAAACGATTGGATCCCCGATTCATTCAACAAAGAAGACGAAGATGCACCTTAGCCAGAAAATCAGGCAGGAATCCGGCAGCAGTAGCTAGTGATCAAATATCAAGTGCGAAAAGGCAGGATTTAATGTAAAATCATCGGATCCTTGGTTCACCAATCCAGATTCAATATCTGCGAACCTGAAATTCACAATTCATGGAGATCAGAGGAACAATCGTCAATGTGAGTTCAGTTGATTCTCTACAAAACAGAAAAAACTCACCATTGAAATCGAAAGAAGAAGAAAAGAATCGGAAAATCAAGAAAAACGAAGATCTGAGTAGAGGAATCTAATCTACATGAATGAAAAGAGAGGGTGTGCTCATGCTCCCACTTTCCTTTCTCTCTCTTGTCTTGTCTTCTCTTTGAGACTTTCTCTTCTTCTTCTTCTCTCCTACCAAAGGCAAAGGTCCTTCTCTTCCTTTCTTTTTCTTGGTTATTCCACTCCTTTTAAACCATATCAGAAGAAGAAATGGAATTCCTCACCTTACCATCACACCAGATATTATTATTTATATTTATATTTTAGGTCACAATTTCTTTAAATTATCTTTGCTTTTTCACTATTTAAAATATATTTATATACTATCGATTTTTTTTTTATTGAGTTTCAATTTTTCTATCGAACTAATTTTCTTCAAATTGAGATTGTTTTGCTTAATTTTCCAATATCAATTTAATTTGGTGGAAGAATTGAAAATTCAACTAAAATTTAGTTTGTTTCATTAAAATAGTTTGATTTCATTTGACTCAACAATATTTTGTTGTGTTGGGATTTAAACGAGATATAGTATTATTTAAAGTTAAATCAATTAAATTAATCAATAAAATATGATTAAGAAATAAGAAGGGATGCATATTTTTTTTTCACAAATTCTATCTCATAATAAATATATTATTTTATTATATTTATTAAAAATAAAAAAATATAGCTTATTAAATATTTATTAACTCTCAAAATTATTTAAAATAATATTAAAAATTAATTATATATTTTATTGAGCTACTCTATCTTCTCCATTGCAAGGCTAAACTCCTCCAAAGAGAACTCGAGCTTCCTCATTCTCTTCACAGCATAAACGGCGCCGTTTTGAAGATCGGCTACTCCTTCGATCAGCTCCGGCAACAACGTCGTCGTCTGTCACTTCCTCTGCATCTTTGGTTGTAGTAGTTTTTCTTCTTCTCAAAGCTCTCAATTTGATTATATAAGCTAGTAGAGATGAGATCATCACAACTGCGAGTTTTTCTTCTTCTAATTATTATTATTACATCCTCTACATGTATAGAACAATCTGTGTTGAGATACCTTCCAGGGTTTGAGTTCGGCTCGAATTTTTAACATGTTCTTCGAGTTAAGACTCGAAAACAAGGCAAACATTAACGGGATGAAGGGAGTATTTTAAGTTGATATATAATACTATAACTAATAAAAATTAAACTTTTGCTGCATGTCACTTACTCAAAGGTACAAATTGATGCCATTCGAGGAAGCGGCAGCTTTGTTCACGTTTTTGTCCCATTCCATAATGCAACGCTTCGAGAGTATCCCAACACAGATTGTTTTATGCATGTGACGATGCAACATAAGCTTAATTAATTTCCCCAAAACAAGGACACTAATATTTCATGCTATACTTCATTTCTAAATCAAAGAAATCCAGCTGCATGCGTAGATTATGAGGTTTCTGACTGCAACCCTAGACGAGGAGGAAGAAGAAGAAGACGCAGGTAGCAAGCATCATGGTTCAAATCTGCATCCATGGCAAGTATGCACTTTTTTCTTACTCGCAGTTGTGCTGATCTTATCTCTGCTAACCTTTATAATCAAATTGAGAGCTTTGAGAAGAAGAAGAAGTAGCCATGAAACTGATCAAACCCCATCCATATCTTCTCCAACCAAAGATGCAGAGGAAGTGACAACAACGACGACGTCGTCGGAGCTCGTGTTCTTTGTGGAGGAGGAGGAATGGTTCAAGATGGAGGAGCTGCTCGAGGGAGTAGCCGATCTTCGAACGCAGGGCTTCTCGAGCTGCATGTACATCGTGCACCTCAAAAACGGCGCCGTTTATGCAGTGAAGAGGCTGAGGAAGCTTGAGGTCTCCTTGGAGGAATTTGGCCTTGCAATGAAGAGGGTGGGGAGCTTGAGGCACCCCAATATACTCCCTCTTGTTTGCTATAATAATAATCTCCAAGAAAAGCTTCTCATCTACAAATTTCAACCAAATGGGAGTCTCTTAGATCTCTTGCAAAGTAAGTTCATCATTTTAAACTTTTATTTTTAATTACGTATATGCAGGCAAAGTAGATATTTTTTAGTTGATTGGTTTTCTTGATGAAGTATAGGCTATGGTGAGGGGAAAAGGGCATTCCCATGGAGACTTAGGCTATCAATAGCAGCAGGAATAGCAAGGGGGCTCCAATTCATACATAACCAGGAGGAAATGATCATCCCTCATGGCCTAATAAAACTCTCCAACATCATCTTAGACCAAGACTACTTTCCAATGATAAGTGAGTATGGATATTCAAGATTCTTGAGCACCACCACCACCATGGCATATCAGAAGGCTGAAGTGTACAGCTTCGGCGTGATCCTGCTCGAGCTCTTGTCCGGAAAACCTATTTCCAGTTCGGAGATTCCGATGTCGACGGTTGTGTTGGATAAGGAGATGTCGGAGGTGGGAATGTGTGCTTTCCCGCTGCTTAACCTCGCCCTCAAATGCGTGGCCCTCGACGCCGATGATAGGCCCACTTTTGCAGAGGCTGTGGACAAGATTGAAGAGGTACTGATCGTCAATGCTGCCGGAGAAGAAGATGCTTTGGTTGTCTGAATTCCATGCATGCATGCTGTGAAGGTTTAGTTTATTAATGGGAGGGAGTACTTTTTTATATCAAATCTTGATACAGTTGATGTGGAAATTGTTGACTATAAGATGAGAATATTTTCATTTGTATGTGAATTATACAAATTTAATAATTATTTAATTTTAGGGTTTTAAATATTGGATGAGATTTGTGTACTATCACAAACAAATTTATGGTTTTAATTGATATTTATTAAAAAAAATATATTTATATATTGAATCAGAATTATCATTTATTTGAAAAAAATAAAATTTTAAAATTATATATATACCATAATTTTGAATTTATCAATTTTATAAATTATTTAAAATTGATATTAAATATAAAAAATAACTATACGACATCATAGGTATTTGAGTGAAATAAACCAATTAATACTAAACACAAAATTAAATTAAAATTAATAAAAATATATTAAAATTTACTTGTCGAATTGGAACACTGAGTGATCATATTTATTTAAATATATGAATTAATTAGGAATTGATTGCATTACATGTGTGAAATATATACAGTCACAAGAACCATGAGGAAATTAATTGTTTACCAAAACATGGACTATATCTATTTACCACATCTAACATGCTTATTATTTTTATTTAAAATTACATATATTTAATCTGTCTTTATTAATTTAGTTGATCAGTCCTTTTTATTATATATAAATAGTGAATCTTAACATTTTTCTTTGGGGTTCAGTAATTAAGATAACACTTATCTTTGGTAATAAATTTCAGTGGTCCACATGGCATTGGCCCAGTACAGATCCCAATAAAGAAAAACCCATAAAACAGTTTATTGTAATAAAAAGGGCCTACTCATTTCCATGGATGATAGGAGATATATATACAACTTCCCTTCTTTAAAAACGTCTACATTTTCTCATTTGTTATTTTGGTTTGTTACTTATAAATATGTAATTTCTAATTTTGGATATTTATTATATTTTTTTTGGATTATAATCTCCATCACTATTTAAATTAACTACTTCTTCCATTCAATAAGCATGACACAAAACTTTTCGCCACGATTATTAAAAAGAGTGTATAAGAAAATGTAAGAGTGATAAAGGTGGTAGGGTCCACACCTTTTTAAAGTGATAACTTTTACTATTTTAAAAATGTGTCAAGCTTAGTGAGACATCCAAATAAGTGAATTATGTCAAACTTAGTGGAACGGAGGGAGTAATACTCCCTCCGTCCCGCTAGATTATAAGCATTTGCTTTTTGATCGAAAACCAATATTTGCTTTATATTTGTTTTTGGCAATTATGACTCACATTACTTTTATGTTGTAAAAGTTACTAAAAATATAAATACGTCTAATCTAGCGGGACGTCCCAAAAAGGAAAATGCGTCTAATCTAGCTGGACGAATGGAGTATTTAATAATACTTTTTTGGATCTCAATCTCTATTACCATTTAAATTAATTATATTCTAACAATTAATAATATTTTTACCACTCAAGTCAACTATATTTTATTAAAACTCGCGCCGGATCAAATGATACATATTTTTAAGGATCGGTGTGAGTATATAATAATAATAATAAAACAACAATGATGAAATTAATATCAGTTAATGTTTTATTTGCAACTATTGCATGAACCCTATGAACCTACAACTTATTTAAGTGAGAATAGGCATTCATGATACTAAAGAGGTTAGCTCATATTCCGAATTCAATATGTAACTTTTATTATAAAAATGATTAGGTTTCAATTTTTTAATGATATTCATTTTTTTTTATCTTATCATTTAATAATTAATACCATGAATTTACTATATTTATTTAGTTTTAATATTTAATGTTGTTTTTTATAATGTAATAGTACTAACTTTCATTCGTAAATTTTTATAGCTAACTAGTACTATTTGGTGTCATACAATTAAAAGGTTAAGTATGTATATTTCTCACCTATATAAGGGTAAGGGTGTAAATGATACTACTCGGCTCGTATCGGCTCGGCACGACACTTAGGGTATTTGATTCGAGTTTGATTCAAATTTTTGATATGTTGTTCGAGCGCGACTCGAAATGCAATTATCGAGTTCGAGCTCAATTCGTGGAAAGTTCGATAATATTATTTTCGAGCTAGAACTCAAGCTCAACTCTTTGTATATTAGTTTTCTAGTTCTAACTCGATTTTTGATTAAAGGTTCGATGGAAGGTTTGTGACCAGACATGATTAAATGTTGTAAACAAACAAACTCAAACATGTTTGCAAACTCAACGAGTCAAACATAGTTCGATTCATTTACTATCGAGTTAAGCTTCAAATGAAATTTTTTCAAGTTCGAGTCTCGAATATCTCGTGAATTCGTTTATAATCTTTAGCTAAATGAAAATTCAATATCCATCCTCCTCCATCAATTTGAAAAGAACAAAAAAGAGAGAAAAATGCATTTATAAAGGAAAAGTGAATTGGAATGAGATGTTGGAAGGGAAAATTAAGGTAAATGATGTATGTAATTGCAGAATTTGCAGTGGAAAGCTCAACCTCTGCTGTCATCTATATTGTTAGACCAGACAAATTTTCTCTCTTACCTAATATATATATATATATATGTAAATTAATTATTTATATAATTGAATTATAAAAATATAAAAAATAATAATATATGGGTGAGATGGTAAGGTGAGGAATTCCATTTCTTCTTCTGATATGGTTTAAAAGGAGTGGAATAACCAAGAAAAAGAAAGGAAGAGAAGGACCTTTGCCTTTGGTAGGAGAGAAGAAGAAGAAGAGAAAGTCTCAAAGAGAAGACAAGACAAGAGAGAGAAAGGAAAGTGGGAGCATGAGCACACCCTCTCTTTTCATTCATGTAGATTAGATTCCTCTACTCAGATCTTCGTTTTTCTTGATTTTCCAATTCTTTTCTTCTTCTTTCGATTTCAATGGTGAGTTTTTTCTGTTTTGTAGAGAATCAACTGAACTCACATTGACGATTGTTCCTCTGATCTCCATGAATTGTGAATTTCAGGTTCGCAGATATTGAATCTGGATTGGTGAACCAAGGATCCGATGATTTTACATTAAATCCTGCCTTTTCGCACTTGATATTTGATCACTAGCTGCTGCTGCCGGATTCCTGCCTGATTTTCTGGCTAAGGTGCATCTTCGTCTTCTTTGTTGAATGAATCGGGGATCCAATCGTTTTATTGCAAATCCTGCATTTCGTATTTGATCAGTCTCTCTTACTGCTTTATCGCCTGAATTTCTGAATTTATTGGTTGGCTTTATATTAAGCCTTGGATCTATTAGATTTGCCGTTTGATCACAGCACTTGAGGATTTCTTTCAGTATTTGTGTGTTGTTGCTGCAACAAAACTATCTCTAGCATATGCGACCTGCTTTTTTCTTCAACAGCCGCCTACTTTTTTTGTTTTTGAATCGATTCGCGCATTTTATTGGATCATCGAATTCATTTTTTATTCCTCCAATATCTAGCTGAATTTGGGGAGATATTGTTTCTGTTACATTTTATGATTATTTCTCTATACATTCTTCATTCCGTGTGGTGTGATGGAGGGATGATTTCTTAATATGGCGTGATCTTCTATGAATTGCAGAAAAGATGGAAGTGGATCAAGGTAAGCTTTTTATCGGCGGGATTTCTTGGGACACAAATGAGGATCGTCTTAAAGATTATTTCGTAACGTATGGTGATGTTGTGGAGGCAGTGATCATGAGAGACCGAACCACCGGTCGTGCTCGTGGGTTTGGATTTGTTGTCTTTGCAGACCCTGCTGTTGCTGAGAGAGTGGTTAAGGAAAAGCATATGATTGATGGGCGAACTGTAAGTTGGTTAATTGCATTATATGGAGATATTTGTTAAAACCAATGTCTTGGTGCAGTATAAGTTAAGTTTGTTGGTTATAAAAAATTGATGCACTATATGATGCAAGTGTTGCTTGATAGACAGACATGGAAGCCCGACGGCTTCTTTTTGCCTCATTGATCTAAGATTCATGATTCTTCACCTGATGCAATATCCATTTGTCTCATTTCTGTATGTTTTCTTTTACCTACAGGTGGAAGCCAAGAAAGCTGTTCCAAGGGATGACCAACACCTTATAAATCGGAGCACTGGCAGCATGCAAGGTTCGCCTGGACCTGGGCGCACAAAAAAGATTTTTGTAGGAGGATTAGCATCTACTGTCACCGAGAGTGATTTTAAAAACTATTTTGATCAGTTTGGTACCATAACAGATGTTGTGGTAATGTACGACCACAATACGCAGAGGCCAAGAGGTTTTGGGTTCATAACATATGATGCAGAGGAGGCAGTTGATAGGGTGTTGCACAAAACTTTTCATGAACTCAATGGTAAAATGGTTGAGGTAAAGCGAGCAGTTCCCAAAGAATTGTCTCCAGGGCCCAGCCGGAGCCCACTTGTTGGTTATAACTATGGCTTTACTAGAGCCAATAATTTCCTCAATAGCTATACCCCGGGATATAATCTAAGCTCTGTTGGAGGATATGGAGTTAGGATGGATGGTAGATATAGTCCATTAGCTAGTGGTCGAGCTGGTTTGTCACATTTTGGTTCTCCTCCATATGGACTGGGTGTCAGTATGGAGCAAGGTCTCAGTGGTGGCTTTGGCGGGGGTTCAACTGTGAACAGTAACATAGGTTATGGCCGTGTTCTGAACCCCTATTTTGCTAGTAATCAGAACAGATATAACGCACCTGTTGGTTACAATGGAAGTAGCAGCAGAGGTGAAAATTTCCTAAACTCGTCACCTAGAAATGTATGGGGAAACGGTGGACTTAATGCTTCACCAAATAGTGCTGCCTCTGCTTCATACTTTGGTTCTGCAAGCGGTGGTTTCGGAGTCTTTGGAAACAATGGATCAAACTGGGGTAATTCCCCTGTTGCTGGGTCCCTTGGAGGAAGTTCTTCTGGCTATAATGTTGGAAACTTTGGCTACAGAGGTGGAGAAAATAGTTATTCTGTGGGAGCAGGAGGATTTGGAAGAAACACTGGTATTGGTGTAGCCACAACATCCACATTTGCTGCCTCAACCGGTGATTACGAGGGGAACTATGGGGACTTTTACCGCAGTGGTCCTGCATATGGTGATCCAACTTGGCAAACAGCATCTTCTGAGCTCGATAATTCTAATTCATTTGCTTATAGGCTTGGAAACTCAGAAGAGACTGCTGCTAAAGATTCTGAGGATTATGTGGTCTATGACCTTCCAAATAGGCAATCCAGTAGAGGTAATATATTTCTTTTATTCTGGATCTCTTTTCATTCCATTGTGCTCTAATTCTGTAGGCTTTTCTACTTCATTTTTATTGAAGCTATTTATGGACCAATCCGCATTTATTGGCATATGTTTACTTTCACTCGATTAAGCTTGTTTTTATCGTCATAGTGTGCTCCAACACCTGTCATTTGATGTAGTATGAATCCATCATCATTTCTAGCAAAATCATATTGATGCTATCCATGCGACATCCCTTGTATATCTGCACTTTCCTCAACTCAATTGTGCCTATGCAGCATATCTTTTGCATTGCTATGTTCAGCCAATTTGATTTTCCTCCAAATCTCTTTCTATTTTTTCAGGGATTGCTGCTTAGGAAACTTGAGTGTTGTGAAGATAATGTAGGAGATGAGAATTTTGAGAACTTGTGCATTGTGAGTTTCGTACGTATCCATACAAATATATCTCAGCTTTATAATGATGCCATTACATAGAGATCTAACACGGATCATGAAATGTCTTAAAGCATACATGTCCTTACTGGAACATCTGTTCCGAAGGCTTGTTGGTGTTTTCTTTCGAAATATAACTTTAGGGTTCCTTCAATCATCGACATTTTGCTTGAGATGTAACTCTAGGGACATAAGCAAGCCTGCCTTGCTATGCTAGGTTTCCCCTTCAATAAAAAACTATGGATATGGTTATTTATTTTTACCGGAGGTTATGTATCTGATTAGTTTTCTGAGTTTTAATTTGTGTATGAAACACTAGATCTAGTGCAAGGAAATCTTTCCTTAAACAATGTCGTATTATTGGTTATTAATTGATTGTTGTTATACACATGGTTCATGTCTCCTTTGTGTTGTGTTTGATCTTGGCCATATTGTTCTTTCTTTTTGAGGTATTGCATTTGTGATTTGTAGACTTCGCTTAAAATTTTGTACTTTTCATCAATTTTGGTTTCCACTAATCATACAACTCATGATGCCATCATGTCGGGCTTGGACGGGTTTGGGTCGGACCGGACAAAATTATCATCCTTAACAGGTGCTCGAAATAGGAGAAAAATGGTCGGGTGTAGAATTTTTTAGGAGAATACGATGAAATCTCTCGTGATAAAATGGTGATAAGAAGAGATTTTGTTGAAATCACGGTGATTATAAGATATCTTGTAGAGTAAAATCTATTTATATGTATGAAAGATAATCAAAGAAAATTCATAAATTGTTGAATAATCGAAGATTTTGTAAAATATTATAAAAATCAGTATTGAGTACTCTAAGTTTTTTAAAAACTTTTAAAAATCTAAATCATACATTAAATTTTAAAATCCTACGAATTTCACAACCAACCCATAGTAATATTTATATAGCCATAATTTATGGGGAGGAGTTGTTTGTGGGTCCCAAAAAGCCTAAATTAAAGATTTTAAAAAAAAGTGATGGTCCATTTATTGTGAGGACGAACGTTCCCACTAAAAGATTGTTTTATTCTTGGAATGTGGGCCAACAATACCTGGGCCTTATATTCTTAAGAAGAAAAAGGGCCGGTCGCATTTCAAATGGGCCCACTCGCATCATGGATAGAGTGAGTGAGTAGTCAAATAAAAAATTGAGAAACTATAATGGAACATTAACTTTTTTGCTTCTCCGCGTTTTGTGGATTCCTTGTTTCTTGCATGGGAAAGAGAAGAACAAATACAGAAGTATGTTTCTTAAAGAAAGTTGTCTGAAAAATAGAAAAATAAAAGGCTAAAAGAGAATGAATGGATCCCTTTGATTCTATCCCTATCCCTTGCCATCATCTTTTCTTCACATACAAATGGAAAACATACTCATAAATATTACTTTCTCCGTTTACGAAAGATTTGTTGTTGAAAAAATTAATACGAGTTTTAAAAAAATTGTAAAGTGTGTTTTAATGGAAAAGTGAACCTAATATATAAGGTTTGAAATATTGAGTATTTTGTATAACTGTATATAAAAAAGAAATAGTACTCCAAATAAATACTAAAAATATATAATTTTTAGATGTAATTTTTTTTTTAGATGTAATGAACGATATGGTTTTTTAATTTAATTAAAATTAAAGGATCAATGTGATATAAATATATATTTTTTTGCAGGTATACAAATTTTTACGTTTGCCAATTTATATATAAATTAAATTTTGGTAGAATCAAAATGGTGATATGACATTTTTTTACTTTCGGATATAACACTTAGAATAAATAATTTAGATTTGAATATTGACAAAAAAAATTGCATTCGATAATTGAAAGTAAAGGTGTAAGTATCTTTTTATATATAGGTACATCCGAAATTTATTTAACATATAGGTAAAAATATTTTTTTTGCAAACTCTTGATTTTGTGGGAAATTTTTAAACAATGAGGAAATTTTATATTTACAATAAATTTTTGTTAGATTATAAAAAAAACACAATGTGTATAAAAAGAAAAAGAACCAATTCACACTCATAGTCAAAAGGTGGAGTTGTGTTTAAGATTTCCTTGTCTCAACGACTAGATTACCTCTACTGTTCCATATTCTCTTTCCATGTCTGAACACGAAGAAAAGTATGATTACCAATGCAGCTTTGGGAAGAGAATCCAAGAACACCCCCACTTTCATCCAAACAACATATGATTCAAGAAAAACAAACATCTCAAATTTTACTTTCGGATTGAGAAAATGGCAAGAAATGATCTCGAATGGCTACAAGGGCTTGAATCTGGAGCCCTCGATGTCGAGACCATCTCCTTGTTCCTCTCGAACCCACTTTCACAAAGCTATCAAGAAACAGAAAACTCCATCAACGTCAACATCAGCCACTCACACTTGTCTGAAATCCTCAAAGCTCTAACAACATCAAGAGAAGAAGAATCAAGATTAAGAAGCTTAGAGTTCCATCTCTTAGTATGGGAGTTGCAGCAGATGAGAGATCTTCGAAGGGTTCTAGAGTGCAATCCCAATCTCAAGAAGCTTGTGTTCGAGAAAAATAAGGTCGACCCTCGTTGCTTATCAGAGCTGTCTGAATCTCTAAAGAATAATAAGTCCATAACCCAAATCACCTTCTCTGAAACAAGCATTGGTGTTGATGGAGCAGAAGAGCTTTCCAAGATGATTGAAGCTAACTCTTCTCTCAAGAACCTAACCATCTTGGGTTCGAAGGCGGTTTCTATAGCAGCGGCCCTTGTCTCAGCTGTTCTTGCGAGGAACAGAGTAATGGAGGTTGTTATATTGAGCTCCGGCGGTGGTGGTGGTGGTGATGGTAAGGTGGTGGAGCTTGAACCCGAGACCTCGACTCTCCGAGTGCATTGCCTGGACGTGTCGGGGGCGTGCCGCGTTGCATGCTCGTTGGGGCGGAACTCGACGGTGACGTGCCTCGACATGAGCGGGGTCCGCCTCGAGTCACGGTGGGCGAAGCAGTTCCGTTGGGTGCTCGAGCAGAATCGAACTCTAAAGGAGGTGAACTTGTCGAGGACATGCCTTAAGGACAAGGGGGCGGTGTACGTGGCGGCCGGGCTGTTTGAGAACCGGGCGTTGGAGAAGCTCCGGCTCGACGGGAACCGGTTCGGAGGGGTAGGAGTGGAGCATCTCCTCTGCCCTTTGACGAAGTTCTCCCCACTGCAGAATCAAGCCAACACCTCCCTCAAGTTCTTGACTCTTGGGGGAGGGAGGTGCAAGATTGGGAGAGAAGGCCTTGCTGCCGTTACGCGGATGCTGCGTAGCAACGAGAGCATCTCGTATTTCGCCATAAACGACGACGTCGGCTTGAAGGCCGACGACTTCGTGGAGGTGTTCAAGAGCTTGGAGAGGAATGCAGCTCTGAGGGGACTATCCCTGCAAGGGTGCAGGGGTGTGAAGGGGGAGGCTGTGCTAAGAGCCATAATGGAGACGCTTGATGTGAACCCTTGGATCCGAGATATCGATCTCGTCTGGACGCCGCTTCACCTTAGTAGCGAAGCGGAAGCTATATACCGGAGATTGGGCCAGCACGAGTCGAGTGCGGCTGAGCCCGAGACGAGCATTGATGTGCTCAACGACTTGCACATTACCTTGCCTAAATGCTGCTGCAGAGTCTTCCTCTGCGGTGGAGATAATGCAGGTAAAACTGCACTCTCCGGTTCGATTTCGGATACCCTTTCCACGTCGAAGGCTCCGTTGCCGTACTTGGATCAGGCCGTGAGGATGCTGGTGAAAAATCCGGTGGAGCAAGCGGTGAGAACACCGGGGATGAGGATCAAAACATGTAGGGACGGAGAAGGCGCGAGGATCTCGATTTGGAATCTTGCAGGGCAGCACGAGTTGTACTCGGTGCACGACCTCATGTTCCCGGGGCACGGTAGTCCGTCTCTCTTCCTCGTCGTCTCCAGCTTATTCAAGAAGCCACCAAGCAATAGAGAACCAAAAACCCCCACTGAGATAGAGGAAGATATAGACTACTGGCTGAGGTTCATCGTCTCCAACTCAAGACGAGCAGTGCAGCAGTGCATGCTTCCCGGCATGACAATCGTGCTAACTCACTCGGACAAAATGGACCAACAACGATCCTCCGGGAGCAGTAGCTTGGAGGGTACTATCGGGGTTGTGATTCAAAGACTGAGAGACAAGTTCCAAGGCCTCGTCGAATTCCACCCCAACGTGTTCACAGTCGACGCGAGATCATCAGCATCGGTGGGAAGGCTCAGCCACCACATCAGGAAAATGAGTAAACTAATTCTTGAAAAGGTCCCTCGCGTGTACCAGCTCTGCAACGACGTTGCAGAGCTGTTATCAGAGTGGAGACGCGAGAACCGCAACAAGCCCGTGATGAGATGGAAAGAGTACGAGGATCTATGTCAAGTCAAGGTTCCATCTCTGAGAATTCGCTCAAGACAAGAAGATAGAGAGAAGGCGGTGGAGACGAGGAGGAAAGCAGTCACTACGAGCCTCCACCATATGGGAGAGGTCATCTACTTCGAAGATCTGTGTTTCTTGATCTTGGACTGTGAGTGGTTTTGCACTGAGGTGCTCAATCAGCTAACAAGATTAGATGTAAGAAAGCAAACCAGTTCAAGTGGGAATAGTAATAGCAATGGATTCATAAGCAGAAAAGAGTTGGAGAAGATTCTGATCAAAAGCTTACAGAGTAGTAACAACATCCTCGGAACGGGATTGAATGTTCTTGAGAATCTTGAAGCCAAAGATCTTGTGCAAATGATGCTGAAGCTCGAGCTTTGCTGCGAACGAACTCCATCGGAACCGGATTCACCTCTACTGATCCCTTCCTTCTTGGAAGAAGGCAGGCTGAGGCCTCAGAGATGGCACGTAAGCTCTCCCGGGAACAATTATGTCGGACGTCGTCTTCAATGCAATGACTCGAGCCACACGTTCCTCACACCGGGATTCTTTCCTCGATTACAGGCAAGTTCGGCTATGTTCCTATATCTTGAAATTCATGAAGCATAGTTTCAATATTATGACAACTGTGTTATTGATGTAGGTGTGTTTGTGTAACAAGATTATGGGGTTGAAGAGCCAGCATGGAGCATCTTACAGTCTTGAGAAGTTCCTTATCTCAATCGATGTAAACGGAATCCACGTTCGGGTCGAGCTCGGAGGGAAATTAGGTTACTCCATTGATGTGCTAGCATGCTCCACAAAGAGCACAACAGAGATGCTCAGACTCTTCCAACAACTCATAGTTCCAGCAGTGGAGAGCCTCTGCCATGGGAGCATCACCCTCGTGGAGTACGTTCTTCGTTCCGAATGCGTGCAAAATCTAACGCCTCCTAGGTATCGTAGACACCAGCTCGTGCCACTGCAGCAGTTGAAGAAGGCACTGCTCTTGGTGCCTGCTGAAAGTATATACGATTATCAGCATACGTGGGATTCGGTCGTGGAGTCGGGAAGCCAGATTCTAGGGCCCGGTTTCGATTTTGCTCGAGACTTGCTGTCGGATGATGATTTGAGAGAAGTGCTTCACTGCAGATACAATGACCTGTACAATCTCGCCATGGAGCTCCAAGTGCCGCAGGAGAGCGCCTCAGTTGCCTCCGAAGAAACGAGCAGCAGCTCAGTCGAGCCAACATTTGTCGGGATAGCTAAAGGCGTCGAGGCAGTCTTGCAGAGACTGAAGATCATTGAGCAAAAGATCAGAGATGTGAAGCAGGAGATTCAAGGCCTTAGATACTATGAACAGAGGCTTCTAACTGAATTACATCGCAAGGTGAACTACCTAGTGAACTACAACATCCAGGTTGAAGAAAGGAAGGCACCAAACATGTTCTACTTCGTGAGCAGTGACAACTACTCGAGGAGATTAATCACGAGCATCGTGTCAGGCATGCACGCGCTCCGGCTGCATATGCTGTGCGAGTACAGACGAGAGATGCACGTGGTGGAGGATCAGATCGGTTGCGAGCTCATGCATGTGGATAACATCACGGTGAAGAGCGTGGCTCCACACGTAAAGAACTTCATGAAACTAGTAACGTTCGCACTCAAAATCGGAGCACATCTAGCAGCAGGAATGGGGCAGATGATACCGGATTTAGGCAGAGAGGTTGCACATCTCGTCGAGTCCCCCATGGTCTACGGAGCAGCAGCCGGTGCCGCAGCTGCCGGGGCAGCAGGAGTCGCTGCAGCTGGAAACAGGAACAGAAGCATGAGCTCAAGAGACATACAGCAACAGCAACAATATCTTAGAGAAGCTCAGCAGTGGCTGATGGACTTCTTGAGGGACCACCGATGCTCAACCGGAAAAGACATCGCAGAGAAGTTCGGATTATGGAGAGTCAGATACAGGGAAGATGGTCAAATTGCATGGATTTGCAGGAGGCATATGCAAACTAGAGCATATGAAATAGCTGAAGCCCCAATATGATGCAAGTGTTATTGTAATAAAAGTGAATTTACAAATTTAGTAAAGTGGTAGGATTAAAATTGCAGAAGAGTCTCAAATGTACATTACAAGTAACTCAGATGACACAAGACTCATAGAACATACAAGTCAGTATCTTTCTTTTATGATCTACTCCCTCCGTCCACGATAACTGTATCATTGTTTCCTAAAATGGTTGTCCACAAAGAATGTATTGTTTCCTTTTTAGTACATGGACCCACACACTTTCCTACACAATACATCACATCACATCTCACTATTTACAAAATTACCACGTAACATCATAATTTTTCTTAAAAATCGTGTCCACTCCTCCATGATACACTTATCATGGACAGAGGGAGTAATACATAATACCCAGAAAAGGAACCAACACACGGTTACAATACACATAAATGCAGCTTCTACAAGCATCTAATGTCACTAGAGTCACCTGTGTAGCCTGGGAACTTCAATTAACTGCTTAGAAGAAAGCTCTACTTCCATAGAATACTCGTGATCCCGAGTTCTTAGATCCTGGGGTTTTCTGCTCGGAGTTCGTGGAGTTATCTGAGCTGGTCGTGGTTGGCCCGTTTTCAAAGTCCATCGGAAGCTTCATTTTGGCTAAAGATTCAGTAAACTGCTGCATGCTCTTCATGTACATATCCACTATGTCCTGCTGAACCACCTTCGATTCCGTCTCAATGTTGACTGTGACAACAGGCTTCACAAATGCAGCGCTCGACACCCCACCCGATGCATTGCTGTCAGCGTCTAGGCTGTTTGCACTTTTTCCCTTCGATTCGTCTTTAGGAGGTGAGGTGAGTTTCTCGCCCGGAGATTTTGAATCTTTTGGAGTCTCGGAAGACTGAAAGCTCGCCTGTGCTGACGAGGACGAAACTTCATCCGTTGATGCACTGCTTGGAGGAGAATCAACCTTTTGTGATGGTCTTGAACTTCCCGTCCCCATCGAGAGACTTTCACCGTGCTGGACCTCAACCTCAGAGCTCACTTGATTTTCAGTGTCAGAACTAGAACTGACCAGGCTGTCTGAACTTGGTGTGTCTATGTTGCTACATGGCATCCCAAAATACTCTTCAACCATCTGGTCATTCTCGTTGGCAACCTTCGGGTCCGGGAACTCGATCCTATCCATGTCATCAGCAACGGACTTGATAGATCCAGTGTACTTCATGTTTAAATCGGCCACCACAGATGTGGATGGAGCAGGAATCGGGATAACCTCAGGTGGCGTTCCGATATACGAGACTGACAACTGAACGAACCCTGCGGGCGAGTGGAAGAGATCAGTTGAGGAAAGGGTAAACTCCTTCTCCAACTTGCCATTGTGGAGGAGGACTTCAGATATTGGCACCAAAGCAAACCCAAGGAGCTGATCTTCAAGATAATTCCTCACCCTGCTTAGCATCCATATCTCGCATTTAAGCAAAGCATCGACTTTACCAAAATCGAGGCTGAGATTCTCATTGAAAATAGGATTTGCCCCACCACCATTGATGATTTTGGTGGACACCGTCTTCTCAGGATCACTAGTCACACAAAGTTTAGCATAAACATCTTGCTTTTGATAGATGCAAATGTTGTGGATGTCCCTAGCTTGGTGTATGAACACCTCCAGAGCACCTAGGAAGTCCTTCATGCTACCTACTGCACTTTCCTTCCTCTGGATATCGATCTCCCTCAACACGAAGCTAGACTTTTCCACCAAAAGATCGGTGTTTTGCTTTTCAGGCTCGGGGAAAGAGCTCTTCAGCGGTGAAACAACCGATTGAGGGGAGTCCATGACTACAAACCTGTACAAAAAGATGAATAATAGCATCAAGAAAACCCTTGATGCTTCGATTAGCTCTCTGCAACGTGTAGGGTCGATGTCGGTGTTGATTTTACTCAACAAACCATTGCATTCAACTCATTGAACTTGGTACAAGCTAGACAACACATCAGTTAACTCAACTTCCCACTCTTAACAAGCAGTATCAATTTAGAGTAACAAGCTTAAACATATCTTTGAAGAAAGAAACACAAATACAGAACAAGTGGCTGCAGAACAAAGCCCTATATTTCAGAATAACCACAAATAATAGATATTAGAAGTGTTGAATATGTTATTATGACTTACAATTCAGCAGAAAAAACTCAGATGTGGAACAATGCTTGCCTCAACCACACAACAAACAGTAAATAACACACAAGCTATGAACCAAATCAATTAGCAATAAATTGCAGAGGTATTTCCGCAAAGATCTTCAAATTCATGCTCAGATCAAAAGGCAAGCATTCAATCCTAAATATAGACCAACCTCACCAATAAAGCTACCACCTTTAATTCACATCACAAAAAAAAGCATCATATATCTCTCCCACATACAAAAGCCTAAAAAGATATCAAAGTATCAACTTCAAACCCCAAACAAATTCAAGAAAAAGCTCTACAAAGAAATGAATAGCTACAGTTAATAATCATCTACGCCTTCGCCTTTTACCTCCAAAGTGAAATCAATTTTTCTAGAGATTCTGAGGCTAGAATCCAAAGAAATAAAGATGGGCCATTTGGGACAACGAATAAAAGCAGAAAGCTCGAGACTTTGGTACAGTAGAAAGGAAGAATAAAAATCTAGTGAGAGAAGATTACGGGATTGAAGCCTGTCGGACATCCTGTCCTTGTGAGCTGTGCCGGAGTACAAATATATGATGGGACGATTTCTTTTTGGCTCAAAACATTAAACATATGGATTTATTAGTGGATTTTGGGGCGAATTTAATAGTGAGGTGATAAGGAAGTTTGAGCCAATGAGAAGGCGTTTTGGGATTTTTCACAGTCGGACGACGGCGCCGGAGCGTGGGATGCACGCTCACTTCCTTCTTTTATTTATTTTTTAGGCTTCAAACTTATAATTTAATAAAAATTATTTTTAAAGAAAATTTGATATGATTTAGAATATATTGTATTTTATTTTAGTTCAATAACTTATTTTTACAATTTATAAGTTTTTTATATATAGGATACTTATATATATAGGATACTTATTGAAAAATAGAGGAGTAATTGATAATACTATATACTAATCTTAGATTATATTGTTTTCGTACGTTATATTAGAAAAAGAAAAAAACATTTCAAATCTTACAAATTACAATCAAACTATAAATATAATCTTTTTTACTTGTGAAACCAAGTCTTGAAACAAAATGGAATATCTTAAAGAATATTCTTCTTATTTTTGAGCTAAATTCAGTCCATCTAGTATAAAAATAAAGCACTAATTAAATTACAAACCGTTGGAATTCAAAACAAAAAAAGAAAGACAAACAATAAATAAAATGGATAACAATAACGAATTAAACGATAATGAGAAACGTCTACACTTTCTACAGTGATTACTGATTAGTATAGTCCAATCCTTTGATTTATCCATAAATTCCAATCCATTTCCGAATAAAGATTTCTTACCATATCCGAAAACATTTATCCCTTATAAATACTAAATAGCAATTACACACAGTAAAAAATATAAAATCCCATTAACCCCAACCATCGTGCTACTTTTACATCCTCTAAAAAATTACTTTGCAATGGGGTTTTTATCTTCAACTGCTTACAAACGTCACCGCAACCATTCTGCATATAATCATCCATTCATGGTTAAGCTAACACTCCATTTTCACAATCCATTAATGTTTATAATTACATTATCATTATTATTATCTCTATCTTGGTGGTTAATTTTAATTTCTTGTTATTGTGTAGACTTGTATTGTGAAAGTGGACACTCAATCTCAATGGCAAAGGACTGTGAGAAGAGTGTTGGCTAAATGCTACGGTAAAGTTCATTACATTCTTGCTACTTAACACTGCATGAAGATGTCGAGTTCTTGAAATGAAATGGGTTCATGTGTAGGAGTGCACACATTCAGAATGGATGATAACGGGGTCGTCGAGATATCGGGCACCGTCGATCCGGGTCTACTGCTGAAGATGATGGGGAGAGCTGGGAGATCTGCAGAGCTTTGCTGGTTTCAGTTTGGAGAGTGTTCCTCCAATCTCTTCATGCCGACGAACAACGGTGGTGGAGGAAGCGGGAGCTATACTTGCGACGGGAGGTTTCTGCATGCGACGAACATCTCTCGTCCGATGCTACCTTCACAGCAAGCTCTCACTAACCAGAACTATGATTATGAGTATGATCATGACAGTCACAGTCACCACTATTCTTCTTATGGCTACAATCAGGCTTATCCACAGTCTTACCATCATCGGTGCTACGATGATTCACTGCAGTATTACTATGATGATCAGCAGTATCAGTATCAGTACAATAATGGCGGAAACACGATTCGAGATCGTGCTGTTCAGCAGTATCGTCGCAGCAGTGGTGAAGACGTTGGCTGCTGCAGTATCATGTAGATTGATTGGTGGCTACATCTAAATAGTGTAGGAGCACTTTTTGAAGCTCTCTCAGTTACTTAACTTGTCTTTATTTTGTAAGTTGGTGAAATTCCAACTCTTCAAGTACCTGTACTTGGTTACACCCTACGAAGCATCAATACGAGAATGAAATACGAATACGATATGATATATATAATTTTATCTTATATAAACACCAATGGAAAGACTCAACATAATTTCATTCATTTCTTGAAGACAATTCTTAACTTAAGTTCAAGAAACACCATCTACTGGTTAGTTGAGCTATTGCACCATCCTTTTATAGCTATAACTGGACGAGCTAATATTAAACATCGATCTTACTCGAAGAAGATAGAGTTTCACCATCCTCGCCAAATTGGGACAAACTCCTATATGCATGGGAGAGTCCATAGTATTCTGCCAAATAAGCCAAAGCTTCAGAGTTGGTGTTGCATACTTTCCACAAGGATGATACCTCGCCTTTTGAGACAGTACCCCATCCCTCGAACTCATCCACGAGCTCCAGCAGTTTCGAGTAGAAGGAGTCGTAGTTCATAACAAGGAAGGGGACAGGAAGTAGAGATCCAATCCTTTCAAGCTGGATCAGTGCCAACACCTCAAACACCTCATCTAGAGTGCCAATTCCACCCGGGAGAGCAACAAAAGCCGTCCTATCACCACTCGCTGTTCTAACAGCAGCATCCACCAAGCCATGCTTTCTTGCAGAAAAGAATCTGCAGATGATGTGTGTACAAACAGTTAACAAGTGCATCACTCCCTCAAGAGAGATACGAGCAGAAAACACCGATGAATCACCTGCACGTAAGATAGCTATCCAAAGGTAGATAGGGATGAATGTCTGTAGCAGTCCACTGCCCAGCTTCCTTGCCTATCTTGAACCCACCAACCGGCTTTCCTGCTTCAAGGGCACCTTTAGTCACGGCATCCATTAGCCCCGGCCCGGCTCCTGACCACGTAGTACAATCTAAGAGGTTGGCAATCTGCAAATGAGCTAGGAAATCCATAAACACGACCAGAAACAACGTAGATCAGTAGGCGTAGACGCGACGAACTTACTCCTTTCGCCAACTGAAAGGATCTCACATAATGTGGATGATCAGGTCCCAATCTTGCTGAACCTAAGTAGACAACTCCTCTTCCAAGTCTTCCTATAAGCTCATAGCATTTCTCTAATTCCCTCTTCACCTATTTTTCCACATTCCAATGGATGATTAGGTTTCATACTAGTTACTCCCTTTCAGAGAGAGAAGCCCAACAATGAATTGAATCAAACTAAATACCATTTGCAAATCGATACAAAAAAAACTCCTATAAATTAATCCATTTTTCTCTAGAAACATCTAAAGCTGTACACAGGAAACAACAATCTAATACAAAAAGACACCAACTTTAGCATAGAAGAGATGAATTGAAGCAAAATGTACCTCAGCAGGGCTGGTTCTCTCATCGAAATCAACTCCCTCAAACTTGCAGTAAACACGCCTTGTCGATCGAGCTCTCCTGTTAATCTCACAAATGTTGAAATTCGTTGAGCTCTTCTGAGTTCCACCACCGATCGAGGGAATCAAGCTAGCACGACGTCGTTGTGGGTGATTTACACTGAGCCACAGTGAAGTTGAACTAGCTACTGAAAACCCCATTTTCAAACAAGTAATGCCTTTTCAGTAGGCATCAAATTACTGCAATAGCATTTCCACAAATGTTCGTTTCGATGGCTTAAACGACACGAGTTGCAGATGCTTCGATTCTTCCGAAGCACAGGGGTGAAATAGGCATTACGAAGTTAGTCCGGGGTGAGGTTGGTATTTAGCGGAAGTATCGTGGTTAAATTCTGGGGCTATTATGCTATTTTAGAATAATATAGGGGTGTAAAGGAAACTATCGTTGTTTTGAACGTGATGACAATAAAACGACGTCGTAGGAGGACTTACTCGTAATTAACTCGATTAGGGTTTTTGTCATGTATAAATAGCAAGCACACCCGCTATTCGATTTCTTCCAATTGCTGGCTGTTTTTTCCACCGCCGTATCTGCCGCTGCTATCGTCGGAGCACTAGCCGTCAATCATGGGTAATAACATCGCTTTCTTTCACTTCCAGTACTACACTACTGCCTACCGGCGTGATATCACCGTATTCTTTTATTTCGTGTGATAATGTTGTTCTTTCGCAGGTATCTCACGTGATTCTATGCACAAGAGACGTGCAACCGGAGGAAAGAAGAAGGCATGGAGGAAGAAGCGAAAGTAAGTTTCTGCCCTATCTTCCTTAGTTCATATGTTCTTCGTTTATCATTCTGCTAATTATAATGTTATGACTTAAAAATTTGCTTTTTGAATAATTCGGAATTGATTTCTTCTTGCGCATTTGTACAAGATCGAATTTTTCCAGATTGTCGTATTGTTTTATGCAGAATCTGTTCCTTGTTTAGCTTGGTGTAGGTAGTGGGATCGTAGTAATTTGTAATTTTTTTGCCACTCTATTGATTCGTCTTCATGAGAATGTTTGATGTCCTTTTCATTTCCATTTTTATTTAGGTTTATATTAGTAAGTGATGCTTATAATGAGATAAAGATTATTTACCTATTTGTATCTGCACTTTGGTGTTAATGATCTGAAATTCAGATTTTTAAATGCTAAATTATCATTAACTGTGTGTGGTGGGATTGATATCTCAGCAATGTTTTTAGTATCATTGCTTCATCAATTAATATTATTGCATGTCACTAGGTATGAGATGGGAAGGCAACCGGCTAACACCAAGTTATCCAGCAACAAGACAGTTCGTAGGGTGAGAGTACGAGGAGGTAATGTGAAGTGGCGTGCCTTGAGGTTGGATACAGGAAACTATTCTTGGGGAAGTGAAGCTGTTACGAGGAAGACGCGTATTCTTGATGTGGTTTACAACGCATCAAACAATGAACTGGTGAGGACTCAGACTTTGGTGAAAGGTGCCATCGTTCAAGTTGATGCTGCACCATTCAAGCAATGGTATCTGCAGCACTATGGAGTTGAAATTGGTCGCAAGAAGAAGGCTGCTGCCAAGAAGGAAGGAGAGGTATAACATTTATTCATTTCTTTAATTTTCTGGACTCCCTGTGTTGTGATGCTTTAGAAAAAATTATATTGTAAAGTTTGCAATATAATTTGCTTTGCTTAACATTTATTTTAACTCTTGAAGCCTTTATATTTAAATCATTTGATCTCTCCTGCATTAGGAGGCTGAAGTGGCTGCTGAAGAACTGAAGAAGAGCAACCATGTCCAAAGAAAGATTGAGAAGCGTCAACAAGACCGCAAGATTGATGCACATATTGAGGAACAATTTGGTGGTGGTCGTCTTTTGGCTGCAATTTCCTCTCGTCCTGGCCAGTGTGGTCGCTGTGACGGGTATTTATTTTCCACCCCTAAACTATTTCATTGGTTATGCATGATGCCACTTGGACTTGTGTTTTTCTTTGTAAATCTGGTGTTCCGTGCAAACTGTTTTCTATCTTCGGATGAAGCTGTGTGTCACACATCTTGTTAATAGCCTCAATTGTTTGACTGATTATGAATGCTCATCTCATTCATGGAATGTAAGCTGTATTTTAAGTTTCTCTAATGTCTATTTATGGGAATAGGTATATATTGGAGGGCAAAGAATTGGAGTTCTACATGAAGAAGCTTCAGAAGAAGAAAGGAAAGGGTGCCGGTGCTTAAATTTTGCCTCCAGTTCATTGAAAGATCCAATGTTCGGCGAACATTTAATTATCTTTCTATCTCCTTTCTATGTACTCTTCGGAACGAGAATAGCTTTCTAGAATTTGTTTTGCATTTGCAAGTGTCATACAGTTTATTTCTCGAGAATTATGTATTAGAATTTGCTTATTTTGTTTTTATGTTTTGATATCCATTTTTTTGCTTACAGATTCTTGATATCTTAACATACTATGTTTTTCAACTTTTTTGCCATCTACTATTTATCTCTCTTGGCATTACGACTCAGTTGTATATTTAACATAGTAGAGAAAGGTTAATTCTGAATTATGCATACTATTATATTAATAGCCTGTCATATAACAGAGTATTTATAGTGCTATCATTATGCAGCAGCAACAAGCAAAATACCAAATTCATTTAAAGAAATCAAAAGTATCCAACATTATTAATCAGAAACACTTGAAACATGTAATAGTTGTAAGATTCAAACACTACTAATTAGCTCTAGCTCTCTAATCCTTGAGAAGTAGAATCATATATCAAGCAACGATAAAATAACAGTTGCAAGATCCAAACACTGTTGAGCTGTGGCTGATTTAAAGTAACAAAGAATAACAAGTTAGGTTTCTAATCTTGATCAATGTACTTGACATATTATTCCCCTCTCCTCTTTCTCAATCTCTCTCGAACAAAATCATTTCGAGCTTTGATCCGAGCTTGTTGAGGAGCAGCGTTGACGTAATAAAGGTGCAAACCATATCCAAACATTGCGCAACCAGAAAGGAAAAGCACTGCGATACTTTTAGGCGTATCCCCAAAACACGCCATCTCTGAAAACTGTACTGTTTCAATGAGTAAAGAGAACTTAATAAGCAACACTGAAGCAGAAACAACAATGATCATTATGCAATGCAATATACAATAGGAACTATTAAGCCTTACAACAACCTGCATTACAAGTAAACTAGAGTCACTGGTAGTGTTTGTTCATATGAGTTAGCTACCTATTAATGTAGAATGGGTTTCACCAAAACCAGAAATAGTGAAAACACGCCATCTCTTAAAATTTTCATCCTTCTACTTGTACGAGTAAAGAGAACTTAGCAACCAACAATGTAGCAGAAACAACAATCATTACGCAATGCAATATACAAGATGAACTATTAGGCCTTACAACAACCTGAATTACAAGTGTTAAAGTAGATTCACGAGTAGTGTTTATTCATAAGAGTTAGCTACCTATTAAAGTAGAACTTAGCTACCTAAACCTGATCGTGAAAACATGCCATCTCTGAAAATATTCATCTTTCTACTTCTACGAGTAATGAGAACTTAGCAACCAACAATGTAGCAGAAACAACAATCATTACGCAATGCAATAAACAAGAGGAACTATTAGGCCTTACAACAACCTGAATTACAACAAGAGGACCTATTACGAGTATTGTTGTTCATACGAGTTAGATACCTATCAACGGAGAAAGGGTTTCACATAAACCAGGAAACGCCACCTAGCTCCAAACCTAGAAAGGTTTTACTAATAAACCAGGAATCGATACCTCTCAATTCTCCAAACAAGGCCAAATCATTCATAAAGCAATTCAGGTGGTCGCCTCAGACCATTACAAAAATTGAGGGCCCAAATATGTCCAAATTATCAATTTATATTAATAAAGAACTATATTATCTTTACCTATCCCGTTTGGGCCATAAAGGAGTGCAGGGAGCACGGGGAGGTGGTGGAGGCGACGAACAATTGCGGATGACGGCGTCGGAGGAGCAAGAAAGAGAGAAATGGAAAGCAAAGGAAAGGGAAGGAAGGGGGCGGCGTGTAATTGAGAACGAGCTCCTCTTCGACTTATTTCCTATTTTCATAAATTTTAAATAAGATTTGTATGGAAATTATAATGAAGCATTTTTATTTTAATTTGTAATGAATTATTTTTATTTCAACTTCTTTTATGCATACATTTATAAATATATATATATTTATAAAACTAGTTATTATAAATGAATGCATCGTATATTAAGATTCAAAATTAATTGGATGAGAGTTTGAATCTGAATCTTGATAGGTCGAGACTGTGGCCTGTTCAATTAAATTTATATTAGATAAAAATTATTTAATTCAACACTATACAAAATATGAACGTTATTTCGCACTTAATTAAAGAAATCAAATTAGGATTTAAATTAAGTAGGAGTAGATATTAGACCAAAACAAGATATTAATTCCAGATTATTTATATATCTGATTAAAAAGATTCATTTTAGTGAGACTATGGAATATTGAAAGTTAATTTAAGTAAGAAAAAAATAAAGCACTAAAAAAACAAAGAACTAAATAGGGGGTACTCTCGCACGGTGCGGTCGAGCGCAGGGGAGTCCACGCCTTTTAATAAAAGTATCAAAAATGGGAAAATTCAAAATTCAAACACAGTGGAAGTAATACAAAGATTTAGACACTTTTTTTCTGCTATGAACAGCTGCAAGCATCAATGGGTTTTGAACAACTCAGTTGAGCAGCCTCCTACTGGTGAGGTTGGCACCAGTTCCATTATCTCCTTCATCACCTGAGCCTTGTCCGCCTCAAACAGCTCATCCTCTGCACAACAAATCAACAACAGTTTTGATCAGACCCTCATGAAATGACTATGTTTCTTGCAATGTTAGAGGATAAAATGTGAAAGAGTCTTTCTACCTTTTTCGGAGTTGAAGCCTTTGAAAAAACGGATGAGTTTGCTTCTGTTGGCACACAGTATGTTGATGATATCAGTAGGCTTGTTCTGGTTTGCCACAAAGAGCTGCAGAGAAGGTAACTGATTAGTGCACAATTTGATTGAATAACAAGTGGTGTGGGTGTGGATTTGTCTAGTTTGAGGTGAAATTCTCACCTTGAAGACATGGAATGCATCCATCTGTATGCACTTGTGTGTTTCCTGCATGAAAACACAGAACCAGCAAGATTAGGATGTCTTCTTGAATCAAGAAATTCAGGAACTCAACACTTCAACTACTATTTGTGATACTGTATAGAATTTGGAGTATCAAGATAAAGAAATTCTCATCTTGAGGTGAAAAGAAATAGTGGTGAAAGGAATATTACCCTCAGGAGATTCATTAGAACTATCATATTGTCCTTCGAGCTGACATAGAGTATCATGGTTGGAGAATTCGATCTTTCAAGCAAGATGTCTCCTAGAAGCTGAAAGGAAAGAGTTATCATTAGTCTCAATGTTGTTCAAATATGATCATCTTAAAATTTGAGGTATATTTGAGTGCATCAGCTTTCAAATTGTTGCATGCTCTTGACTTCAAAATGTGATCATCTTAGAATTTGATGTATATATGAGTGCAAGAGCTCGTTCAGTTGTTCGTAGTTCGTACCTTGACAGCAAATCGACGGGTCATGTAGTTTGAAGATTCCAACAACTTTGAGTTAAATTCGGCAAAAAACTAAGAAGCAAGAAATCAGGAAAAATTACAAGGTTATAATCTGCAAAAGATATTAAAACTTGGGGGAACTTTCTTCAAGAAAAGGAAGCAAGAAGCTTAGTTTCTACTTCACATTCAAATGCATGACTACAGAGGAATTATAAAACCATACCCAAGAATAATTCTCAGTGAGAAAATCTGCAACGGTGGACTTATGCCTTGTCATAAGCTCCTGCAATATATCACATTTCACAGAAAGTATTACTATCGTTCATTCATTAGAAAACTATTTAAAGCTCTTCCCCTAGAGATATAAGAATACAATGAACATAATCCTAAAGCAAATAGATTCCTTGTCTCAGTATCATCGAAGTTTAAAGTTTTCGAAAATGGATAACCTTAAATGTAGCAGCAGCATCCGAAGCAACATCGAAATTTGGAAGCTGAATGTAGTCAAAAAACTTCTTCATATGAGCTGACTGCAAAACGTAACTGCCGGCAAAAGAAAGATCAAGAGTTCATGGCAAATATGAGAGAAAGAGTGAATCTATGTGTAGATGAATAAGGCTGAGACCATGGCAAGAAATTATAAGAACAGATTGTGCACGGCTATAATATCTTACCTAGCAACCACCTGATGTCGAATGCACTCCTTTAGCATTCCTCCGTAGTGCAGAGCAAGGGCTTGATCATCGTACCTGTCGAAAATTTGATGTGAAACCAACATTTTACATATACTAGAAAAGAAGAAAAAAAAAATGAGAAACTCAAATCATATCAATCAGCAATAACAAAAGGATTGGCTCACCCAGTAATCATAACGTCCAAAAGATCAAGATTTTCTTCCAAGTATTGAGAAGCAATCAATCTTGAGTTAACCGTTTGCCTCTGCAAATTCGCAATTACTCTAGTAGCATCCTTGCGGGCCTTCACAACAAAAGCATGTCGCTACCATTAGAAAATTCAAACCAAAAAAGAAAAAGGGCTGTTCTTGGAGCAAGAGAAACACCTCGAAGTTTATTTTAGGGAGGCAGCGAATGAGTAGACGCATAGTGTCATCCGCGAAGAACTCTTGAGTGACTTGTGCACAAGCTTCTGCAACAGGCTCTGATTCTTCGAGTCCGTATAGAATCGATTTCAGCTCCCTGATATCGGAATCCAATTGCTCCAACTGCAGCCAAAATACTCCATATATCAAAATTCAGCCGCAATTTCAATTTTTCACCAGGAATACAATTTTCAATTTTTCTAATTTTCACCACAATCATAAAGCCCATGGTGAATCAAACAAGTAAAATCACGAAAGCATATATAGATTGAGGGGAATGGGGAACGAACCTTGTCAGCGTGCTTAGGGCTGTCATCCTCGGATTCGGAATCGACGTAGACGAGCAGCCTCCTCGCATCGCGCACGATGTCGGCGGGAGCCCTAGGTTTCTTCGACTTGAATAGATTCTTCATGGAATTGCTGCGCAGAACTCTGGGAACAAGCTTCTTCAAGCTCATCGCAGAGTTGGCCTTCCTCATACCCGTCTCCTCCTTCATGGCGTTCGGCATCTCCTTCCCCTGAAACACGTCTCGGGGGAGTGAGATCCCCCTGGATTAAGGGTTTCCAAATACCACTCAAAGACGACGACTCTTTTCCCTCCTCCTCTTTCTTCTTCTTCTTCTCTTTTTCTACAAATTTTCCCACTCCTTCTCCGAGTTGTGATTATGGGTCAAGAGGCGGCATGGTAAAGTATAGAAGGGATCGATGATGGAATCGTGAGGAGGAGCGACGCCATTTCTTCACCCCAGATATGGAAAAGCTAACAGAGAGTTCCGACTTTGTAGGAGCGAATAAGGTTTGTTTCGATTTATTCTCCTTTTTTTTTTATCACAATATCATATCTGAAATTATTTCTATTTCCTTATTTAAATTTGAAATTGAAAAAAAAAAACATATATCTTCAATTTGTTTAGTATTATTTCAATTTTGCATTTTTTAAAGGTTTTGAAACGTATAAATAAAAACAAATATAAATAAAAGTACTGCAAATGGATATTGATATATTCATTGTATTATATGACATAATTTATTGAAATATAATATCATAATCAAATAGTAATAATATTTAAAAAATAGGGTTCCTTTCCATAGCTCACATGCATGCAGATAACGTAGTGGAGTATTATCTTACTTTCTTTTCTTACGAAAGGTTACTATTTATGTTTGAAATAAGAGCATTTTTTATTAATTCATATTTTCTGATTATATTTTTTGTTTATGATGTAATTTAATGTTAATTAATGAAAAATAACCCAAAAGGAAAATAGTGAAATTATGGTGGCTATTTTTACTAGATGATTATGTATTATAAAATGAGCAGCATAGATAGAAGATGAAATTACACTATAGTCTTATTCCAAATTAATTTAAGCCCAAAGGTGAAACCCCAACCCAACTCATGATTTTAAATTAATTTAGGCCCAATCAACGAAGGCCTAAATCGTAATTTCATTCCAAATTAAGAGAAATTAAGAAAAGCAAAATTTAAATTAAGCTGCGGCGGCCTTCACTTTCTCGATCAAGTCGGCGGCGTCCTGCACGGTGGCGATGGCCTCAGCGCCGCCCTCTCCGACGGAGACGCCAAACTTCTCCTCCAGCGCCATCATAATCTCCACCGTGTCCAGAGAATCGGCGCCGAGGTCTGCGAATTTGGTCTGCGGCGTCACCGTGCACTCCTCCACCGACAGCTGCTTCGCGATCGTGCTCTGCACCACCTGCAGCGTCTCCGGCTGCGCCGATGCGCACGAAACCCTAAACTCCCGCCCCTTCCTCGTTACGGGGGTTTGGCTCAATTTTGGCGCCAATTTCATGCCCACCGCCCTCGCGGAGGTGCTGAATGCGGCGGAGGCGGGCCTGGCGCCGGAATTGGAGCCGCGGCGGATGGCGCAGGCGGGAGGAGGGGCTTGCACGGTGGAGGCGATGGAAGCCATTGCAAGGTTAGTGAGAGTTTGAGTAGTATATTATAGTATTGTATAAATGGTGTGGTTATGTTGGAGATTAATAGAAAGGATTGTGTGTATTTAAAGAGGGGATTAACGTTGATAACTAAGTGAATGGGGTGTCTTGTTCATTGTGGGGAGTGATAATGGCAATGGAGTTTTATAGGACAGTGGTGTAGTTTCTGTATTTTCGTTTTTGTTGTTTGTTTTGTAATAATGATTTGGTGGTGTTGTTTTTATGTGGCCGTCCATTGCAATGCAAATTGGGAGAGTAAATCAGTGAACTAGTAATATACAACCCTAAATCTTGAATTATATGTCATTAGTGCTAATCACTACACAATTTCATAATCAAAATTTCTACAACAATAATCTTTTCATAGGATTAAAGAATGACTTGGTTACCTTCTTCTAGAGAGAAATAATTGTAAAGATAACATTAAGTGCAAGAAAAGAGGGCAGGTAATATGTACAGTTAACTTGTTAGTATGAGCTTCACCATATTCTTTTTTATCTATAACAAAAACCATGACTCGTTCATACATTTATTGCACACAATCTACACCAATAAACTTTGTGTAGTCTCGATTTATCAAAAATTGTATACAAAGCCATAAAAAACGATTTTAATTGGGAAGTTCAATGCTTGATAATTTTCATGGCTATTCGATCATATTTAATTTATATATTTTTACATAAAATTTTAAAAATCGCACCAATTTAATATTGAATGCTAGTCCAACCCACACTCATTTTTATACAGTATATCTATATCCATTGTTGTAGTATTGATTGATGGCTGCAATTGTCAAAATTAAATGAAGTGCAAGAAAAGAAGGTAAATATAATTCTATATATTTAACTTGCTACACTGAGCTTCATCTTATTCTTACTATATTCGTACGCTCATGACTTATCCTTAGCTGCATTGGAAAAGTCTCCATTTTCCATCTATATATCGTGTGAGATCACACACCATATTCCTCACAACTCAAAAATGGCTTCCAAAAGCATACTTCTCATTGGCCTTCTCTTCGCCATAGTCCTCGTCACCTCTTCCGACGTCGTTTCAGCTGCTCGTACCGATCCTGCTGCAGCGGCCGAGACTAGTAAGTGTCCATTTACCTAATGTCATGATACATAATTTGGAATAGCTTCATTTCAAAGCTGCAAATGTATTTAATTTGTGAGACTGATTAGTTAGTGGGGTAAAATGTATGAACAGAAATGGGGGTGGAGGCAGATCACGGCGGGCACCACCACGGGTGCCATCACTGCCACGGCGGCAGCGAGAGTAGCAAGACAAGTGATGAAGAAGAAGATGGGCGTGGTGGGCATGGGATGCGCCACCACTAGTACTGGACAAATCTATATTACTGCTGCATTCCCTTTTTAACTATATATGTATGTGTGCTAATATGCTGTGCTTTCAAAGTTTGAACTCTCCTCTTGCTTGAAATGTGTGTGTGTGTGTGGTGTTGAAATTAAATAATCTCAGCTTCTGTGTGCATGGCTGCTTCTGAACTGAGCTTGTGATTTCTTCTTGGTTTTATATTCATGTCTTTGTGGATTTCTTTCTTGTGTATGAAATATGCAATATTGGAATCTTCTTTTATTTTATTTTTTCTCTCACAAATTCCTAAATTCACGATTTCACTTTTTCTACAAAGAGATGGTTGGATTTGGAGTATATAATTGATAAGAATCATACTATAATCACTTTTTCAAATTATCTCATTTTTCTAGTATAATTTTTCTTTTTATCTTTCTTAAAAATTGTATTCATTTATATGTCCTCCTTAATTACTTCTATTTGAGTGATTAACAAGGGAAAATAAAAAAGAATTATAGATAAAAAAAAAAACTAAAAACTTAAGAGGAATATTTCTTATTATAACTTGTAAATTAATTTTTCAAAACAAACAACTTTTAAGAAAATTAAAGAACAAATTATGAAATTAATAATTATACTCTTTATCGTAATCATTCACACACTAGTGAGTAAGAAGGATATAAAAAGTGTAATTACTCAAAAAACTATACAAAAGAGAGAATTATAAATAGTGTACTTTTTTTTAATATATTGATAATTAACCAGACCACACCTAATAAAATTGCAGAACATGATGTTCTAGAACAAACATCAATACACGTTCATTCAGAAACATCAAAGCAAATCCAACACATCATTTGAAAAAAGAAGATTGGCCAAAAATAGCAACAATAACTACCGAATTATTGCCAACGGATTTAGTAATCGTATACAACATGAATGAGAATCTACCCCAATTTGGGGCCGACTTTTACAAGTGAAATGGAATTATTGAACACACGTTTCACCCAATATAGTTAGAAATTCAAAATCAAATTAAATTTTATTGCAAGAATTTAAGAATATATATAATTCCTTCATCTTCTCTCTGGTTGTAAACGAATCAAATAGTTTTGGTTCGATTCGAATTTAGTGATTTGAATTTGAATATATTGATTCGATATTCGTAAATATATAAATAATATATTTATATATATAAACATATAAAAATATGTTTACATATAATTGTTTAAATATAAAGCCTATTTTGTATATTAAAAAATAAATTTCAATATATCCTTTTATTTTTGTTGTAAAATTTTGAATTATATCAAATTTTAAATTTAATATTTTTAAAATTATTATTTAATATATTAAAAAATAAAATCAAATAATTCCAATTCGATATTCGAATATTTTTTAACAAATCGATGCATTTACAATAATATTCGATTCGATTCGTTTACAACAATATTCGATTCGATCCGTTTACGACCCTAATCTTCTCCATCAAAACCTCCCCTGCAAAACACAACTCCTCAATCACTCTCACATCAGAGCCGTCCCTCATCAATGGCGGAAAGAAGAGCCAGAAGCTCGTCGCTATCACAAAACCAACCGTCAGCGGCCCCGTCACGAACCACGGCAACCGCCGCCGCCACTTCATCTTCCCCAGCCACGCCTCCGCCACCACGCAACCGCCGTGAAGCACGAAGAACATCGTCATCTCCCACGACGGCGTGCCCCGAGCTATGTACCAGAACAGCAGCTCGTGCATGAGTCCGGAGACAAGGAAGGCCGCCGCCACTCCTATCATCGCCGCCGACTCTCTCCCCACCACCGTCGCCGCCGTAGATCGAACCGGGCGGAACACCGCCTCGCGCAGAATGCCGTTGACCGTGCGGTTCCATCGCTTCCCCCAAAACTCCTGCAGCGACGCCGAGAGGTAGGGCTCGTCGGAGGCCGCCTCCACCTCCATCCCCAGCGCCGCCCGCGCCGCCATACCGGAGAGCTCCACCAGAATCTCGATCATCAGAAACACTAAACAGCAGTACGCCACCAACACCAGAAATGGCGGCAAAATTCCTCTGTACTCGTACAAAATTGAAATCAGCACCGCCGTGATCGGGATCTCAGTTGCCAAATACAGAGGCAATTTCTTCGATTTTTTCGGCCCCGCCGCCGCCTCCGTGGGTTTGAGGTTGAAAGGAAGAGCTGCGGCGGCGATGAAAAGAGGGAGAGATTCGGGGAAATCGGAGGCGAGTGGACCCCGATCGAAGGCCAATAACAGAAGCTTGAAACTGGCGAGCCACGTGATGAAGAAGGCGGCGATGGCCGTGAGGAAGGCGGAGGTGATACAGAGCGGCGCAACTGCGAAGAAGAAGAGTACCGGAGAGAAGGAGATGAGGCGCCATTTGCCGATGGGGAGTCGAGCAGAAACCAGACGGCAGTAGCAGAGGGACCCCACCACCGCCAGCACAACACAGCTTAGATTCTTCACTTCCCCTTCCATTACCATCTTCATCACTCCTTAATTAGGGTTAACAAAAACCCTAAGCTTAGATTAGATCAGAATCTATAGTCAAACAGTGTGAAGAAGAAAGAAAGAAGACGACAAAATTAAGATTCCTTTATTGAACATGTACTACTTAAATCATATTTTTATATAATGACACTACTACAGTGACAAAGTTTAATTAAAATTATGGTATATACTGAAGTGACTGGTATGTATAATTGACTTTACTACAACTAAATAAATATTAGTAGTATAAAAATATGGTATGAGTTTGGTGATGAAGATGGTCCTTCATAACTATATATCAATGTGTTCTAAATTTATATTTTTGTGCATAAATTAAAATTCAAAAAACAGCCCAAAATATTGTGTGCCATCACTATCTCCAATTCCGAAAGGCACTTCGGTTTTTCTTAAATCTTTGAATAAACACCTCATCATCACTAGCAATCAAGATATCATTCACATAGACAAGAGTGCAAAACTGAATATGGTTGTTCTCTTGAAATAATATGGAGTTAGGATTTTTGGCACAAAAACACTTGAACGTGTTTGATCAATGAGATAAGAAACGGTAAGAACAAACTCCTTCAATAACCTTTAGGAACTTGGGACTGGAAAAAGAGACTACGGATAACATTAAGTAGGTGTTGATGTTTACGTTTAAATGGGAAAATAGATTATATTGATTGTCATTGTCACAACAATGATTCTCTTCTTGAATTGAGTGAGAACTTGAGCAAAGAAATCAGCCAAAACAGATGAGACACAACTTTGCATTAAGAAGGTATCTCCAAACAAACCTTGAACAATCACCCACTAGTTGTGACCTTGTACAGTTGGAGGGAAGAAAGGACCCCCCAAACAACACAATGAATAAGATCAAAAACACGAGGAGATAGAGAGGAAGACTATGAAAATCATAACCTCTTGTGTCCAGCAAGGAGACAAACAATACACACTTTATTACAAGGACTCTTCACATGCAAAGTATCATGTAGCAATCTGTTTTTCATAAGAGGGATGACCAAGGCGTTCACACCGAAGGTTAGCAGAGGCAGTGACATTATTAACAGAAGAAGAGGTAGAAGTATCAAGTACATAGAGATTTTCGATATGGTTACCCTTCCCAATTTGCATCCCCGTTGAAACCTCCTGAATAAGACTGAGTTAGAGGAGAATAATGCTTGGGAGACATTAGAAGAAATAAGGGAACTAACAAGAGTAGGTTATATAAGTAAATCTTGGTACATGTAACACTGAATTAAGGGTGAGAAGGGGACTAGCAACGACTGTGCCTATCCGAGAAATAAGCACCTTTAAGTAACTTTAAGAAATAAATGAGTAACTTTGTAATTAAAATTAGAAAAGGTTTATTCTGTGATGTTTCCAAAAGGGTAAATGGCGTTTTGTATGTTACTAATGAAAAAATAAACCTGGTGTAGGTGCCTGAGCAGCTAATTGTAAAGAAAGATATATAAAGCTAATATACAGGCAAAAGGCAAAATGCAGCAGCTAAAGAGTTGCATAATAGTAGTTATAAGTTATAACTAAGTGTCGAAGTGAGATATGGTTAAAGTTCAGTACACAAAGTGAAGAAACTACCTAACTCAATCATTAATCCAACCTGAAGAACTGTGGTGAGGTGGTGGATCGTATGGACCTTGAGCAAAACCTAAACCAGCTTGATTTGGGTGTCGTAGAGGGGGGTGAGGTTCTGGGGTGAATGTAGGGCCCATCCTAGAAGGAAATGGTTCGTCCAAACGAGAAGCGTATCGCTGTGATGTGGGTGCGCTCAATCCCCCATAACTTGACGTAGTAGGCACTATATTACCTAGTCCGTACCGGTGAGAACTCCCACTACCCTGATAAGGAGGAAGTGCAGTGCCTTGATCCCAGCTGTTAGGTTCCATTCTTCCCGGGAAGTGCATTGGTGAATGAAGGTTACTTGCAGATGTTGAAGTATAATCCTGGTTGAAGGTCCCATGATATGCCTGTCCACCACCCATACCGCGTTGAGGGTGCTGTATGCGTGATTGGTGATAACCCTCGTTTATCAATTCACTAATTGGAGCTGGCGAAGTGTAGTCATGGTTAAACCTCCCACTGTATGCCTGTCGTTGGTCGTATGTCTGCACGCCACCCATACTACCCCATTGATCCCCATACTTATTCAACAAATCCCTCACTTCATCATCATCATTTTCTATTCTAGAGTAAGGCTGATGTGTAGAGAAGTTGCTCTGACTGATGTGATGAACTTGTGATGCTTCTCTATTCTGATTCAACGGCTGATACGCCCCCCTTTCAGGCTGCCGGTAATCACCCCTTTCAGAAGGAAAATGAAATGGAGCTTCATGGTGTTCAGCTGGATGAGTTACCATATGATCAGTCATGTATGGCGACTGATGGCGAGAGGCTGAATATTCGCTGGAGGACTGGTCCATATGAAACATGTTGCTTGGTGTTCTATTCTTGTTTCCTTCCCCACCATAACTTTTGGAACTTGGCTCGGAATGATTTTTCACCACAGCGTTACCTTTACCCGCTCCAGTGTTGTTGATGTCGAGTGGCAAATCATCCAGGTGGCTTGAACTTGCTTTCTGCTCCAGATTTCTAGGTGTATTGTTGATGCTGCTCGGCAAGCCTTCCCGGTGGCTCGCAATCTCCTTCTCCTTGCGTTTCTGGTGACTTATAATCTCAGTTTCCTTCTGCTGCAGAATTTTTGCTGTATCTGCAGGTTTATCTTTGACTCTTACATTGTCTTTATCGCTAACAGCCTGTGCTGGATTAGGGTTATGCAACTCATAGGGACTCTCATTCAATCCATAGTTCCTTAAGGCACCAGATTCATGGCCATGCTTTTCAGCGATAGCCCTGTGTTTGTGCGTCCAGTCACCAGAACTCCAGAGATAAAGTACTGGTGCATTTAGATTCCAATCATCAATTTGCTTGTCATTTACATCAACGGACCCAGGAAGGTAAAATGACTGAAACACAAATTTCATTCATTAATAAAATTGATTGGAGACGAGACCAAAAGAAATAAACAGATCATGGGAAAATGACAGGAACTTACTTTGCCAGCCAACATCTGATCATCCTCCCAAATCAGATCATATGGGGGTTTCTTTTTATCTAACCTGATAATGAAAAAAACAAATACAAAATGTAGCTCTATGTATGCACTGATCTTGCAGAGTTCAATTTTTGGACAAAGTAGGATTTCTAAAGAGATCAAAAAAATCATACCGCTGTGTCTCACGAGGCACGATTAGGATTATTAGTTTTGGTTTGAATTCAAGGGCCTTATTGATAAATGTGTTAGCAAGTGAAGCATTCACCCCAAATGGCGGATTCAGCCCCATGATCTGCCCAGACAAATCATATTAGTTGCCAATACATTGATTCGAGGCATTCGAGCACAGAGAAAAGTTGTTCTCACCAACTTCGACCCATCAGGCAGCTCATGTTTTTTAACTCCCATCCAGTCTCTTCGCTCAAAATTAAAATCATTCTACAAAACAAACACAGATATAAAGAGACTCCCGCACATTATGTAAGCAGTGCTGGTAGAAATCCACAATGATCATCTATGATATGAGGGATATACTGCCACATTTTTCAATACCCCCACATACCACCAAGTAGAAGTCAAAATTTTATTTTTAATGTACTTCATCCGTCCTGCTAAAAGCGGCCACAAAGGATCTAACACAGAGTAAGAAATTAAAGTTTTGTGTTCTAAAAAGTAGGAGCTAGATATTTTAAAGGTAAAACTTTTTATTTTTTGGGAAATGACCACTTTTAATGGGGGACAGCCCAATAAGGAAATGTGGTCATTTTTAGCGGGATGGAGGGAGCACTACCGAGTCATCAAGTCATAAAAATAAAACATTCTTACAGAATCCCGTGTGCACTAAGATCACACTTATTTAACCAGATTGATCTGCTAGTTGGATTATTCCTAACCAACCTTCTCAAAAAAGGTAACTTGCACAAGTTGATTTTCAAGCAATGAGGTTGACACCATGGTTGAAAACACATACTAATTGACCAGTTTGATGGGTAGATATTGAAAGATAAGATTATAAATTGGACGCATATATCATGCAGATGATTCTTGGGAAGGTGAAGGGAAATTCTGAGATAGATGATCACTAAAAAAGTCCTTGGCCTCTAGGGATTGCTGAGATTAGGCAATGTCCAAGTTTTCAAAATCATTTTGATACCATTTGCCATTTTCCCATTTAGTTATATACTAGAACACCCAAAAGAATAGTTGACTCTGCATATTAGAGGCACTTTGCAGTTACTGCATGTTGTTTATTATGAATCTATGATAAAGCACCCTAAGAAAACAACCTAAAAAAAGGAAATGGTGAAAACATGTTAACCTTAGCTTGAAGGATATCATAGTTTTTGAATGAGCATTTCTTCTTCATCTCATCAAGCTTCTTTTTCATAATACAGCTGAAGTCATTCGAACCACAACAAAAATCAACTAGCTGAACCAAAAAAACAAAAGAAGTTAGATAAGATCAAAGAAAACACACCCATGTATAAATAAGAACTAAACAAACCATACCACCACCAATAGGGGGCTCTAAAACTCAGGTGAACTACAGAACTTTGAGCTTACTGATTATTCATACTTCACAAGTTTCACGGAAATTGAAAACCCAAACTACAAAAATCTTTTATAAGCCTGACATATAATCATTTTAGTTTGATAAAAGCGTAAGTTAATAAGGTTAAGGTCAGTTCCTAGATAACATGTATGCCCAAAGTCATAAATAGAGATTTGATAACAAATTATTGTTGCAAATGAATATAAGGCATATAAGGGTTTTTCTTTTACTTTTTGGTAGTAAATAAAGTAGATGAGTAGGAAAGGACAAGAAATTTATTACCATATCACCATCTTCAACATACCAATGAAGTAAATCAGCAATCTGTACGGTGAGACAACCACCAACACAGAAATGAAGAAGCCAGTTAGACAGAGGAAAACGTAAATTTCAAACACCATAAGCCAACGAGATATGGAGCACTTATAAAAGGTAGGAATAAAGCAGCCATGCAACAAAATCATACCAAGTTTTACATGATACTAAGAGAGCAACTTGTAGGTTGTCAATAAGAAAAACATAGCCGAAATAAAGGCTTCCAAAAATGCAGATAGAATGTTTCCATATTTCATATTAAGTTTACAAATTAACCCAAAAGGTCTCATAAAGCAAGTTTTATTAGGTAAATCTGTTAATTCTTATTGGAAACAAGTCAATCTGGTGAGCAAGTGGCAGAAAGTGATATTTGCTAGGTAAATCATAGTTCTCCCATATTCCAGATTTCAGAATTCACATATCTGCGGAGTCACGAGCAAAAGAGAGACTAGAAGACTAAACATACTCAATTCAACCATTACTATCCTGACATTTACAATTCACATACATGACCTATAACCATAATTTCCAAAATCCAAGAACGCATTTTCTAGGGCCAATATGAACTCCTTGAGTTACAAGTGAACTACTTCGTAAAGGTCAACAAGAAATTAACGGACCTCCTTCAGTTTATCCATTTTGGTGAAATGACGACCAAAGGATGTATAGCGTGCGCCATACAGAAAAGGAGCAAGATAAACTCTCAGCTTCTCCTGCAAAAACAAACCTATCTCATAATACAAACATGAATCCAATACTACTTGATACTAATTGTATCTCCAGGCTAGGCATGGAATACTCAGAAAACCAAACCAGGTGAGTGGAAATGCAATACTACTTGAAACTAATTGCATCTCCAGGATAGGCATGGAATACTCAGAAAACCAAGCCAGGTGAGTGGAAATGCTACTTATCACATCCAGGTGAGTGGAAATATCAATTTAACAGACACGATAAAGTAAGAAAATCAACCATATCCAGTATATTTCAAACACGAGGAACTTACCCTCCATTTGAACACCTGCTGAAGAAGGTCATTATTACACACTGCTTGGGCGTCTCCAACACTGCCTTCCTCCAATTTCTTTAGCGCAGTACGTACAGCCTGCACTTACTATATATTACTAACTTCCAATAAGACAAGGCAATAAGTATCAACCAGAAAACATTGCACGCACCTGAATAGAACCTTCCACCCTACCCAATGTCACATTCTCTACAAGAAATCTTGAATGTTGCGCATGTGTTGATGGTGGTTTATACCTCTTTCTAACTTCTTCAATTGTTACCGATTTCGATGCATCTTTCATCAAAGTAAGTATTCTACATCAAGCAACACAGAACAGTGAGCTTTTTTTAGTGGTCTCCTGGATAAAGAGGTGTAGTTTGATGACAAACATAGACAGAATAAGTAGACACTAGAGAAGTCCATTACCTTCTTTTTACATCTGCATCAAGTGTAAAAGTATCGTTTGTTCTCATTGCTGTTGGCTTGACCTTCTTGCTTATCTGGCTGTCAGCATGTCTAGTTGCAACACTTCGTGGGTTCACTGGCTTAAAATCTGAACCAGAAAAGGTAGCATATGACCCTTCATCTGAAGAAACCCCGGCTTCAGCATTTGAAGATTGTTTCAACTTCTCATGAGACTTTCTTGTAGCAGCTAATTTCTGCTTTTTAGAAGACGTAGTAGGAAGTTCCTCGAATCTTTTTCTCGTAAGACCAACACCTTTTGAACCACTCTCTTTTTGTTGTTTTCTAGAAATTCTGTTACCAGCATTATCTTCCAAAGCAGAACCTTTTTCCTTAGATAGATTCTTACTTATAATTTTCTTTTTCTCTTGCCGAGGACCGGGGAATACTATATGTTCCCGATGAGGTGTCATCATCTCTTTCTCAATTTCGTGATCTCTGACGAGTAGGATAGTTCAGGTAAATAAGAAATAATAGGGCATAATTGAAAAGGGCAAAGTAAAAAACATTCAAGGGTCTTACAAACAGTAAATCAATATGCGCTTAGGTATCAGACCCTCCCAAGCTCTTTGAATATTTTCACTGTCTGCATCATTTTGTGATGTAATCTCCCTGTTAAAACATTGAAAGACATTGACTTGAGTAAAGATATGAAGATCGATTCCAAAAACATCTCCAGAAGACACTAGAGCACAACCTTGGTTTGCATTTTCTATGATATGCCTTTGGACAACGACGACACACAGCAAATTGCATCTCATCAACTGCCCTATCTTCCAATTCATTACAAACATTGCATTTGTGAATAGGGCATGCAAACGGTTCACCATTCACAATTTTTTTCTCTAGTTCCTCTGCTGCAGCATTATCCCCACGATGCAAAATAGTTGCAACACAATGAGGATGATAGAAGTACCCACAAGCTCCATTAACACAACAAAATACCTGCAGGTAATCAGCCATGGATAACATCTTTGCAATAACCTTTTGTCCATAATACGAAGAAAACAGTGTATTGCCGTCCGAATATAGGAAAGTTATTACGTGTACAACTCTCTAACATGACATGCCAATTGAGAATAGGCAATCCTAATAGAGAACAAACAATATATTTCTTGAAGATAAAAATCCTATACATGCACTACAAAGCTGTGGGTGGTCAATGCAATAAATGTAAGAGAAGATGAAATGTAGGGAGAGCAGTTTGACCATTCTAACCATGTTATATTAGAAAAGGAAATGTGCATCTGGCAAGAAATGATTCATGCTTAGCTTGACTGAAGATGATGACCAAGAAATTTAGAATTACATACCTCAGGATTAGATAATTCATCAGAAGATCCCAATTTTCCACATGCAAAGCATTGGTGCTTTTTATACTTGCAATTGTCACAAATAAAAGGAACATTGTTTATCGCCTGTCAATAAAGTCAGAAACCATCAGAGCTCACCCCTAAAGCAAAAAACTAAATTGAGCAATAGAGAGAGAGAGAGTAAAATCAGAAAACATACTTCTAGATCTTCATCAGTAAATCTCAGAGAGTCACATTTGGATTCTTCGCCATCTTCAACAGTTGCATGGAATGACCTCATGCACTTGCCATCACAGCTGAATTTGCATATTACCAAAACAAAAATAAGAGATGCATTATGCATTTGTATTGCAGGCAGAAAAGTTAGTAATATGTTGATATATAAGTTCTTTCGGATAAGAAAAATAATATCATTTCATGTACCAAAGAAAAAACTTATGTGTTTATAGGTGTGCATTTCTTCTTCTAGCTTATAGTTTTGCATGTGGAGGAGGGAATACGGTAGGGTGATCAAGTATTAGCATGTTTGGCTGCCAAACCAATATTATGAACATAACAATGCAGGTAATGAATGCACAACGGCCAAAATCATAACTTGTAATTTTTTTAACTTCACTTTCAATGCACTATGTAATGTTTTGACATATGGGATCTGATGACTGCGACAGTTCCCTCGAGAGAAAGATGGTATTATGGCATCAACATTTAATTTGATTTAACTGACAAAGGTTACTCTCTTATGCATGATAATTGATGCAGCAAACAGCATGGATACAAAAGCATAGCAACAAGCAAGAGTGAGCATGAGAGTGATACAAAGCTAATATGGCATGATATGGTTTAAGCAAACCAGATAAAGATGCAACTTAGCAGATAAATAGCACATAAGTGATATGACGATCACAATTAACATACAGCAATAAATCACCGCCGTTATCACAAATTGCACAGACAGAATCATAACAATCACTCTCTTCGGAGTCACTATCTTCATTTTCATCAGCATTGTCAACCTCTCTGGAATCACTATTTTCATTTTCATCGTCAGCTTTTTCAGATTCCCCTGGATCCTCCTTTTCATTAACTATGAAGGGAGGCTTTACATCCTGCAAAGCAACATATTTTACATTATTGACTAGCTTCACTATTCACAGTATTGTAGGCTAGGCATAAGCATATTTTATATGTAAAGTGCATTTATGTCAGAGGGAGAGAGAGAACAACCTCATTATACGTTTTCCTCACCCAAGGTTTTTCTGCAAGTAAAGCACTCAAAAGCTGGGATTTTTCCAATTTTGAGTCCCACTTAATGGCTTCTTTAATTAAAGGCATGTGGTTCGTCAGATCATCCAGACAAGGCCTTCTCTCAAACATACTGCATAATAGAAGATAACTTAGAGAAGAGTCACTATATAGAAACTCATGGATTTTGCTACCCACGTCCACTACCCTACTGGGACACATTTAACACATGATTCTGCAGGTTAGGCAGAAGATAAAAAGGTACCATAAAACATTCAGCAGAAACACCTATATTACCTCAAATTGTTCTTAAGAGTATCCCATAAAGCTTTCTTCGGATGTTGAGGATTCCACTTAGCAAAGTGTATCGCATGGAGCGTAACCAGAACCGTTCTGATAATTTCATAATAAGCTGTTCTCGGCTTCAGAAGTTGGATCCAGTTACCCTGTGCTGACAACACTGATATCTCAGGCTTCTCCTTCGGGAGAGCAAACTTCCAAGCGGTAACCTGTAAATATATTTTGCGAAGCCCATTATCTGTTTTCCCACTCAAGTATATCTGTAGCTGCTTTCCATCAGGAGTGTCGCCTCTACTCCAATCCACAGGTAACTTAGCAAATGGAACGGATTCATCATCACACATGAATTCATAATCAGAGACATTGCTCGGAACTACTTCGCCTTCATCATCAGAGGATGCCATCCTTTCCTCCGCTCCCTTCTTCACTCAAACACACTCGTTCACTGGCCAAGCATTTCCGCAAGTTAGCAATCACAACAACTAAAAAATTTCTTGAAACATGAGAATAAAGCCGTCAGAATCTCAACTTAACCAAAACATCGCGGAACAATTCAAACTTAGTCAAAAAATAAAATACGAACTTTGTAATCGAAGAAGTAAAAATTCGACAAGGTTCCCACACACCCCCCCAATTGCCTAACGTACAGAAGCATGAATACGATTCCTAAAATAACACATCGAGATAAAATACTCGTATCGAAAACCAGAAAAGTCACCTTCTTCCCCAATACGAAATCAAATAAGAATATCATGCTTTAAACAAAGAAACCATACAGAAGCGGTACCAATTACCTCTCGTACCAGAGCAAAATCCACCGAAAAATCCGGTATCGATTAAGAAATTCGAATACCACTGTATACTAGGAAAAGAAGGCCCAATTTTTTGTACATGGATGAGTCTGGAAACTGGATATGTGTGTACTTTTTGGCGTATAAATTACTCCACTTTTCCAAGGGTTTATTACTTTATTGTATTTATTCATTTATCCAAATATTTCTACGGTGCAATAGGTAAAATAACCCATTTTTATAAAATAAAAATAAAAAATATTCATTTAAAAATAAAAATAAAAAATATCCACTTTTTACAATAACATGATGAATTTCATCATGTGATCATGTTATTCAAGTTATTTTAAATTTGAATAACATGAACACATGATCAATTTCATCATGCTATTGTAAAAATAACATGAACACATGATCAATTTCATCATACTATTGTAAAAAATAGGTATTTTTTATCTTTTATTTTTAAGTGAGTATTTTTTATTTTTTACTTATCAAAATGGGTATTTTAGCATTTACCCCTATTTCTATTTTCTTTTGCTGAGCTCATAGTAAGGTACAGTTGGGACTTTTGGATACTGATTACGGTTTTCACTTTTCTGTACATTTCTGGAATTTTATATAAATATAGAATGATAGATGTTATGATTTACTTTATTTATATTAGATAAATCATCTTATTTAAATGATATAAATAGAAATAATGGTAATAATATATATAATTGTCCACGACTCAAAATGTACATAATTTAAAGAATTATAATAGTAATTTTATTACATAAAGTTATAATTTTTTCTTATTTTTTCAATTACGATCGATTTTCGATCAAATCGAAATTGATATAGATGTAACATATCATTCTTATATATGTGTATTTTAGAATAACATGTAACCTATTAGGTCCTACGTCATAACATCAACATAAAAATAAAAAAAATAATCACAATACATCCATTTATAGCAGTCTGTTCAAATATGGGAAGAACACTATAAATATGAGAGATGGGATCCCAAGTTATGATGAGAAGAATCCAAAGAAAGGATTTGTCAAAGCATTGTGCAATTCTGCGGCAGCATACTTCAACAAGCCTCTATCAACCCTTTCTCGTGGTAGAAACAGATACTTGTCTCCCTCAACTCTCTCGAAGCCACAGAGCTCAAGAAACTTCACTCCCTCCTCGAATTTTCCAACTCTTTCCTGTTGAAAAGAGGGAAAGAGAATCATCTCTTCAGGAGTTATTGGATTTGAAATATGTAAATTCAGAAAGTGTGTAACCTGGAAAGCAGGATTGCCAATGCGGATCATTCTGAACTTGCCCTCGTCGGGATCCTTGAGCACGTTTTTAACGTAGATGAGGAGGGTTTGAAATGCTCTCATGGCTCGAGTATTGTCATCCTAACATATCAGATGCGGTGATGTTGGAACAGTTCTTTCATGGGAAAGGAATATGAATAGATGGTAGAAGTGGTGTTTTTTCTATATTAAGAGAGTTTGAAATGCTACCTTGTTTCGATGTTTAAGAGATATTAAACATTCCCTCATGCGCTCATGATCAACTGCCAGTGGGTTCTGCGATACAAACGAGTATGTCGCCACGAGTACTGCTAAAAGTATCGAATGGAGTGTGATGGAACTTGAGGATTTCTTACACTTGTTTTTTGTGGTAATTCAGTATTTGCAGGTGCACGAACTTCTTTAGGTAATCCATTCACTCTGCGTCTCTCTAACTACAATAACAGAGATCAGAAAAGCAGGAAATACAGAATTTCATAATCTCAGAAGTCAAGACATTTTGTTGGAGGGCAAATGCAAAGAGCACAGAAATGTAGGAAAGAAAAATCATGAGGCATAATCACCATGCAAGTTAGCACGTGAGGAATAGAATTCCTGTACTAGTGTGACTGGCATGCAAACATTAAACTGTACCTTATCCTGCTGCAGTTTCTGACGAATATTCTCCCGAGCTCTTCTCTCTTCCTCTTTTACTGCTTTCCGCTGTTCTATAATGCTGAAAACCAGTCCGAGGAAATGAAGGATTTTTACTAAGCACCAAACAGTACAAAAGACAAACGCCTAAAGGCTGAAAGTGTATCAAAAATGCAAACCTTTTCCTTCTACTTTCTTCCGCCATCCTTTTAGCCTCTAACAGTTCTTTTCCTGCTCGAATTCTTTCCTTCAAGTGAAAAAAGTATCTTATGAGAGGATACCAAATAAACTGAGCAAAGTAAACCAATTCTTTTGGCAAGTCTGTATTAGTGACCGGATATGCATGCTTACAGTACTCAATAATAATATAATACAGGAATTACTCAATAAACGCATGAATAACAGACATTGGAGAGCTCATTACCTCTTATTGCCTATTTTCTTTATAACCGACAGCTAATAAAAAGATCTAGGACAAGAAGCTTATGTTTCATAGTGTAACATTGAAAGCGATGCAAAATAGTGTATGTGTAAGTGCTAATACTTTAGCATTACATATAGAGAGGTTGTGTGTATTACCTTCTCCCTTTCCATATCTAGTTTCTTCTCTATCTCTGCTCTCTTTTTACGAGCTTGACCCCTAAATTTAGATGAATTACGAAGAAGGGAAATATTCAAATGCAAAAATATATAATACTTCAACGATATAGATATAATGTCACTCCAAAGATTATCAAGATAAAGCAGAGTGTGGAAGGAAAGCAAATATTTGTCATAAAGCAAAACAAACTAACCTAAGCTCTTGTGCTCTCAACTTAACTTGTTCAGACATCTGAATGGAGCGAGATACTTCAATATTTATGTTTTCAAGAACATCAGGTTCCTTAAAATATGAGAAGAAAAAGGTGTGAAATGATGTCATAAGCAAAACGCAAATTGAAGTTTTATAGCATACAGATAAGAAAACTAAACAATCAAATGCGGCTAACTAGTCAACCATTGAAGTTTCATTGCCAGCTGCATCATCCGCATTGTCAACAAGCCAATTTATAGCCTCCTCAATACTTGAATTACCTGGAGAATTTGAAGAGCTTAATTATGAACCAATCACGCATGAAAACACGCAAGCATCATAAGACATGAACATATTCAGCAGGAAACGTAATAATTCGATCCATTCTTCATAATATAAAGGATATATATATATATATATACCAGAAGAAGAAAGAGCCTTTGCAGCCTGTGCCTTGGAGAATCCCATTGTTTCGAGTTCACCAAGCATTCTCTCATCTACTCCCATTCCCAATGCACAAAATTACTCCTACGAAACAATTAAAAAAAAAACAACGCTCAGACACGTGAAATACAATGACATCACTATTCAATCACATGAGATTCTCAATTGACTGATTTAAACCGGCCCTGGAGCCGCAAAAAAAAGTATGTTTCCACAAATAGTTCATCATCGAGATCTCCTAATTTAATTTCTTTCAATGAAAACGTCCAGCGCATAACTGCAGAAGCAATAAACGAATTGACAACTAAAAGTTGCATTGCGAGGGTAGAGAGAGATATCTTACTATGAAGAATCGCAAGCTTGAGAAAACAAATTTCCGCAGGTAGAAAGAATACGCAGCGAAGGATAGTTTTCTAGGAAGGTTTTCCGCCATTGGAAGCATTGAGATTCCGATTCCTTGCCGTAATTCCTAACCCAAATCAACTGATTTCAGTTTCAGCTTCTTCATTTCTCGCAGTTTCTAAATTTAAATCAAAAGTTTGAATTCTTTCCTTTATATACCTATTTAAATTCTTTCCTTTCTAAATTTGCGAGGTAATACGATGCGAAAAAAAAGGAAATTTAAATATTCGTAGATAATTTGATACTCATTTAAAATAGTTATATAGAGTTTAAAGTTTTCACTCATCAAAAACTATAAATTCTTAGATAAGTATCTTGAAGTAGTATTTAATTTATATACAGAATATTTAATATTTATTTTAAAATAAATGTGTATTTTCTTAGGAGGAACTTGAAAAGTGTACAAATTATTGAATTTATTTATAATTGGTCCTGAATTGGAACAAAAATTTTGTATTGCTAAATGTGGTAAAATAAATTAAGATTAAATTTGTGGCATGGATAAAACTCTTTTATCAGATAATCTGCAAAAATCCTGATGATATATGACAAAAATATGTGGAAGAGAAATCTGAGCAATCAGTAAAATGGAAGATTACAAAAAACTCAACACTACTGAATTAGATAAGTGTGTGAGGTTCAACTCAAGTTTCAAATCTAGCTAATTCCCTCTCTTCATGATACATACTCATACATGGGAGGTTGCTTGATGTTGCTGCTGTCATTGAACATAGAATTGCCAAGCAGCAGCAGCACCGGCGACCAACACCACTTTTGCTACTAGCTTATACTTCGTGGAAGACCCCCGAGACTCTGATGGTTTCGGGGGTGCCCATGGCTTCCCTCGCAGCTTAGCTGAGAGTTTTGAGATCAACAATGTTAAGGGGCCTGCTTTGTTTGCACCTGCAACAATAACTCAAGCATGTAGGAGGTGGCATAATGGTAATGGTAAATGCCCAAAGAACTCAGAAGCACAAATCAGCAGAAAAGGTAGTTTGTGTCGATGTTGAAGGAAGCAGAATGGACTAATAATCTCACAAGCCAAAGTGGACTGCAATTTGATATCTCTTGGTGAATATTCGTGTAATCGTATATAAGTAGAGCATGTACCTTTTCCACTTAGAAGCCTTTCTTCCTCTCCCACACGCCTTCTTAGAGCATTTAGGAGTGATCCAAAATATAAAGCAAAGACGGTGCACGTGATTGTTATCACATTGTAAGGCATGCTAAAATCTGGGGTTGTCAAAGGTACAAGGAGCACTTCTGTGTACGAGACAACGGGAACTTGTTCCTAAAGGAGAAGAAATTGTTGTGTAGTTAAGTGAAACCATGCAGAAATAGAAACAGGATGGAGATATCAAAGTTCCTGTGTCAGTTACCTGTAGCTTAAGCAGGATAGGTACTTTCAAGAAATTATCTTGAAAACTCATGTTTGCTACAAAATCAGCAAAGTGTATCACTGCTGACGGAATGTCGAAGCCCTGGTTTGCATCCGGAGGGTATTCATCAATATGTAGAAACCCCTGTTGAAACACCAACAAGAATTAAACACTGAAAAACAATGCTAAAAAGAGTGTCATTAAGTGAACTAAAATAAACTAAATTAAAACTCATAGCTCAGTTACATTGATAAGCAATTTATTGAACTGAATAATAGAGTGACTCAATATAGCTATAGAGTGATATTTATTTCCATAAATAGCAGACAATTCATAAGTATACTTGAAGATAAAGATGATATGAGTGGAGCATACCTTATCAAACTCCAAAGTCAATGCCACTGTATTAACACTACAAGGCAATCTCAAGATCATTTCCATCACTCCAGTGGAAACCTTGTCTTCAGAAGGTGAAACAAGTATTTTTTCTATGTTTTCTATAGAAGGTTGAGGTTCTCCGTCTAAGAACAATTTCAATGTATGATAATAGACCTTGACATACCAAGGTACCATTTGAAAAATGCCCACTCTGCGCCAACATTCATTCTCATTGTAACCACCATATTTTTCTACATTGTTGTTCCTAGTAGATTTCATTGATATGGCTATAGCTCCCCTTTCATTTCCACTTCCTAATAAAAATCGGCTAGCCTGGAAGGGTGCCTGTGGACATGACCAAGCTACAGGAACCTTCCAATTCAATCCCAAATCAAATGGTTTGGATTCATTGTAATCCTCAACCGAAAATTCGTATAGGATAGAGCTCTCCTTCTGCAAGTTCCCAGCTTCTTTTATAACTCTTTTGGGTGGCAGTGATAGTTCAAATAGAGGATTATTGCGCTCATCAATAGCAATCTCATTCTTCGGTGCTTGACTATCTTTTCTTAATTTCTCCACCTCGGATACCAAACTCTGCCCAAATTGCACATACACGTTACTAGAACTTGAAAGAGAGCATTTTTCACTGAGTGACCTGCCAAATAATGAGCTCAACGACCAACTTGGTTGTAATACTTGTCCAGAAAAGGTGTCCGGTCGAAGAACAACTGTAAGTGTTTGTTCAAGCACTATTCCAGTACTCGTCTTAGATGTATCATATTCGTCTGATTTCAAATGCAGCCTCTGAGAATGATAATTACCCCGGTATATTGAAGGCCGATCCATCAATGAAGAAAGCCCAGCTTTGTCTCTGCACGGAAGCAACTTCAACCAGGGTGTGAGATTCTCTGTACAGACAGCTTCACGAGGCAACGTGCCATACCGTAATTTGCCTCCAGACGATCCAAAACTCCACTGAGGTGCAGAGTAACTAGTCGACTGCTCCAAGAAATTGATTGAGGCGCAAAAGAGCCCCGAAAGAGCATGTGTTAAATTCTTCCAAGAATCATCAACTTGATCTTGAGGAACATCAAAAACAGCCCATAATTCTACTCCAGGAGGCTTTGCATTGCTGCTCGAAATCGGGTCAAATCCTCCCCATCTTTCATAGTTCCAGCGTCCTTGCGTGAAGGACAGCTCCATCTCTCGAATTTGGAATTTGTGAACCTGTTCAAAAACAAATCAATTTCACAGGTTGTCCAGATTTGAACAGTTCAAAGTTTCCATTTTCTCATTTAAGCATCCAACTAAACCCCATCACTACATAAACACTAATCAACAAATTCATCGTACTCACAAACTAATTCCCAAAAACTATAGATATAATAAATACACGATAAACAAATAACACACTCATGGAATTCTCCAGATGCAGAATAGTTTAACCTAACAGTATTACCAGCTGGTAAATAGATTTAGGGAAGATGTGATGGTGGCGGCCATATATTCGAAACGGCGGCGCACTGCTTCGGAAGTGAAAATGAGCCAATACTTTCCGATCGGGAAGCGGCCTCAGTAGCAACGCCTCCGTAAACTCTTCATTCAGTTCCTCTACTTTATCCTCCTTCGCTATTGATTCAGATACCAAGAACAGTGCGACAATCAGCAACAAACAGAATTTCAAGCGACTCATTTGATCAGCGTCTCCTCAAACTTTTAACATTTAGCACTAAATTGTTGATTTGAGTGAAAAATGGTAAACAGTTTCTCTGCCATGTGAGCTCCGATCAGAGCTCGACGAAGTGTTCGGAAATTTCTTTTTACCCAATTTCATTCGGAGGTCCGAACCCAGTTTCGTATTTGGGCCAAATCAAAGCTTATTGGGCTCTTATTATTCGTTTAAAGCCCGAATGTATTGTGTTTGGGCCAATTAATGGTGCAATATTTTATATTTGTTGAAATTTTTATTTTAAATATATATGCAAATACTAAAAAAACTAATCGTTCCGTCCATTGAATATCCTTACAGTAATTTGATACAATACGAGTTTTAATCTAATAATTTGATTTTATATAAGAGTGTATTATCAGTTAAATTTATGACCTACATTATTTATTACTTTTAAGTGATTGTATATTGAGTGGAATTCGAGTTTCATTTTATTTATTACTTTTAATTTTAGTTGTGTGTATTGAGTGGTGGATCCACCTGTGTATGAAAAGTTTGGTGTGTGAAAATCTTTTATGGACAAATTAAAATGACAAAATGTAAAACAAAAATGTAATTGGAGATAATATAAATTACAAAATTATGGTAAATAGGTTGATATTATGTTACCTTACATGTGTAGTTGGTGGAAAATATATCTGTTTTGGTTGAACTGCCTTGGCATGATTAATTTTTTATTTTATTTATCAAAACAATATTACTCCTTCCGTCCCGTTAAAAGTGGTCACGTTTCCTTTTGGGATTGTCACATTAAAAGTGGTCACTTTCCTAAAAAGAAAACAATTTTACCTTTAAAATACATTTCTCCTACTTTTTAACACACAAAACTTTATTTTCTTAATCTCCGTGCCCACTTACTTGTGGCCGCTTTTAGCGGGACGGAGGGAGTACTGTATAAATTAGTTAGATTGGTTCAAGTTTACACTTGAGTATATAATTGATCAAACCTACTTCAAATAGCTAATACATAGACATTAGTCACAACCATGAACCAACTTAGAGTAATATTTTTCAATACCAGATAATTTATTAAAAAAACTGCATCGGAATCATTCTAAACTTTAAAAAAATTTAAGTATTACTGTCATAAATAATAAATTTGTTTTTGAACCCTCTTTTAAGGAGTTAGGCAAAGTTGTTTTCATTATCTACTTATCCACTCAATAATTTATACATGCATTTATTGTCACAACAATTTTTAACTAATAATGTCACCTCCCACATAACTACCACATTATTTAATTGGAGAAGATACAAATTAATTATATGCACATTGAAGTGGTATATTAACTTTCACTGTACTTTTAATTATCCTTTAAATGCAGTTTTCAATCACCAAGCCACTGTACTTGTAATTTATTGTGTTGCATCGACAAAAAAGATGTTACCTCATGCAAGTAACTAATAAATATGGTCAAAATATCTGAAGCTAATATAAGGTTTTGGTAATTTAAGAATAAAATAACTTGTTGGGCTTTTATTAAAGTAAACATTGCATTTTGTTGTTTAACCGAACCTCTTATTTAAATTGGTTAACAATGTTACCAAACACCAACCATCCCCAACTACCCCATACTTAGGGGTGTCTGACTGGGGGGTTTTGTATTACTATATCTTGAATTTTATGATGAATTTTAAAAAATCCCAACTTTAACTTAGCAAGCATTCGGACTCGACTCGAATATTTCGTATTGAATACTTATCACTAACACCAATATTGATTGATTAGAGTTATTTTTAAATTAATAAGGTATTTTTCGAATATCGTTGGGTAATTTTGATTTTCGAGTATTCTTAACATAATGTTATTACTATAATAAATAAATATAAATTTGAGTTTTGGGTAATACCAATACTCGAGTATCAGATACTATCCAAATTCAAAATCCTAAAAACCTAAATTTTGTACCCATGCCGACAACCCAAATTCAAGTACAACGATAACCGAAAACTCGATACCCTAACAAACATCCCTATCAACATTCTTTTCCAAATTAACAAATAAATGTGTATAGTATCAAATAATTGCATCTAATATCCAAAATTCGCTAGCAAGATATTCATCTTCAAATCTACATATATCAAACACAAACAACCTCACATGATCCCAAAGGGCAATAACTATTAAAAGTCAAATTTTTACAGGAAGAATATAAGTCGCATGACATATTCTTGTCATTTCAAAAGCGTGCACGCCAATTAAAATCAATATAGGCCACAATTTTTTTAATATTAAGGTATCTAATTTTGTCGAACTGCCGAATTCAAAACTTACATCATTTGTTGCTTTCATCTTCAAATTAATTAAAGGAGATAATACATAACTTAAAAAAAAGTATAATAGTAGTAATTCGAAATCAAATACTAGTAAATTTATCCTATTTATCACTGAATTTTATCCCAATCCCAAAAATTGAAGGACGAGAAAGAAAGAAGGATTCGAACAAGAAGATGATTTTAGGCCATGATCATCAAGATTCAAGAATATTCGTCTTGCTATTTTACCTGGCAGAATGTGATCAGAAGATATCAAGAACTTCAGATATGAGATTATTGCAAAGAGGGCAGTTCCCTCTCTGAAGCCACAGCTCTCGGGAGCACAGCCGGCAAAATGTATGCCCGCAGGGGATGAAAGCCGCACCCTTGTGTCTCACCATGCAAACGCAACAGTTGTCGTATTCCATGCCGCTGCGGACGGCGGTGGAGGTGTCGGCTTTCTCCTCTGTATTGTCTTCGGTTTCGTCCTCATCCATCATGTACGCCGCCGAGCTGTCGTATCCCATTTGCCGATCGTTCTCAGCTAGTAATGCCATTAACGACATCCTCACCGGCTGCTCCGGCGAGCCGTCTCCCTCTACCGGTACTTCCACGGTGGCTGCGCGGCGTTCTTCATCTGTGTTTTCGGTGGTTGTTGACTGTTCGAATCTCCAGCTCGTGCTCTCCGTCGATGGCCTACGGTTTCTGAGCGGAACCGTAACTATCGAATCCGGCTGACTTGACTCACCCGACTCGGTGTTCGAGTTGAGCCGGAAAGAGCGGTGCTGTGCCGCCGGCGGAGACAGGACTGGCCAGGCGGAGCCGCCACCTCTGCCTCGGAGGCGGATCTTGTTCTTCAAATGCCGCCAACGCCTCCGGCTGTCTTCCACCCCGCGTCCGAGACCGGTGGTTTGTTCCTCACGGATAATGTCGAGCAACGTCCGGTTCGACTCAACACGCCGCAGCGGCTCATCAACCGGCGGTGGCAGACCGATTTTGTCGCTGAGAATGGCGCTCAATGTGAGACCAGAAGAGCTGTTACGGACACCTCCGCCGCCGCTACTGGAGGAAGTGCTCTGGTTGAGACGATTCCTCCGATGATCTTCCTCCTCAATTCTCAAAAAATCCCGCAAATTCTGCGCATACATCTTCTCCCCGCCACCGCCCCCACCGACGACGACTTCCATTGCCCTATAACCCAATAGATTTAGGCGCAGAACGCGGACAATTCCTAGAGAGAGAAATAATAAGCAAATACTCTTTTCCTAGATAATCCAAGGATTAGAAGCTTCAGTAATGTGCAAACTCGACGAGATTTCTCGATTTCCTCACAAACTGCATAAAAAAATCAATTCAACCAAACAAATTCCAAAAAACCAAACAACAATAGATTTGCAGAAACACCAAACAAATACAACGAAGCTCAGATCTAAACTCTAAAGCCGGATTTATGCAGAAACAAAACCCCACTCTACAGTAGAAGAATTAACAAAACCACAAACATAGGATACCTTTAAAAATCAAATCAGCACTACAGATCTGAAATGGTGAACAGCTTATATATGCATGCTGAGATTAGAATTCCAGCTCTAGCTAATTATGATGAAATTATGAAAGAGATGGATTAAACCAGTCTCTCCCAATGATGGAGAATCGAGAAAGAGAAAGGAGGAAATGATTTTAATTTTTGGATTGAGAGACAAAAAGGAAGGACAAATATATAAATAGGCTAAATAATTGTAGAGAAGAAATATATAAATAATGAAAAGCATAAGTCAAAAAAGACAAAGAAAGTGTTGAGTAGTGAGAGAGATAATATTTTAAAATTTTAATGATGATAATATATTTTTTTTTTTCAAGCTGAAAAGGTAATTTCTTTTCATTTCCTCTTTTTCTTTTTTACTTTTCTATTTTTCTTTTTCTTTTTATTTTACATGTGGCCTATGATTGGATTGGAATAATGAATGTGGTCTTTTTTATTTTTATTTATTTGTCTATTTTGTTTTACTTTATTATGTTACTATAAGTATTAATAGAATTATTACAATCTAGTTATAAATAGCAAAATCTAATTAAATACAAATATAACTCCCCCCTGTCTCAAAAAATAGGCACAGTGGAATTAAATTATATATTGGATTTTCTATATTTGCTCAGATTATATTGTAAGATCAGAAATAGAATTACTATTATAAAGTTGTGATACAACGCGATGGTTGCTAAGTTTTGATTTTTGAATAAAACTAGGTAAGTGATTGAATTAAATTAATTTTCTTTTTAAGCCAACTAAAATTTGATCTTTTTGGGTATCTATTTTATTGAATAAATTTAAATTAGCGCGAAACAATTATAAAATTAATAAATAAAATAAAATATCAAAACTATGTCGGTGATCAGATATTCATTAATTAACTAGTCAGCAACTTCTGATTGTTCAAATTATTACGAAATCATTTTAAAGTAGAACGTTATAATTTCTGACACAGTTCAGTATTCTACAAATCTATTGATAATCATGGTTTAGAATGAGTTATTACACGTGAGGGAATGTATAATTAAAAAAAAATTAATTATTCATTCAAAAAATATTAACCCTACACATTTATAACTTTTACACTACTTTATACATTCTCTTGAATAATCGTGTCAGAAAAAAAAATATCATGCTTAATAGGATGATGGAATATTACTTAAATTTTTTCTAATAAATTTCAATTTTACACAATAAAACTGAATCATATTATTTTGAATATATTTAGGGCTAAGGGATAAAACTATCCATTTTTATAAAATAAAAAAAAATATTATTTGAAAATAAAGATAATTTTTTTTTATATTATAGGATAATATAATGATTTTTTTTCTTCATATATTCTTGTAATTCAAAGTATTTAATAAATGAATTATATAAGTAGATCATGTGTTCACATGTAAAATGAGAATATTTTATAATCTATTTTATAAATAAGATATATAGTTTTTTTTAATTTAAATCATTTTTATTCTTACTTAATAAAGTTGTTATTTTAACTTTTACGCTATGATATACTTAATTATATATTTTTAGACATAAATAAGAGTTCAGTAAATTTGCTGACGGACTATTATTCCAAATATATTTAAATGTTTTGATTATAGACTTATGGTTATATGTTCGTGTCATGTGTTTGAGGTGTAAGTGTATAACAAACCTTATCGCCAAATACAAATAAAAATTATAATTAATTTGTCAAGTTTAGTTTTGGGCCTTTTGGCTTGACAAATGGAACCTCATCATAGCGGTGTTATGCATTAATGCATAGTTCAAACCTACTACTATTGTTTATTCCTAATCATAATAGGACAGCTAGGACAGCAATAATAAATAACGTATTTGAAAAATAGTGGCATCACATGTGACCTATTCAAATCCATATTTTTTAAACTCCAATTGAGACATAGTTATCTGATTATTATGTAATGAGGATAACATTGTTACTGTATTATTATAACATCATCTTATCTTCTAGTTTATCTAAACTCATCAAAGTTATTGGAGACTTAATTAGAATTAAGGACTCGTTCCATAGTACATGAGTAAAACTAAAGTCTAATTTTATGTTCAATACCATTATAAAGCTGAACTCAAGCTCAAGTTGGATAATATTTGGTTAGTTGATGAATTCGTTTGTTCACAAGTATCTTGACCGATAGCAAACCTTCTATCGAACCAACACACTTATATCAAGATAAAATAACTATTGTTGAAATAATAAATTTGTACAAACTCGATTGAGTTCGTTAATTATATTATCAAATACTAATTTATAAATGAAACCAAGTTCGAATACCCTGATATTCTAACGAGTGAGTTGAACCGAATGCTTAATATTCGGCTTGTTTCACAGTTGCACCCATCATTGCATTAGATTGAACTATCTAACAAGATCTAAAGGTGCAGCTAGACATGAGTGTTGCAACAAAATGATCAAGGTTAGTTTGGTGGGACTCCCCATCTCCAAATTCCTTACCACACAACTTCTGCAGTTCTCTTGCATTTCTGCTAAGCTCTTTCCTCTCTTCACTCTCCAAATCCATAAACCTCTTCACAATCCCACCAATCTCCTCTCTCGTCTTCAACTTCGCCTCATCAAACTCCCTTTCCGAAACCCTCCACCCGATTCTCCAATCTTCGACTATCGCCTTCGCATCGGAAACCTGATCCATGATAATCGGGAAGGCAAGCACCGGCACGCCCGCCAGTACTGCTTCCTTAGTTGAGTTCCATCCACAGTGCGAAAAGAAACCCCCAACCGAGGAGTGGCCGAGCACCCTCAGCTGATCGCACCACTCCACCACTAGCCCATTCTCCCCGGAAACCTCGTTCAGACGAGACGCCTCTCTCCTAGCTACCCACAGGAACCTCACACCACTGCCTTTCAGACCAGCAGCAATCTCATCCATCTGTGCTGTAGAAACATGCAAGAAACTGCCTAGTGAGACGTACAGAACCGAGCTCGGCGGTTGGAGGTCTAGCCACCTCAAGTAGGCATCGGTGGCGGAGATCGTTTTGAAGTGTGCGAGCTTGGCATGTATGGAGGCGGGGCTAATGTTGTAGATGGAGATTGAAGATGCTTGCTTGAGAGCATCAAAGACTTGGGACTCGAGCTCGTAGATAGAAGTGAAAATGAGATGTTTAGAGTTGGAATCATTGGGTAATACTTGCAAGAGCTTTGGGATTGATTCTTGGTTTCTAATGATTAATGGAAGGTCTGCTACACGGGTTGGAGATAGCCCAGGAATGTAGTCCACCACTGCTTCTCCATTCACTATGTATTAAAATAACAATGCTTGAAATAATATGTTATTCTTGTTAAAATAGAGATAGTATTATGTAAAATGAACAAAGAGGAAAATTATGATAAATAATAAATAAGCGCTTATTACAATTTCTCGACAATTTATAGTAATTACTATCATTCTCTGATAATCATAATCCGACATTTCAAATTCAAAGAATATTATGTTATCATCCATTATTCCTCAAGATTAGTATAAACCCTAAGCAACATTAGTCAATATAATATTAATTATATCCAACAATAAATAAAAATATCGGGAAAAAGAAAATAAAACAGATAAAAATGATAAAATAATCTGACCTGACAAATCAACGGGGTAGTGGCCGTTCTGAACCAGAAGGTCAAAATGGTAAAAGACCGTGTACACCGACGCCGACATGGTCCACACGTGAGCCGACGGAATATTCCTTCTGCCGGCGACTTTATGAATCCACGCCATAAACGCGTCGCTGATTATGAAATCCGGCGGCGGCAACGCTCCGCCGTCGAGTAGCCGCTCGAACGGCGCTTCCATTTTGGTCATAACCGCCGCCACGAATCCCTCGAGGTCGTCTCCGCGAACCTTCTCCGATGGCACTACGTTAGGAATGGCGGCAAAGCTGACGTTCGGCGGCTTTCTCTCGGATCCGAGCAGGCCGAGCCATTCTTCCGTTAGGACGACGGTTATAAAGACCTCGGAGCTCCGCTCGGCCACGGCGGTGCAGAGGCTGAGCATGGGGTTGATGTGGCCTCGGCCGGGATAGGGCATCGCCACCACGTGGCAGCTCGGGGTTGGCTGGTGGTCGATCGGAGCCATCGCGATTTGGTAATTAAGCTTTTTTCTTTGATAAGGACTAAGGAGGAGTATATATATAAGACAGGAATTACTTCCAAAAATTCTTACAATCTATTTTAAATTGTGATTTTTCAATTAAGAGAATGAGTAGGCAATTTGTCTCTTGCATTTGCATGTAATGGTTTGAAGTTTCTTTGGAGGAATAATCATAGAACACAGTCAACATTTTGCCTCTATGTATTTCTTTAATGGCAAAAGCTAGCTTTCACAAAATGTATTTGGAAAAATTTGGATCTTTCTTTCTTTTAAAATATGACATCTAACTTTTTACTTGTATTTAATTTTCTTTTAGACATTTGATATCCCGTATTACATTAATAAATATCTAATTTAGTTGTTTGATAAATATCCAGAGCTTGATGTGATGCATATATATCGAATATGAAATAATGATCAAAATGATAAATAAGAGATAATGTAAGCTCGATAAGGTCACATATAGAACGATGATCAAAGCATCTGTGATGAATGGATGACAAGCCATTATAAGGAGCTTTAAAAATATTTTTTCATTAACCCATTAAACGTGATATACTTATTTTAATATACTTTACACGTTATAAAAATTATAAAATTTATATTTTTCTATAAAGTGTAGACATTACTACCTTTATTATTTTTATACTATTTTATATATTTTCCTTAATAATCATTCTCAAAAATTATACCATGCCCTTATTTGAAACCAAGGGAATACTTGTTAATACACATGAAACATAAATGTACATGCAATTTCACAAGCAATAGTTTTTTATGACACCAAATAAATGGAAACTACATGATAGTGCAGTTGTACAATGATTATTGCATTAGATTGAATTATCTAAGAAGCTCTTAAGGTGCAACAAGACATGAGTGTTGTAATAAAGTGATCAAGGTTAGATTGGTGGGACTCTCCATCTCCAAATTCTTTATCACACAACTTCTGCAGTTCTCTTGCATTTCTGCTAAGCTCTTTCCTCTCTTCACTCTCCAAATCCATAAACCTCTTCACAATCCCACCAATCTCCTCTCTCGTCTTCAACTTCGCCTCATCAAACTCCCTTTCCGAAACCCTCCACCCGATTCTCCAATCTTCGACTATCGCCTTCGCATCGGAAACCTGATCCATGATAATCGGGAAGGCGAGCACCGGCACGCCCGCCAGTACTGCTTCCTTAGTCGAGTTCCATCCACAGTGCGAAAAGAAACCCCCAACCGAGGGGTGGCCGAGTACCCTCAGCTGATCGCACCACTCCACCACTAGCCCATTCTCCCCGGAAACCTCGTTCAGACGAGACGCCTCTCGCCTAGCCACCCACAGGAACCTCACACCACTCCCTTTCAGACCAGCAGCAATCTCATCCATCTGTACTGCAGAAACATTCAAGAAACTGCCTAGTGAGACGTACAGAACCGAGCTCGGTGGCTGATGGTCTAGCCACCTCAAGTAGGCATCTGCGGTGGCGTCGGCGGCGGTGGTGGAGATTGTTTGGAAGTGTCTGAGCTTGGCATGGATGGAGGCGGGGCCAATGTTGTAGATTGAGATTGAAGATGCTTGCTTGAGAGCATCAAAGACTTGGGACTCGAGCTCGTAGATGGAAGTGAGAATGAGATGTTTTGAGACGGAATCATTGGGTAATAATTGCACGAGTCTTGGCATTGCTTCTTGGTTTTTAATGAGTAATGGAAGATCTGCTACACGGGTTGGAGATAGCCCAGGAATGTAGTCCACAATTTCTTCTCCATTTACTATCAAAATTGAATTGAAGAATAAAATATTAAATTTTACAATTTTAGATGAAGGAATTAAATAGCCGTTTACCAAAAATAATTTAAATTTTTTTACCGTCAATAAATATAATTTACATAATTTTTTTTTTACAACAATCAAAACTACCACACATATTATATATAATTCTATTTAAAACAGTACTCACTAGTCATTATACACAAATTTATTAAAATCAAAACACATTATTATAAAAACTCTCATTAAATGAAAACGTTAACCATTTGGATGAAGGGAGAAAATATATTCTAATATCTAGTATTATCATAAGTTGTTTTTTAGTGTCATATCTTTTATATTCATAATTAAATTTATTATTTTAATTAATATATTAACAAACATATTATATATATAGATTTTATATTTATGGATTTTAAAAGATAATTAAAATAATATTAAATATTCAAAAATAATTAAAATTAGAAAACAAATAATATATATATATATAATTAATAGTATAGCATAAATTGCCGGATAAAATAAAATATCGACTTCCAATTGATTAAAATAAAAACAAACATTTTATCAACACGCACAAGAGATGAAATCTATAAAAACCAACATATAAAAATGATAAAATAATCTGACCTGACAAATCAACGGGGTAGTGGCCGTTCTGAACCAGAAGGTCAAAATGGTAAAACACCGTGTACACCGTCGCCGACATGGACCACGTGTGAGCCGACGGAATATTCCTTCTGGCGGCGACTTTTTGAACCCACGCCATAAAGGCGTCGCTGATTATGAAATCCGGCGGCGGCAGCCCTCCGCCGTCGAGGAGCCGCTCGAACGGCGCTTCCATTTCGGTCATAACCGCCATGAAGAATCCACGGAGGTCTTCGCCGCGAAACTTCTCCGACGGCACGACGTTAGGAATGGCCGCGAAGCTGATGTTCGACGGCATTTTCTCGGATCCGAGCAGGCCGAGCCATTCTTCCGTTAGGACGATTGTTATAAACACCTCGGAGCTCCGCTCGGCCACGGCGGTGCAGAGACTGAGCATGGAGTTGACGTGGCCGCGGCCGGGGAAGGGCATCGCCGCCACGTGGCAGCACGGGGTTGGCCGATGGTCGACCGAAGCCATCTCCATTAATTGGTACTACGCTTTTCTTTGAGATAGTATAAATAGAGAGAGATAAATAATAGTGAAAAATTTATAGATATTCAAATTTTATTTATTTTATAAGCGCTAATAATTTAAATATTAGTAGTATTAAGTTTGTGTTATTATTATTTTTTTAATAACATTTAATAATTTATATTATTAAGTTTTTGGTTATTATTTATGTTTCATCATTATTTTTTTAATTATTTTATGATGTTAACACAATTGAAAACGAGATATAATAAAATCATAATCGTCAACTTCAAAATCAAATCATGAAAATTTGAAAATCATGCCGTGAGCCTCACAACTTCGATCTTAATATTCAGTGTCACTAATTAAAACAAAAGGAGTGAGCCAACAATTTGTCTAGACATGAATTGTCTTTTGCATTTGCATTTGATGTTGTTGGTTTTCTTTGGATAAAAATTTATAGAACAAAGTCAGCATTTTGCCTCTACTTCAGTCTATAGTGTCTCTTTAATGGCAAAAGCTATATTTGACCAGGTGTATTTGGTAATTTTTGGATCTTATTTCTTTTAATATAGGCCATCAACTTCTTACCTACTCTTTTACATTTTCAACCTTTGATTTAATGTTGTTGGATGTTGCAAAATCTTGAAATTTGAGTAATTTAATGTTTGATTGAGTTTCAAATAAACAACAAAATGAAAGAAAATTAAGAGGATGCCACTTGTACATTCATCGCGGCTTCATTTCTTAAGTTAATTGATTTCGAGGCGATTGTTCAATTTTTCGATCTGCTCTTAAGTACACATGAAGTGATTGTCATTATCATCGTCAGGGATAAAGAGCTCTCCTCAATCAACAGGCTTTGGGGAGTAGGGTGCTAATTGATTTATGCTCAGTTCGGAAAAGGCAATGCAAAGTGGCATTTCGATCATTTATTTCTTTGTGGCACAACCCCCTCCCAAAACACCCCCGCTCATGGGGGACTAGAAAAGGCTTTCGTTTTTCCACCTTCGATCATTGATCATCCTTTGATTCGGATATGCGAAATAAGATTGGAGAAACGGGAGATATTCATGAATAAACTATAATGCTTAAGTGAGATGATTGTATACTATGCATGATGTATTGAATTTTACAATAGATAAAAACGAATGTAATTATTAAAAAATGATAGATTATAAATAGAAAAAAATAAATTAAATGATATATTCTTATTCATGATAACTTAAATCTTTAAATCAAACCATTCCTATATTTAAATTAAATTATAAATATTTGGTTTCACGTAAGTAATAACCATTTAAATAAGCACTTATTTTCAAATGTATAAGAGCTGTTTATTAATGCATTTAGGCCCAAATAAGAATTAAAAAGATCCGGTCCAAATAATAATTATAAAGATCCGGCCCAATTACGTCATTATTTAGCCCACATCCTCGTACGAGGTCGGGCAATGCCCGAAACAATTCATGCATTTTATTTGCAGAGAAATAAAATTAAAATTTAATTAAAAATAAAATAAATTTGCAAATCCTTTTAGAGAGGGAAGGACGAGCACGAAGACGAACAGACATCTAAAGCACCATTTTTTACATTAATTTCACACGCAGAACACACACTGGCACATACATATACGTATGTATATCTATCTACCAACCTCTTTATCCATATTCTTGGAAATGCTTTGATGAATTTTACGTAATCTAGGGCACAGATAGTCTCCTCGCTTTAAGTTGAGGTACCTTGTGCATCAGAAGCGAAACCCTAGGAGCAGGCTCAAAATTCCGAGAGGCCTCACGTTTTATGAGCCCTAGAGTGCAATTCGTTGTTGCCTAATCTTAATTCAGGTAATATTTGCGCGCTCCCACCTTGGGAACCCTAGAATTATGAGCTCTGTTGAAGTTCGTTCGTGCCCTAGAAAATTTCCGCGCGAATTTTGATTGAATTCGTGGTTTAAATTTGGGGGAAACATCATGGGATTGTCGATTACGTGTTCCTATTCATGCATTTTGGTTGAATTGCAGTTAGAGTCTGCGGTGTTGAGTTGTGACATAAAATATGAGCTCCCCAACTATTGGAAAGCAAGTAGTTATGAGTTTTGTCTTGTGCATGAGTTGAATTCTGATTTCTGCATGTGCGTTTATATGTTTCTGGAGCTGTAGTAGTGTGGTTGTGAAGCTTTGTGCTTGAGAGGATGCATATGTGAGGTGCACTTGGAAGTTTTTAGGCGATGCATGTATTTTTTGATCACGTACACATCCTTTTGAGATTATAGTGAATTTGACTGGGCTTATTTGAAGTTAGTGATTCAGCAATGTGCAATATGACCTGATTTAATCCTACCATCATCTTAGTTAGGCAACAACACATGCTCAATTAAGCAACAGTTATAGTACATTAGTTACTTAGTACTTTTCTTCTCATATCTCAGCTCAGTTTTATTGGTGTTCCCAATTCTTTCATATCTATTGATTATTGAGGAAATAATATTCTCATTCTTATTTATTAATCATCTAAATTTCTAGATATACTGTACATACACGATCAGGTTTCTTGCCTCTTTCTTTGTCTCTGCTACTCGTGTGATATGCAGTTTGGCTTCTGGATTTACATGCAACTCTAGATATGAATCTTTATAATACAATCACTGAATCACATCTGATTGTTGAATTTAAAATCATACATGAATTATTAACAATGGAAAAGCGAATGCTTCATTTTCGTTTGTTTTTGTTCTACCTCCACGTCTCTCACTGTTGAGTTGCATTCATAACTTCTATACATGTCTCTTGCTCTTTGTATCCTGTAGTGTATGAGCGATTGACCATTTTTGTTTGTGTATAGGGTCAACTTCTCAAGTTGCTTGGTTTCTCTTGTGCAAACTAGCCTAGGTGTCACATCAATAAATTATTCTGTTCTTATGTATTACTTTCGTTAACTTGCCATTCCATTTCCTCTTTGTTTGATAACAGTTCTTTGTTCTGTTCATGGTAAAAACCATGTTTAGCAATTGAAGTAGGGAATGCATGGGATGTAGTTCAGCTCCTGTTCTTGTAGTCAATGCTGAAGTTGATTCTATGGGAGGTGTTGTTGAGGGCGGAGTTGGAATTACTAACAAGTCTTCTCCGCAAAAAGCAGCAATTGAGAAAGTCGAAGCAGATCTCAGGTAATTCTCTGCTATGCTGTTTTACTTTATACAAGGTCAACTTTGAGATCTCATTATTGGTCATACCATTTTTTGGCCCAACAGGCAAGAATGTGGCGTTCGGGATGAACGGAAAAGAGAATTGGAGTTCCTTGAGAAAGTATGGTTAATAACTTTCTTGCCTTATCTAAATATCCTTTTGCAGAGTGCTTGATTCTTTTATATTTTCAGGGTGGAAACCCATTAGACTATAAGCTTGAGAGCATTGCCTCAGTTAGTGTCCAGTCTACTTCAATTACTGACCAGCATCATGACCAGTTTGTGACCAGGTACCTTTTACAAGATGCATTTGTAAGTATTTAATCTCGTTTCAGATTCTCTTCTTTTGTTTCCTCATATTTTTGCTCTGCATTATAGTGAAGTTAAAGGCAGGCTTGCATTTACGGCATCACCTCATAGAGACTCTGTTGAGAGTAGTGGTAGACCTGGGACAACTCTTTTGGATTCCAATAGTGCTGATAATCTATTGTTATTTGATGCTGAAAATGAATTGGTTGAAGGTGGTAGGAGTTTGTTGCGTAGGAGTAGTGTTTTGCAATCGGAACAACTGTTCCAAATGGACGGGGGTTGTAAAACTCGGGAACATGGAGAATCAGCTACGTTTAGTCTTCCTAGGAAAGCATATAAGAGAAGGAACAGATCCCGGACCAATCGTGATGGAGCTAGGTTGAGTTCAACTGATGTAAATCCTGCTCAGGGGTTTCATGGCACTTCCCTACCTTCTCGTAATGGCGCCAATGATTTTGGAGTAGTATCATCTGATGCAGATAATCAAAACATAATGTCAAATCTGAATTCGAATCGTACAAGTCCAAGTATTGATATCCTTCCTAAATCTGTAGAAATACATGGTCATGATATTGAGTTAGATGAGTTGAAGTCTTCTAAATCAATCAAGGACCAGGTACAAGGTATTCCTGTAGATACTGCATCAGATGTTATTGCTCCAGACACCCTGACTGAAGAAATGACATATGTGGCTATTAAGTGTCGGCCAAGTGCAACTACTACGAAAGTTGAGAATCAACCTGGTTCATGCCTGATGAATGGTTTTGATGGAAAGATAGGAGATGATACAATGATTGACACTCTTCTTAATGGTGCATCCCATGGCACAAAAGTTTTGGATTCTGAATCGTCTTGTACGCAGACCAGTCTGAGTAATGATGAAAATAATGATAATGAATTGTGTACTATAGTGAGAAATCTTGAGCCTAACGGTAATATTGAAATCCAAACCCTACAAGATGGAACCACTGTTTCAGCGAGTGACAAGTTTGCGAAAGAAATGAGAGATACTGAAGGGACTAACAGCTCTGCTTTGGTCAACAAGGAGCATGTTTCTGCTTGTCATAGTGAGCTGGATAAGGATTCTTTACTTCATCCAAATAAAACATTTGATCAAGTGGAATCTTCATTGGAAGAGAAAATGAAAGATCAAGGTGTTAGCAAGGGCATTGAAGCTCATGGTACCACTCCATTAGAGTCTGGGGCGAAACCCACGGTTTTTTTGGTTGACAATCCTGGACAGCCCAAAGAAATCTCTTCTGATATAATACCGCAAGAATCTTCTCATGTCTCAAAATCAGATCATCCTGAAGTTCCATTTTTAAATAGGGCTCCTACTGTTTCTGTTGAGGCTCAATCTTCTGGGCCTGATGCAAAATTGGCAAGCATAATAGATGAAGATTCAATACTGAAAGAAGCACAAATTATAGAGGTTACTCTTAAGTATTTATGTTTGATTTGTCATCTATACGTGCCTGAAGAGTATATTTAATTTTCGGAAAAATTAATCTAATATATTTGTAAATAGGCCAAACGCAAAAGAATCGCAGAATTGTCTGTTGTGACATCTCCAGCTGACATTTACCAGAAATCTCATTGGGATTATGTGCTTGAGGAAATAGCGTGGTTGGCTAACGATTTTGCACAGGTCTGACTTCATTCCTAGCTAGCTCTCAATTCGCAGTGCTGAGATATACATGTTTTGTTGGAAAACTTTTTCTTAAAACTTCTCGAATGTTCATCATCTTAACCGTCATGTATTGCATCATCTCATGTAGGAACGTATTTGGAAGCTAGCTGCTGCATCTCAAATATCTTTCCGAGTTGCTATTGCTTCTCGTTTGAGAAAACAAGAAAGCTATTCTAATTTGGAGGCAAAGAGAGTTGCCCAGTCCTTGGCTAAAGCTGTCATCGGGTTCTGGCAATCCATCAAGTTGCAAGTTCATGTACGGACCTCTGATCTTGTTTACTGTTCATAAGCTTGCAGCAGCTTATTGCTTTTTTCTTTTTTAAACAAAAAGTTTTCTGCCGATATTATGTAGTTCCCCTTTGTTCAAATTTAATGTTTCCTCTCTGACATGACAAATTTTTTGTGTAAGTTATAAAGCCACCATAGATCCCGCCCTAACCACGATTTACTGGCTTTAAACACAGTATAACATTTTTTAATTTGGTGGTTTGCAGGAGACAAACAAAGAACTGGAGCAGCATCACGGAAAGAATGGCGCACTTTCAGTCCGGGCTTATGCAGTCAGATTTTTGGAATGTGATAAACCAAATGTTTTGCCTAACCAAGCAGAAGTGCCGTTAACACCAGATAGAATATCAGACTTTGGAATACTGGATCTATCATGGGAGGATACTTTGACCGAAGTATGAATCATCACCTAATATCTATATATATCTTTCATAAGAATCTTCTCTCTCATTTCTCTCCCCATATGCAAACACGCATCCGGTCTTGCAGATGGTTCTTAAAACTTATCCAAATGCAACTTGCTTGTTTGCTTATTACTATGTTGCCCTATTATCATTTAGGAGAACCTTTTCTACACAGTACCTCCTGCAGCTGTGGAAACATATAGACTGGCAATTGAATCTCATTTGGCTGAGCATGAGGTAAGACTTGTTGCTGAAGCTGTTACTCTTGTTGTTTCTTATTGTTACCTATGTATGAAGTATTCCAATTTGTCTGATTCCTTTATAGTAGATGGGGCGTATACCACATTCTTGCCATCTTTACTCATAGTCTTTTAATGACCTCATATTTTTATAGCCTTTAGGCTGACCTTACTAATGTTCATACCTTCTGAACTATTCTAATTCCCCTCAGAGAATCGGGAGTTCGTTGCAAGAGGAAGTGGAGACATCTGCTTGTGATGCTGCAGCAGGCAAATCTGGTTCAATTTATGCTCTTTTCTGCTTTGGCTTCTTATTTGTTATATGATTGACCGAAATGATTTTTGCTGCAGACTTCGAATCTCATGATAATGTTTATGATGAGGATGAGGGAGAAACGGACATTTATAGCACACCGATGGCCTTCGAAGGTTTCAAATCTTCAAGATATGGCCAAAAGAAGCGGAAACACATGGGGCAAGCATGTAGTGCAAGGCCATACGGAGGTGGCTTTGATCTGTTGCCTATGCAATCTTCAGAAAATAAATTAGTCACTTCGCAATTTGCTATGCTACCAAAACGGCCTGGCAGTAGTATTAATGTTTCAATTCCTACAAAACGTATGCGAACTGCTTCGAGGAGAGTTATTAGTCCTTTTGGTGCAGTAGCACCTGGCATTCAGGTTCCAGTTAAAACAGATGCTTCAAGCTGTGATACCAATTCATTTCAAGATGACCCGAGCACCCTACAAGGTGGATCAGTTATTCCAAATTGTGTAGAAGCTGCATCAGCTGGGGAATTTGAAAAGCAATTACCATTTGACTCAGCTGAAGTATCAACGAGACCTAAGAAGAAGAAGAAGAAAGCAAAGCATCTGGTATACTGTAGCATGCACTGAATTGTATTATTTTCATTTTTGTCAAAGTCTCAAATTCCTGAACTCTACTTTGTCAAATTTTGCAGAATTCCACATATAATCAGAGATGGTCAATTGAGCCGAGCTTTCAAAACGAACAGGTGAATGTTTTTTTTAATCAGTGAATTCAGCTCTTTCTTCCGATTGTAAGTGAAAAGTAGGCCTATTCTTGCATATTGCATGATGAGGCCTTTTGTTTTCATTTTCTTGTTCACGGAATTCTCACTCAAAGCATGTAGATGACCTTGAAAAGTAAAAAAAAGTATGATTTCTGTTTTTGTTGAGGTTAAAACATTGGTTGGTTTAATTATTATAATTTGTCAATGTTGTTGGAGCGTCCCTCGAGAACCATCTAGTCTAACATGATTGTTATGATTACTTCCATTGCAAAGTGTAGACTTCTTTGTCTGGGTACTGATGATGCTTTTATTAAATTGCTTGGCCGTGTGTTTGGTTTCTCGGGATCCTGGTTTTACGTTTTGTGTTTCTATTTTCTCTCATCAGTTTCAAAGGGATCTTTATCAAAAAAGGACCGAGATTCATCCACCTGAATTTAATGGAAATAATGGTAAATGTTGTCATTCTTAATGACATTGGAGTGTTTATAGATACACACTCTACAATCTCTTATGCATTTATATCTCTTATAAAGGGCTACCAGGTCAACCCATTACAAAGAAGCCGAAGCTTATACGACAATCACAAGATAAGTCTTGTGACATCATCCCACCAAATAATCTATCAATTCCTTCCCCAGTTGGCTCCCAGAGTAATATGTCCAATTCAAACAAATTCATTAAAATGCTTGGTGGTCGGGACCGGGGCAGGAAACCTAAGTTGCTTAAGGTATTTGTGAAGATTGTCATCACCCTTATCTCCTTTCACATTTTTTACTTTCTGATACAACAGCATGTAGGAAACCTAAGTTGCTTAAGGTATTTGTGATTTTTTTCAGATGCCTTCTGGGCAATTGGGATCAGGAAGTCCATGGTCGGCTTTTGAAGATCAGGTTTGTTTGATTTGTAGTATATATATATATATATATCCATGTATTAGCATACAAATAAGTTTTATTTGAATCATGAAAAATGTTTGGTTTCTCTTACCTCTAGAGTTATGACAACACAAGTATATTGTGTATTTATATTAGGCCCTTGTTGTCCTGGCACATGACCTCGGGGCCAACTGGGAGCTTGTAAGTGATGCTTTTAACAGCACTTTGCATTTCAAGGTAGGTTTATTCTAAATTTCTCATTTACATCTTTCTCAAAAGGACTTTGAACAGTTATGATTAATTATCTCCTCATTTTATACAATTGTTTCTATAATCAGTACATATTCCGCAAAGCTAAAGAATGCAAAGAGCGCCATATATGCTTGACCGATGGTGATGCGGCTGATAGTGCTGATGATTCTGGGTCCTCTAAACCTTATCAATCCACTTTACCCGGCATTCCAAAGGTAATCTGATTGTGATTTACATGTAATTTCATCTCAGACCCTCTCTTTACCAATCATCTTCTCATCTTATAGCTGGTAACTAGTTATTTTTTTGCATGACATGCAGGGAAGTGCCAGACAGTTGTTCCAACGTTTTCATGGGCCAGAGCAAGAAGAAACCCTCAAGTCTCACTTTGAAAAGATAATTTTGATTGGAAAAAATCAACATTATCGGAAAAATCAGGTATTCCTGTGAATCCCATGCATTTTTGACACAGATCTGAATATGGCTTGAGAAAAAACAGTGTCCTTCATCATGTGAAGTCATCTTTGTTGTCACTTGGCAGTATATTTGTATATTTGAGTGAAATCATTGTCAGATGACGTGATACTGGGTATCTGTAGTTCCATGTTAAACTAAGAACACTAAATCCACATTGAATCATGGCAATTCAATTCATTCTTCCAAATTAGTGCATCGTTTGATGTAATGCATCATGCATGGTTCCTTTTTATTTTGTTTAATTTCCTTGACCTATCAGGATCATGATTTTTTAATTAGTACAATTTCTTTTAAGATTGATGACCAGGATCGAAAGCAGTTTCAGCGACCTCACCACTCTCATGCAATTGCACTATCCCAAGTTTGTCCAAATAATCCAAGTGGGGGCCCCGTTTTAACGTAAGCTAGCCAACTAAGTTTGTTCTATGACTCTCATGTTGACTTTCATATCTCCTGAATATGTATGCTTAAACTGGATACCTTGGTTTGTATGTGATTCTAGAATATTTCTCACATTTTGGAAACCCTTGCTTCTTTGAAGGCCTCTAGACCTGTGTGATGTGAACTTCTCTAGTCCCGACGCAGTTCCTCTTGGGTATCAAGGGGCACTTACTAGTGGATTAGCTATTCCAAATCAGGGTGCTATGGCTCCAACGCTTCCTGCATCTGGTTCCGTTGCTGCATCACAAGGAGCCTCAAATATGATGATTAGCAATAATTTATCATCTTCACCAGCTCCTCTCAACATATCTGACAGGTAAGGACTACGGTTCAAATTTTCTTCGTATGATTCTGTTTTGTAAAGCGACATATCTTTCATTGTTGTGCTAAAGAGATACTAGACGTGGACTTCCCAGGTCTGGGTCATTGCCTGCTGGAGATCATCAGAGGATGCATCTCTACAATCAAATGATAACTGGTAGAAATCTACCACAATCCAGTATCTCTGCTCCTGGAGCTGTTCCAGGAACTGACCGCGGTGCTCATATGCTTTCGAGTGGCAATGGCATGGGTACGACGTCTGTTGCTAACAGAAACATGCCAATAGCAAGGCCTGGTTTGCAAGGAATACCTTCATCACCTATGGTAAATTCCGGCAGTATGGTTTCCCCTGGAGTAGGTGCTGGTCAGGGAAGCCAAATGGCCAGACCTCGTGAAGCTTTGAACATGATTCGGGTTAGCCATTTCTCATAACATTACTGCTTACAGACTTTTTATAATGAAAGTGGTATATGGATATTGATTAAGGGAGCACTTCTCCTAGCTCACATCATATGGTTAGCAGTAGGTTTGAAATATCTAGCATACTTTGCTTTATGTATCCTCCTTCCATAGTTCCCTTATGCTTATAATTGTCGCAATCTTTTAGTGGCGTTGGTGTTAAGATTACATTCATTACCTTACCCAATATCTAGCAAAAATAGCACAGTGATAGTATGACTGCCTGGCACTGGAGTTATTATATAATTGTATCTCTCTGCTTTCCCTTCCATTAATTGTCTGTTACTGGTGTTGCAGCCTGGCCTCAATCAAGATTCACCGAGGCAAATGATGGTATCGGATCTTCAAATGCCTGGAAACAGTCAAGGAGCGTCTCACTTTGGTGGGACAAGTCCCTCTTTTACTAATCAAATGACTTCCCCGCCCGTGTCATCTTATCCTCTAAATCATCAGCCATCCCATCCAATATCTCCACAACAGCCTCAAGCTCTTAGTCCTCATCAACCACAATTCCAAGGACAATTAAATCATGCCCCCAACACCCAGCAGCAAGCATATGCATATCGCTTGGCCAAAGAGAGGCAGCTACAACATCGTTTTCTGCAGCAGCAGCAGCAGCAACAACAATTTTCTGCACCTAATTCATTGATGCCACATGTGCAGCCACAAACTCAACTTCCTGTATCATCGTCTCCAATGCCAAATAGTCCACAAGTACAACTCCAGACATCGTCTCCATTGACATCCACTCCTTCAATGAATGCCATGCCTCAGCAACAGCAGAAGCATCAATTGTCGATTCAAGGAGTCGCACGAAATGCTCAGTCTGGTGGCAGTAAGCCACGACCAAGGCCACAACAGCAGCCTTCGCAGGCTAACAGGCAACATCCTCAGCAGCGGCAGCAGTCACAAGCTCAGCAACAGTCTAAGGTTGTGAAAGGAGTTGGTAGAGGGAATCTGATGATGCATCAGAATGTTTCCACTGATGTTATCATACCAAATGGAGTTTCAACAAATATTGTGAATCAAAGTTTGGAAAAATCAGAACCAGTCACCAACACTATGCAAAGTCAAGGTTTCTATAGTGGTGCAGTGCAAAATTCTGGGCAATCATCAAGGCAATACATGGCTTCACAATCAAATCAAACCCTGCCGCAGCATAAGATGTATTCTGGCCAAATTTCCAAGTCGGTGAAACATCCTCAACTGGTGCCTCAGTCCGATAACAGCAGTCAAAGTCATGTGCCTTCAGTTACTACTCCTGTTTCATCTGTTGCCCAGCAATCTGTGGCTGTTGCTGGGCCGAGCAACCAAGCTTCGTCTCACCAGAAGTTCGGGAATCAAAGTCAATCAGCTCTTCAGAGAATTGGTCAACCAAAAAAATCTCTGGTTTCTAACAGCGCTTCAAATGCAATTCAAGTTGTTTCGCAGCCAAGTGCTCATAAGTGGCACGCTTCGGAACCACAGATGGAAGCGAATGCATTAAATCCACCCAACAACTTGAGTTCCGTGGTCTCTACACAGGCTGATTCAAGTGAGCCTGTGACACAAGCAGGCCAAGGGATTGGCCAGAGACCACTAACAAGCTTGCCCTTAGCTAGTCACGACACTACTGCACAAAGTCAGCAGCAGCAGCAACAATCACAACAGCCTCACTCTCCGGTACCCCAACCTGCACAGCACCAGCAGCCATTGCTGCCGCTGCATTCTCAGCAGCAGGCGCAGCTTCTCCAAGCAGGGAGTGGCAGTTCATATGGAAGGACGAGTGATACTAGACTGGAATGAAGGCCACCCAACAAATAGGTGTGACGAAGATTCTCATGCTCATATTGGGTGAACATGCCCTCTGGATAGCCGTGTACATGTTTGTTGTCTAGGTAAATAATCAATTTCAGTTCATTTATACATGAATCTTAAATTTTCAACTAACAAACAATGCACAAAAATCTGATAATATTTCTATTTTCCATTTGCTCTTTCTAGAAAATGAGAAATACATTATTGGCCTTGACCTTTTCATTAGTTCCATAACTATTTTCATGTCTCCGTAACTGCGTTTTGTTGCATTTTGTGCAGAGAACTTATGGTAGGAAAGGGCATTAAAAGATGATCGCTGATCGATGGTAAGACTTCTCCACAAATAGAAAAGATGCTCATCAATCAAATTCTTGTTAGTATGCTGTATATTATTTAACCTTTGTACTAGTTTATAAGGAGGATTGAGACAAATATAGATAGGTGTACAGTGTCTCTCACATCTCCTTTAGGGTGCAGCTTACTCACCGATTAATTTTTCAAGCTCGTCTGATGAGCTAGTGTTCGTTAGACGCCTGTGTAGATCAGTCATGTATTATTGGCCGAAAGCTTAGGAGCTCGCTAGTATTGAATATATGGCCAAAGGCTATGGAATTTTGTGAATATTAGGCTCTCTTTGTGTACACTAGCCAGAAATTGTTAAAATAGTGATCCTCACTTTTTATCTTCCCATGCAGTTTCTGCAAATTCCCACGAACAAAACTGATTAATGTAGCCTTCGCTTTATCGTGTAACTTTGGATTCATACCAGTGGAAAGGTGTTGTGTGAGTCGTTCGGATCGATTCATACTAGGTAATAATTTTTGTAAAACACAAAATTTAACTCTTTTAATCTCAGTGTTGATCAAAAAAGAAATAAGTGATTTTGTTTCATCCCCAAGACTCATTTTTGTACGTTCATTTTTATCCCGAAATAATGAGTTTGAGTCCGGATTGACATTTTGGATGCTGCTATTAAAATAGCCCTTTTAGCTATATTTTCGGTTACTCCAATCATTTCATATAGTATTTTTCGTGCTGGTTTAACAACAGCTACGCAATATTCAGGGGATCCTTTCCCTGAATCCTTTCGTGTTTCGATTTTTTTGTGGTCACTTTTAAGGGGGACAAAATATTTAATTATCTTGTTCAAAGCTAACAAGTTCATATGAGCTAATATTAACTCTAGATCTAAACAATCAATGGTTAGTTATGTTCAATCAAATAGCATACGAGTAGTTCTTACAACGTACCTATAAATACCCTTTATCTAGTACATAAAATTAAGTAAATTAATGAATGAACCAAGTACAATATCTTTAATGTAATAATTATTTTAAAAATTTATATATTTGACAATCTACCTATATAAAATATAGATATTTTTATATAAAATATAATTAAAATATCGATGATTCACAACATAAATGGAATATTTATCTATCTTAAGGTTGAAAAATGTATGTAAAAAGATCGGGATTCTTTTGTGGCGGAGGTGGCGGTGGCGCGTTGTAACTGGGCTCTCCCACTTGAAATGTTAGTGGTGGTGATGCCGGTCGCTCAGGCGCTGGTGCTGAGGCCGAGGCCGGAGACTTAGCCGGGGCCTGAGCCTTAGCTGGGGCCGGAGCTGGAGCCTTCGATTTCGATTGCTTCTTTTTTGAAAACATTTTTTATGAATATTGTTGAAGGTTAATTTCTTGATATTTATACTTTAGTTTTTGCATGTGAGTGGAAATGTAATATTTAATGCAAAGGATATTGCAAATAGAATGGCATTAATTGGATGCATGTGGAGTGAATATTTATTTACTAGTAGTATAATACTTATTTCTCCCATTAATAACGATCCATATTCGTTTTTGGAACGTTCTATTAATAATGATTTATTTTTTTAAGTAAAAATTAACTTACAAGTATTTATTAATTTTCGTATAATACACATTAACTAATATAATATCGTGTTCACCAATGATATCAATTTATTGTTATACACATCTTCATTAACTAATATAATATGTACAAATTAAAATTTCATATACTAATAAAATGTGAAACTTACATAATAAGGTCTAATAAATGTTGTATATAACCTTCATTCTTTTTGAAGTGTCTCATTTCAATATTTTTGTTGTTTAATATGTGCTTTATTTCAAAATTCTAGATTAAATTATGACATTTCTCTCCTTTTTTTATCATGGATTAATACATTTTTTATAATTTAAAAATAACATGTATGAATGCATTTATCAAGTGCCAATAAAATAAATTTATAATATTATATATAAAAATTTATATAATTACTTGATATGTGTAATAAGATTGAATATATATGACACTTAAATAGAATTGAGGAACTATATATACTCCTACTAATAATTCAGTAGTTATTAAGTAAATGCTACCATTTGTTACTATATTAATATATCCTATTTAATGATACATATTACATCGCTAATAACAATTACAAAACGTAATGCGAGTGCTTAATATAAAAAATTAATGTCAGAAGATATTAAGAGTTTTTTCATTTAAATTATTATGAAAAAATTAATTAGAAAAAAAATAAATTCTCAACGATATATGCTTGTATTGGTCGTGTACATCCCATAAATTATTAAAAAAAAAACTAGTCGATATAAATTTATTTTAATCGCATAAATTCATTTTATGGCAGTTTGTGCCCAAATATATAATTATGTAATTGCAAGACTCATAGATTGAGATGTGTTACGATTTAAATTCCGGTTGTAAGCTTTCGAGGTTATTTTATTATCATATTATTATATGTATTTAAATAAATTCCAACTTCACCAAATTAAGAATCATTATACATATTTTATCTTATTAAGTAACTTATGAGTTTCCTTCAAAATATATACAGATAGGTTTTAGATAAGAAAAAATTGAGAAAATATTACAATAATTCGTATTAATAAATTAATAGTTGTAATATTTTTTTAAAATTAACTTTAACTTAAAAAAATACATTTTTATAATATTGGAAAATATTTAAATTAATTTAAATATATTTAAGAGTTGTTGATACGTGTGTAATTTTTTTTTTCTTTTTACAATAAAATAAGAAACGTAAAATATACACTACAGACATGATGGACATTCTTTTAAACATATATATAATAATATAATTAACCTATAATTGTATATATAGTTTTGTAATAATCATCATACATATAAAATAAAAAAATCATATCATTACTGATAGGATATGGCCCATCAATAAATAGGATATGGCCCATCAATAAGGCCCAATGCCCAGAAGCAGCTCGGCGGCCCAACACCTCGGCCCATCAAGAGCAGCTCGGCTGGCCCAATAGCACGGCCCACTTACTATAAATAGCCATAAACCGACTCTCTCATCTATAAATACTAGATGATAGTTAAATTAGAGGGGGACGGAAATCACTTTCTGTAATCTAGACATCAGCTCTCATCTAATTCATAATAAACAAGCTCCCTTCTCCGTGGACGTAGACTTCATTAAAAGTCGAACCACGTAAACCTCGTCTCGTTTACTTTCAAATCATTGTGCAAATCTCACTTCGAAAATCGGCGATCGATCACTGGCGCCGTCTGTGGGAAACGAAGTAAATTTTGTGTCCGATCACTATTTCCGAAGTGAAAACACAATGGTTAGATCCACCCGATCTACTGCCATAGCTGCTGCTGCTAAAGGAAAGCAAAACGAGGATGAGATACCTCGTAATCCACCTCGTCCATCTACTAACGAAGGGGAGGGACACTATGCTCGATCTGCCAGGCAGGCCACGAACCGCCGAACTCCCGAAGGGCATGTAGAAGATGTCCTTTCTCACCGAGCTGATGACTCCGTTAGCAGTAGAAGATTGAATCAAAACCATCAAGGGAATGCCACACTTCAACCTCTGCTCGGCCATGCGCTCAAAGCATATCTAGACCTCCACGAGCAAGATTTCCTCCAATTCGCCGAACAGCATCAACAACGAGGTCAGTGCGAAGAGGATAAAGCAGGTCCATCACAGCGACCCCAGGCTTCGGAGCAAATCGCCGATGAGAGAGATGACGAAGTCCCCCAAAGACTGCATAATCGCCGAGGTAACATTATTTCACCTCGGCGAGGCTCAACATCACCTCGTCAAAACGTCGACCATTATCGACGTGACGAGGAGCACCGAAGAAAGACTCCACCTCGTCAAAACGTCGACCATTACCGACGTGACGAGGAACACCGAAGAGAGAAGACGCCACCTCGTCGAAACGTCGACTATTCTCGACGTGACGAGGACGACCACCGAGAGGGAAGATTCACTGTTTACAGCAGAATCATTACCCCCTTCACCAACAAAATCCTCTACACACCACTCCCTTCAGCATACAGGGTCCCACCAATCAAACCCTACAACGGTTCTTGCGACCCGAGCAACTTTCTGTCGCAATATCAATATAATATGCTGAACCAGGGATTGGCCGAGGACGTTTATATGTGCAAAGTTTTCCCCGAACTGTTGGTGGACAATGCACGGAAGTGGTTTGACAATCTTCCTCGTAGCAGCATAGGGTCGTACGCCGACCTTCTAGATGCCTTCGAGAGGCGTTTCTTCCAAAAAGCCGAAGCAAAAATGAGTTCGGCCCAACTCCTTACCCTAAAACAAGGACAAGGAGAATCTATTAGCGACTTCCTAGCTCGGTTCTACAATGAGAGCCTCAAGGTCGATCGCCTTTCCGACGATGTCCTCATTTCGGCGTTCCAAAACGCCATTCACTCCGGCACACTTTTCAGGGAGCTCGTTAAAGAGCGCCCCCAAACCTCCAGACAGCTGTGGAGGATTGTTGACGCGTTTGCCGAAGCGGATGAGGCGGACAGGAAGAAACGAGCCACTGACCGACCTGAAGGTCAGGATAAAAAGAGAAGAGAAGAACGAGCTGATCAAGGGCAACATCGACGAGGTGCTCTTGAAAGAATCCAACGAGGTCCATTAGCATCTCGCCTTGGACCTCGGCATAATCCAGAGCAAGATCGGATCGCTCCGCTGAACCGATCTCGGGCAGAGATTTATGAGCTTCACGCGAACTTGTTCCAAAGACCTCCACCACTATCCCGAACTGGATCAAGCAGACGATCGCAGGATAAATACTGCGAATTCCATGGCGGCTACGGACATGATACCGAGGAGTGTCGCAATCTTGCCTCGGAAATCGACCGCCTAACACGAGATGGCACTCTAGGAGGATACCGAGGTCAAAATCAACCGGATACTCAACCTCGGGGTAGAAACAAACGAAGAAGGAATAAGGGAGAAAATTGCAAACCCCAAGATAAGAAGACAAGACATGATGACGAAGACGATGACGAGAATCAACCTCAGTATGATGGAGTCATCGCCGCCATCATCGGAGTGCCCCAAGGATCAACAAGGTCGTCGCTGAAGGCAGAAGCTCGGAACCGACCCGCGGAAGAACCTTCGTACAAAAGGTTCAAAAAAGACGAGGTCGTTATTTTTTCTAATGACGACCCTGTTCCTCATGCCTCGCCTCATCAAGATGCCACTATTATCGAGGCCGTGGTGGCTAACAAGTTGGTACACCGAGTCTTTGTTGATAGTGGAGCCTCGGTCAGCGTACTCTTCAAAGGTTGCTTCGGCAAACTTGACATTGAAGAAGTGCGCTTAAAGCCGGCACCCATTCCATTGAAGAATTTCACACAAGGGGAGACCTCAACAGATGGAACGATCTCACTCCCCGTGACGGTAGGGCGAAGTCCATTATCCACTACAAAGATAATCCACTTCTTTGTCGTCAAAGCCAACTCTCCCTACAACATTATATTAGGCAGAGATTGGCTGATAGCGACACGAGCAGTATGCTCGGCCTACCATTTGATGATCAAAATACCTTCAAAGAATGGAGTTATCACGCTTCGGGGAAATCAAACACAGGCCAAGGAGTGCATGCAGGTCGCACTCCGAGGTTCGGGTGTACAACATCCCCAAGCATAGCAATTACAGAACCCCGGCGCGCCGAAGTCAACCTCGCCTGCTGCAGAACCTCTAGAAGACGTCGTACTCTATGAAAACGATGTGTCCAAGATCGTCAAGGTCGGCTTCCTCGGGGGTGCCGAACTCCGAGATCAAGTTATTCAACTACTTCGGGAGTTTAGAGACATTTTTGCCTGGTCTCCCTTAGACATGACCGGGGTATCACCAGATATTATAACTCATCACCTCCACATCGACCCCGAGGTAAAACCAGTTCGGCAAAAGCAACGAGCCTTCGCTGCCGAGAGAAACCAGGTAATACGCGACGAGGTACGCCAACTGCAACAAGCTGATATTCTATTCGAAGTAAAATATCCGACATGGTTGGCCAACCCCGTGATGGTGAAGAAGCAAGTAGGAGGATGGCGCATGTGTGTTGATTATACCGATCTCAATAAACACTGCCCTAAAGACTGTTATCCCCTCCCCAACATTGATAAAAAAGTAGAAGCCCTCGTCGGTCACGAGGTTTTTAGTTTTCTTGATCTGTACAAAGGCTACCATCAAGTCCTTATGACTACCGAGGACGCTCCGAAGACAGCCTTTATTACAGACTTCGGCATTTTCGCTTATAAGAAGATGCCCTTTGGACTTAAAAATGCTGGAGCTACATATCAAAGGATGGTTGACAAAATATTTGAACTTCACATCGGTCAGATTGTTGAAGTATATGTCGACGACATCGTTGTCAAAAGCAAAAAAGTCAACACTACCTTAAACGACCTCCAGGTCATCTTCAAATTGCTCCGCGAGGTAAACCTGAAGTTAAACCCCGGAAAATGTACTTTCATGGTCCAGTCCGGAAAATTCCTAGGGTGTTGGGTTTCCCGCGAAGGATTAAAAGCTAATCCAGCAAAAGTTAAAGTCGTCCAGGAGATGCAAGCGCCGAAGTCAATACGCGATGTACATCGGTTGACGGGCTGCTTGGCCGCGTTAAGCAGATTCTTATCTAAAGCAGCCGAGAAGCAACTCCCATTCTTCAAAGTCTTGAAAAAAGCCCCGAGCTTCGAGTGGAATGACGAGCACAAGTCAGCCTTCGAGAGTTTGAAAAAATACCTCGACAACTTGCCCACCTTATCCGTCCCAAACGAAGACGAGGTTCTTTCCCTATACCTCGCCGCTTCGGACGAATCAATAAGTGCAGTCTTAGTTCGAGAAGGACCTCGGCAATTACCTATATACTTCATAAGCCGAGCTCTAAAAGGACCAGAAACGAGGTACCAACCTCTGGAAAAGGTCGCACTTGCCCTGGTAAATGCTGCAAGACGACTTCGACCATATTTTCATGCTCACCCGATACAAGTCTTGACCGACCTACCACTTCGGCAAGTGCTTACGAAGCCTGAAGCTTCGGGGCGAATCGCCAAGTGGGCGGTCGAACTTGGTGAGCACACCATCTCCTTCGCACCTCGGCAAGCTATCAAGGGGCAAGCGTTGGCAGATTTCCTGGTGGAAACAGTATTCACCGAGCCTCCGAAGCCTACCAAACCTGCCGAAGAGAATATCAAAGAGAAAATGCCGAAGACACCCCCCATAGATTGTTGGAAAGTCTATGTCGATGGAGCGTCGGGCAAAAAGGGAAGCGGAGCTGGAGTTTTATTCATCAGTTCGGAAGGGAAACAAATCCCTTATGCTTTGCGGTTAAGCTTCCCAACCACCAATAACGAAGTGGAATACGAAGCCCTAATAGCTGGACTTCGCCTCGCACAAAACCTTCAGATACAGGCCATCCAAGTCTACAGTGACTCCCAGGTCATAGTGAGCCACGTCCTCGGAAAATATGAAGCACGAGATGAAAGGATGAAGAAGTATCTCCACAAGGTTAGAACTTTACAAGAAAGCTTCTCATACTTCGAATTGATACGAATCCCGAGAGATGAAAACGACCGAGCTGATGCATTAAGCAAGCTCGCGTCGTCATCCACAGCCTCTCCGGTAGAAGAAGTCATGACCCGAAGTATAGACGAAGCCGAAGTGAACGCAATAATCGATGACGAGCCGAGCTGGATGACACCACTTCAGGATTATTTAGAAAGAGGCGAACTCCCTGATGATAAAATTGGAGCTCGGAAGCTTCAGAACAAATCAGTCAAATATGTCCTAGATCGGGGAGTATTGTACAAAAAATCCTATCTTCAACCTCTTCTAAGGTGTGCAGGACCCAATCAGGCGGACTACATCTTACGCGAAGTGCATGAAGGATCCTGTGGCAGTCATGTCGGAGCTCGGACTTTGACCAGAAAGATTATGAGATGGGGATACTACTGGCCGACCATGCTACGAGACGCAGTCGACCTCATCAAAAGATGTCCGAAGTGCCAAATTCATGCAACAATAACGAGGGTACCTCAAACCGAGCTGACCACCATGCAAAGCCCCTGGCCCTTCATGCAGTGGGGAATAGACATCGTCGGTCCCTTTGAGCAAGCCCCCGGCCAACTACGATTCCTAATAGTCGCCATCGACTATTTTACGAAGTGGGTAGAGGCCGAGCCTCTTGCAAAAATTACGAGCAAAAAGGCCCTCAACTTCGTTTGGAAGAGTATAGTTTGTCGCTTCGGTATACCTCACATCCTCGTCTCGGACAATGGGACTCAATTTACGGATAAGGCATTCAAGGAATGGTGTGACGAGCTCAATATCCAGCAAAAATTCACCTCGGTAGCGCACCCTCAGGCGAATGGTCAGACTGAAGTCACAAACCGGACAATAGTCAAAGGTTTAAAGACTCGTCTCGATAAAGCCAAAGGAGATTGGGCTGAAAACTTACCCCAAGTCCTATGGTCCTACCGAACTACACCTCGGACATCCAATGGAGAAACACCATACAGCCTCGTCTACGGAACCGAGGCAGTAATCCCAGTGGAGATCGGCCTACCGAGCCCCCGAACTATAAACTTCACGACCGATGCCAATGAAGAAGGCCTCCGAACTAATTTAGATTTGTTGGAGGAAAAACGAGAACGAGCCTACATACTAGAAGCTCGGTACAAACAACAAGTAGCTCGGTATTACAACAATCGAGTGAAACATCGACAGTTTCAAATAGGCGACCTCGTTCTCAGGAATAATGAAGTTAGCAAGTCAAAGAAGCTCGGTAAACTTGAAGCCACTTGGGAAGGTCCGTATCAAATCCAAGATGTCCTCGGCAAAGGCTCATACAAGCTCGTCCACTTATCTGGGGAGCCAATACCCCGAACTTGGCATATTTCTCATTTAAAGAAATATTATTTGTAATTTATGTAGTTTGTATTTTATTAAGTTCTTTTATGAAGCATCTTTTATGTATATACTACGTTAGATCCAAGTCAAGCTAAAACTCCAAATTGAGAGTAGCAGTCAACCGCGTGAAGAGACCACTTGATTAAATCGACAAACAAAGAACTTCAAAGCCTAAACTTCGTCCCTAACCGAAGTGGCTAACCGAAGTCTCAAAACTTCGCCTTCAACCACCTGAAGTCTCCAAACTTCGCCTTCAGGCGAAGTAAAACTTCGGTGTCGAACGAAGCTATTACGAAGTACGAGCCAGTCATCACAAATCGAAGCAAACTTGATTACACAAATTAAGTAGAGCATTAGAGAAGTAATGACAAGTAAAGTTGTATTTTATTTCATAAAGTACATATTACAATCAGCTTGGAGGATCTGAGCCCGGAGACCTACTACTATAACTAAGGTATTTCTCCACGAAGCCCATACCCGAGCTAGAGCTGGCGCCGCCATGACCGAGCACCGAGTCCAAAAAAGCCATCCCCTCACCACGGCCAAAACCACCTCGGCCTCGACCTGAAGGTGCAGATTGACCTCGGCTTTGAGACACAGCTCGACCTCGGCTTGAAGGCACAGCCCGACCTCGACCGCCTGAAGCACGCCGCCCTCCACCTCGGGACATGATGGCAAGAGTCTCTTCTCGAGTTCGACCCAAAGTGAGGGGGGCGCCAGCCGAACTTCTTTCCAACTGACCCGAAGAGGAAGCCTCGAGTGAAGTCTTCTTAGACTCGATCCACCTCTTCAGCTTCGGGTTCCTCTTCTGAACAATTTTATACATGGATCCGAGCTTGAGGAGCGCCTCTTCCTGCTCGCGAACTTGCCAGGAGTCATCGCCGTACCTTTCTCGGTACTCCCTCGCTCGAGCTCGGACCTCCTTTATTTGTGTAGAGACCTCGTATATGGTTAGGCCACCGCTTCTATGTATACGTTCCTCATACTCTTCGTGCTCCTCGCCTATGGCCTTAAAAGTCTGCAGATCGTCCTTGACGTTCTGGAACTTGTCTTCCAGCTCCAGAAACTTCGCATGCTCTTCGTCAAGCTTCTCCTGAGCTGACCTAAGCTTCGCCTCGAGCTCGGTCTCGATGTTGGTAGCTCGGCTTTTCCAACACGCGACCTCGACCTCGGCAGCCTCGGCCGCACGACGAAGCTCGCTTATTTGTTGTTCAAAATGCAAAGTATTGGAGAAGTCAAAGGCAGGCTACAGCAGCAAAAAAATTAAACAGTTCAGCACAAAGCACAGTTCGACAACATATACTTTATATATACGTGTGGAGAAAGCGCCGCCCTAGCGGCGACGTGATACAAACTAAAAAAAGAGAAGAGAAAGCTAACTATCGCCCACCTCGGGCTCCTCAGCGCCGCCCTCACCGCCTCCCTCCTCGGCCTCGGCCGGCCGCCTCCTCGCCAGATCGGCGATGACAGCTTCGAGACTGTCATCCCGATCCGCAGGGCAGCGGCGAACTGCCTCCTCGGAGAGCGGAGCCCTCTCCCGCGCCAGCCTTTCGACCACCGGGATCACCGCGGTGTGTTCCACGAGTACTTCGGCGTACTCCTGCAGCATCTCTTCCTTTGACATCACCTCATACCCGTACTTGACTTTGTCAAGCTCGGGGTAATCCCGGGCGACACGGTCGAGCGCTGCCGAAGTAATCGGAGTACTCATGGCACTCACCAGATGCGCCGCCACTGTGCCGAAGTACTTGGAGCGGAAGATCCGCTCGGCGAGGGCTCGGAACACTCCACCCTGCTCCGCCGCCATCCGGGCCACCCTCTCCTTCTCCTCGGCAAGCTCCTCCCTCAGCCTTGCCGCCTCGGCCTCCGCCGCCGTCGCCTTCCGCTCCGCCGCGAGCAGCTCGACCAAAGTTCTGGCCTCCTGCTCCTCCGCCCTCGCCGCCTCGGCCTTTGCTCCCTCGAGCTCGGCTCTCAGGGCCCTGAACTGGTCGACCCCGCCGACGATGAAGCTCGAGAGGGCACTCAGCCCGTCCAGTGCCACATCGGCCTCCTGCACAGGATATGTTAATACAGAACAAAAAAAAAAAAAAAAAAAAAAATAATAGTAAAGACTTCTTCCACTCACCTCGGGGAACGAAGCCATCCGAGCCTCCCCCGACCCGGATGCCCGAGCATCCGGGCCCCGCGCCACCTCCCTCCGAGGCTCCTCCAGATCAATCACGGGTGGAGTCGCCTCGGCCTCCACCATCTCCGCCCTCTCCCGGCGCGGCATCTCCTCGGCGGCCGAGGTGACTCTCGGCCTCTTCTTCTTCTTCCTCAGCGCGGCTTGAAGAACCTCGGGATCCACTGCAGAAGAAAAACAAAGCATTAAAGTCCAGTTCAGACAAACGAAGTCAAAGTGCTAGTTCGGATAACGAAGACAAACTGCACTACGGAGCCTCACCCGGATCCACGTCGGCCAGGGCGTCACATGGGCTCAGCCCAAGCCTCGACAGCTCCTCCTCGGCGTAAGTCCTTTTGACGGCGCCGAGGTCCATCAAGCTCGTCTCGAGCTCGCCGACGGGATCCACCCTCAGTTGAGGGCCGAACTTGGCCACCGACCAGCCGTAGAGGGGCACACCTTCAGCTCGGCAGAAGAAAAATTTCTTCTGCCAATTCGACACCTTGGACGGGGTGACCAACTTAAATTTATTTACTGGTGAAAGGTAAACCCACCCAGTTGGCCCCCGCTTCACTCTAAAAAAACGGAGTAAAGACTCCAGTGACATCGGCCCACCTCGGCGACCGACCTCAACGCAAAAACCTACTACCTGCTTAATGGAAGCAGGCGCAAACTGACCCAAGGGCAACTCAAATCTATCTAACAGCTCAACAAAAATAGGGTGTAACGGAAAACGAAGACCAAAATGGAGGTAGTCTTCATAAACAGTAAAAAAACCTACAGGAGGAGAGCAACCTCTATCCTCCTCCCTAGGTAAAATAAGCTCTGCAGACTCGGGAAAACAAAATTTTCTCGCAAGATTGCACATGTGGGACTCACTCATAATGGAGGCGCACTCTAAGGCAGCCTCCGACCCAGCTAACGGGGAATACTCTACGAGTCGGGGAACAGGGGGTAGAGCCGCTCGGGTAAAGACCCTCACGGTGACCCTCGCCGGAACACTCCTAAGCGGCGACGGAGATTCAACAATCTCCCTACCGCTTGGAGTGTGAGAAGAAGAAACAGAGAAAGCAGAAGAGGAAGTGGAAACAGCAGCCATTATAGCACAGTACTTACTTGTTGAGAAAATTTGAAGGATTTACTTCTCGAAGATTGAAGTCGACAATGACAAAGAGGTTGGAAGCTTTTTTCGCAGGAGAAAAATAGATACTAGGGTTGCGAAAAGTGAAAAGTATTGGTTAGCTTCCAAAGGAAGCCTTTATAGACGTCAAATCACCTTTTCCCAACCGCCTCTTTTTCAAAATCCCGCCCCTTCAGCTCCTCCAACAAAAAAGCGACGCGTGTCACCCACGACCCTCTACAACAGCTGTCTCCCACCACCACTACTTCTACCTCGGCTTCAGCCAGAGAGCTACTTCTACCTCGGCTTCAGCCAGAGAGTTACTTCTACCTCGGCTTCAGCCAGAGAGTTACTTCTACCTCGGCTACAGCCAGAGAGTTACTTC